>OY284413.1:81834697-82357901 GCA_958301585.1 Merodon equestris | reverse complement strand
AAAAAATTAAAAGTAAATGCATCTCAATTTACGCAACACATCTCAACAACATACCTGCAAATGTAGCTCAAATCATGCAAGTCTCAACAAGAACTCATACAACGATTTTCAACATTAAAACGCCTTATCCGAGTAACAGCAATATGGCGACGATATTTTCAGAATCTACGATCCAAGCCAAGGCAACGTTTAAACATTCATCCACTTACAGCTGAAGAACTACAAGAGGCAAAATGTCAACTCATTAAAATAGTACAAATGGAAATGTTCCCAACAGAAATTGCAGCGCTCGAGAAAAAATGTACCCATTCCTAACGACAACAAAATGCGAAACCTAAAACCCATTCATGGATGCCAACAACATGCTATGTGTGGCAGGAAGGATAACAAGTGTACCACTCACATATAATCAACGGCATCCAATAAGTCTACACGATGCACACCATTTTTTCAAGTTGATCGCAGTCGAAACACACCTCAATACACTTCACGTCGGTCAACAGCTAACACTGGCGGAAATCAGAAATACATTTTGGATTACAAACATAAGACGTCTCGTCAAATCAACAATCCATAGATGCGTACGCTGCCATCGATACAACGCAAAGGCCCAAAAACACATTATGGGAAACTTACCAGCGGCGCGAGTGACAATGGTCAGGCCATTCACCAATACCGGTGTAGATTACGCCGGACCGATCGAAATGAAACTATGGAAAGGGAGATGCACAAAAAAACTAAGGGATATATCGCGGTCTTCGTATGCCTATCGACAAAGGCCATACACATCGAACTAGTAAGCGATTTAAGTCAAGACGCCTTCATTGCTAGGAGATTTGCACTAGGCGGGGAATGTGCTCCAACCTTTTCAGCGACTGTGGCACCAACTTCAAGGGTGCAAACAATGAACTCAAAAAAGACAGTAAGTTCATTGCAGCGGAATGGTCAAAGGAAGTAGCAGAGACTTTAGCTACACAAAACACAACATGGCACTTCAAACCTACTGCCTCTCCTCACTTCGGAGGATTATGGGAAGCAGGAGTCAAGTCAATAGAACACCATCTTCGACGAACCATTGGAAACTCCAAATTAACATTTGAGGAGTACACCACTGGTTCTGACAATATTAACGCCGGGACACTTCTTAATTGGAGAACCAATTCGCGCAACACCGGACAGAAACGCACAAGAAAAAAACATAAACACTTTAGAAAAATGGAAATACATACAACGACTCACCCAGGAATTCTGGAGGCAATGGACATATATTCAACATATATTCATCAATTACAGCATCGACCTAAATGGAAACAAGAACAATAAAACATCAAAATCGGAGACATCGTGATAGTAAAGGAAGAAAACTTACCACCAACAGCATGGATCATAGCGCGAGTGCTGGAACTACATCCGGGTACAGATGGTCTGACGCGCGTGGTGACCATAAAAACAGCCAAAACAACATTTAAACGTTCGAAAACAAAAATATCCCCCTTGCCGATTTCGTCACCTATGAGTATAGCAACGCAATAACTCTCGCAAAGAACTTAAATAAAACATCAACAAAAAATAAACCAAATAAAAACAAATAAAACCAAATAATACCCCTTAGCCCCTTTGTGTGATAAACAAAAACAAATAAAGTAAACAAACTCACCTGAAAATCAATTTTGCGTCCATTAGTTTTCCCTACATGTTATGTGTTATTTCTCGAACATCTACTAATGCACAATTTTCGATTTATTTTTTTTTTACAAAACAAACATAATAAAGGGTCCACCATCTAACGTTCTTTTTTCAAGTAGTGCTTATTTCGTGAATGGTAACACCTAGCTCATGTCTGATTTGACAGATAATTAGTTTTATCCTTCCGCTGAACGAATATGGTTGTGTATACGCTTGAACAACGCTTCGCTAAGTGGGCCTACGATCGACTTACAGAAGATGCCGATTTTGCCAAAAAAATCATCTTTTCAGATGAAGCTCATTTTGATCTTGGCGGGTATGTAAACAAGCAAAATTGTCGCATTTGGGGCACAGAAAACCCGCACGCATACATTGAAAAGCCGGTGCACCCAAAACGAGCCACTGTTTGGTGCGGATTTTGGTCCAGAGGCATAATTGGGCCATTTTTCTTCGAACAGTCAATGGCGATCGTTATCGGGCAATGCTGAACAAATTTTTGTTCACAAAAATTGAAGAGGAGGATATTGGCAACATTTGGTTTCAACAGGAAGGCGCTACGTGCCACACAGTCGAAGCTACACTCGATGTTTTGCGCCCTGTTTTTGAAGATCGCATTATCAGCCGCAGAGCTGATGTCGTTTGGCCACCTCGGAGCTGCGATTTGACACCGTTGGACTATTATTTGTGGGGTGCCGTCAAAGATAAGTGTTACGCCGACAAGCCAGAGACAATTGACGCTTTAAAGGACAATATTCGTGAAGCCATTGGTGAAATACAGCTGCACACAATCGATAATGTGCTTAAAAATTGGACCGATCGTGTAGGCTACTGCATGGCCAGCCGAGGCAGCCATTTGAATGAAATTATTTTCCATTATTAACCGGAAGGATTGTACTTTCAAATAAAAGAAGAAATTTGAGAAAATATTCAGTAGTTTTTTTTATAGCATTTTCAAAAAAAAAAAAGTTATTTGGCGGACCCTATATCATATTCAAACACATGAGATAAGCCACCAACAACACACCAAGAACGAAGCGGTAACAACAACACACCAAAGACGAAGATGTAACAACAACAACACACCAAAGATGAAGCCATAAACCAACAACACACCTAAGATGAAACTATCATACCGCCAGTCACCGAAGAAACACATCGAGTCCGCAAACTCCAAAACCGATCACAGAAAACATCCAAATACAGCACCATTCATCCATCCTCGGGCCCGGAGCATGTTGCTGCACAACAAAACAACAATAAACACAAACATATTGCACATTTGAAATTCATGTTTGGAAATATATAAATTGAGGTGGCATGGCGGCAGAATGCTATACCAAATGGTAAAACGCACATGCCCACCTCAATTTAACACATCTCACAAACAATCAAACTTTAATCAAATATAAAATTCACAAAATATAAAAATTAACACACTTTAACTTTCACACCACATAAACACTTTGTAAACAAACGCGAACTGACAAATGTGCCAAGTGAAGTCACAATAACAAACCAAAAGAAAGTTTACAACTGCAGCCTTGCCAACATCAAGCTGCAGCAACATTGCATTATATAGAGTCACTAGGGATATAGGACATCAACCCAATCCAAACACATAATGTTGTGCAACATATGTACATTGTATATAACAAAGCTGGAAACCAGCCGACCGAGGATTCGTATTAAACGACCCAAGGTACAATAATTCACTATTACACAAACAGCCAACCAAGGCATGTGGACACACAATTCGTTTCACATATAACGATTAATAATAAAATAACAAAAAACATTCTACAAACAAGGAACATTTTTACAATTAGTTTAACATATAACTAACAATTATCAACAATAAAGAACAAATAACAATTAACGCTTAACACAGAACAAAGTACCTTTTTTATTTTTACATACATACATTTACCTTAACAAGGTATTTTCGTTCGAGCAAAACACGCCACGTCCTTCGAGCCATATTTTTTATTTAATACTATTGTGTGTCCTCTTTGTGTGCCTCTCTCAAATACACCTCAGTGCCCTGAAAAAAAGAAAAAAAAATCCCTTCCGTCTGACATGTTTATGCTTTACAGCTTCGATCATCAATATATAAGAAGAAAGGGCATCGCTGTCGCTATAGCTTCAATGAACTGCCTGCATAAAGTATGAGTATATGTCAGCTTTCATAGTATAACTTCGAAAATATTAAGAGATGAAAAAAGATCATGTGTCTTAAAAAGCATCGAATTTTGTAAACGAAGATTTCTGGATTTTAAAGCAAAAGCTTTATACTTATAGATTTTCAGCTTTTCATTCCAGACCTTAATTTACCCCAATATAAAAAAGATCTTACGATTTTCGCGCTTATTTCCGATCGTTGGATGTTATTATTTGACTGTTGGCATACCCACATGGCATACTATCACTATACAAAAAATGAGACAAATCCGTTTCCCGTTGGTCGTGCCTTCCCCTTGTTAGTATACTGAATTAATATTATTTGCAACTCAACGACCTCTTCTTCTTTTCCTCACGTCATTCTGTGAAATACATATTCATATATGTATGTTATGTACGAGTACATATATATTCATTATAAACAAAACATTCAAACGTTAAGTACAGTTATAATGCAAAAAAATATTCTGTAAAACTGTAAGTTGCATAAAAAATAAAAACATAAAAATTAAGTTCATTTGTAGGTACGTTAAAAAAAATATATTATTTTATTTATTCATTTTTGCATCCAATAAATGTTTAATAGATAAACGAAATAGATTGCACAAGTCTAGATACAGATGTTGAATTATGCAACATGTGTTTTTTTATCGAATGGGTTTGAATAAATGCCTTATACCCCCATAGAAAAAAATAATTAAAATGAGCAAGCGCACGCTGTACTGAGTATTATACAAATTGGAGTTTAGCTACGTGAAAAGAAGAAAGAAGACTTCGCAGAAAAATATCGGAGTACATCGAGCAATATTATTAGATAATGGGTGGTGTGAATAAAAATTGAGTGTGAGCGTTCCCTTAGAATTTTGTAGAGAACACTCCATCTGGTGTGAATAAAAGTAGTTTTCGTTAAGTTTAACGAAAACCCTCCACTCACATATTTTGACAGTTGAGTGTTTCCTCAAATTTGCATAGGTGGTGACTTAAACGGGAAAAAAGTGAAAAATTGGAAAATATTGTTTCGGATGAGGAATACTTGGAGGGTTTAACGGAAATACCATAAAAAAAAAGAAATCTGGAATGGAAGACGACAATTTTGTGAAATTGTTGCAATTTTATCCATGCTTGCTGGATAAAAGCCAAACTCCAGAAATGAAAAATAAAAAGCAAGCTGCGTTGGAAGCTATGGATGAAGAAATTAAAAAAGTGCATGGCATTAATTTAAACACAATGCAAATCAGGAAAAAAATAGAAAATTTGAAGGCCCGCGTCAAATCAAAAGGGGATAAGAAACAATCTTCCCATGATTTTAAAAGATCATGAGAAACAATTACTGAATTTAATGGATCATAAAAATAATCCAGTCTTAAATAAAAAACCAGGTACATATGTATATATATTTTTAAATTGGCAATTATTGTGGCTATATAAAATTATAAAAACTTTAAAACACTTAAATGCATTACAGGTGGAGAGCAATGCGGCGTGCCGGATACCAGCAAAGATCCTGATGAAGTTGCGCATCTCATATTTCAGAAGGAAGAATTACCAGGACCATCAAGTAGCGCACTACAATTCCGGCAAGTTTCAATGACTAGAAGAAGGAATGAAGATTTTCAAAATTGAGTACTTGATCTTCAGAGGACAGTTCTTCTACAACAAAAAGAACTAAATAAAGAAAAAAAAGATCTAAATGTTCTACAAAGGGAAATATTTACATTGCAAAAGGAGAAGCTTCTCTTAGAAATACAATTGTTAAAGAAAAATTTAAATAAATAAAAAATAAAACATTCTATATATACACTCTATATATACACTCTACTTTAAAACTATTATAACATAAAGAAACCTTGAATTATTGATGTTATTTCGCTTCTTCTGGATACTCCTCGTTTGTAGACAGTGTTATTCTCTTCAGAATATTCAGGTACAGGTGCTTCCTGCGACGGTAACGTGCCACTTTCAGGAAAGTCTTCATCGTTAAGATACTTTGCTATATTATGCAATACAAAACAGGCTATTATAATTTTCGGCACTCTTTTTGTAGCTAGCCTAACTCGGGAAGCCAGTAAAGGGAATCTTCGTTTTATTTGTCCAAACATACGTTCAATAATTACCCTTTCCCGAGTATGTAATTTGTTATATTTTTTTTGGGCTTCTATGACCGGATTCCTGAAAGACGTCATAACCCATGGTGTTAAACCATAGCCTTCATCTGCAAGAATAATAGCTGCAGCCGAATTATTATTCACCCCTATTACGTTTGTCGGTTTCGACTCTCAATCGACTTTGTTTCGACCGACTCGCAATGTAGCAAATTCCATTTGTCGGATTTGCATTATGTAGTAGATAAGAACATATTTTGGACTTCGACTGGTATTCTGTTTGTCGCCTGGCGGGTGGATAAATGCCATTTCAAGTCGATAACAAAAATGTGAACGACTGATCGCGTATAAGTAAATCGTTTGTTTATTAACAGGTACATTTTATATATACATTTGTACATTCAGATTGATCTGGAATTGTCGACAGTAAAAAAAATTAAAATAACAAGTAAAAGGCTGTTTGAGGTTTTGATTGCATTTATGCAAGGGGCTTTTCGAGATCGGTAAATAAAGTCGATACAAAAGGTGAGTGGAGTTCGCTTGCTGTTAAACTAAACAGCTTAGGTCCTCCATCAAGAGATGGTGACGGTTGGCAGAAGGTTTGTATGAAGTTTTTAATAAAGTTGAAATTGAAAATATATCATAGGTGTGGAGCGACTTCAAGTATAAAACAAAAAAGAAGGTGGTCCGAAATAACCAAAAAAAAAACAAGCGACGGGTGGTAGGCCATTTGACCAGGAAGTTCTTTCTGCTGTGGAAGAAGTTGTGGTGGATATGCTAGCGGTGAATGACGTGGTTCAGCCTAAAGGCTATTCATTCGGTGATCCGGACCAAGTCATTTTATCTGAAGAGGTTGCATTGACTAGATCAGGTCCAAATCAGCAAACATGGAAACCGACATCAGGAGAAGAGGATTTACCAACATTCTCAGGCTCCATCTCAGAGCTTCATCCGGTGCACTCTACGCCAAAAAAAAACTGAACACCAAAGATCAGTTGCTGGAGAGGCAGCTATTATCTCATGAGAAGTCACTAAAAGAAGTCAATGATAAGCTCAGCAACATCGAAAATTGTCTTGTGAAAACGCAAGAATAAACAAAAAAAGACTTCGTGTTGAAAAAGACATGCTATCAGTGCTCAGAAAACAAGAAAAACGAAAAGCTGAGAAAAATGACCTGATAAAAATGAGTTTAGAAATAAAAAAGAGAAAAGTGGACCTCATGGAGCAAAAATTTCTTTGGGAAAAGAGAAATGAACAAATATCTGGTTTAAATAGTGAGATTGAAGATGTACCTATGTAGTACAAACTGTGTTCGAGTATAAAATTTACGTTTTTTTTAAGTTTTATTTCACTTGCAATGTGTAATTTTAGCCATAATGAAGTTCTTATTTTCTATTATTTATTTTATTTAAAAACTGAAATGGAAATACATATTTATAGTAAAACAAAATTTCCTAAGATTTCATTCCTTATGTTAACCGCCGTTTGATTTTCAGAAGTTTCTTCGTGCATTGAACTTATATCGTTTTCTTCTTCAAAATCAAGGGGTAATTCGACGCCATCATTTATGCAAATATTATGGAGGGCGGCACATATATTTACAATTTGTTTTGCTTTTTCTGGCTTGTAGTGAAGTTGGCGGGCACCCAGTAAGCAATGTTCTCTCCACGATGTTTCTCACTTGTGCATGCTTCGTGTTAAACAAACACTCAGAGCTTCCACTTACAGCTGATCTGAAAGGGGTTATGATGTATGGTTCAAGGGGATAGCCTGCATCGCCTAAAAAAAAAAAATATAAAATTGGCATCTTGTAATAAAAAAAATGATGTACCATACCGAGTAGCCATGTTCGTCTTTCACCATTTTCGTACTTGTCTCGCATCATTCGACGTATACCACTAAGACTCCAAATATGTGCGTCGTGGCAACTTCCGGAGAACCTAGCATCTATTGCCCTTATTCTCATCTTATGGTCACACACCTTAAATTTACTTTTTTTTTTAACCATTTTCACAAAACCAAAAATACTTACGATCATGACGTTAAGACTATAAAAGCCCTTTCTATTTAAGAACGTATGTTGTTCTTCCTTCCTTGTTATTATTGATACGTGCGTACCGTCAACGCAACCAATAACCCCTGGAAAATCACCACGTTCAAAAAAGGATAATTTAGCTTCTTCTTTTTCGTGCTCCGAAGTAATCCAAGAAATCCACTTGGGGCACAATTCGGTCTCCAAAACATTGCACACTTCTCCAAATATTTTGCTGACGGTGGGTTGCGCCAATCCCAAATTAAAATCGTTCCCACACCGAGCTGATATCCACCCTCAGCAAATATTCTTAAAGCAGTGGCCAATTTCACTGAAGGAGGAATCGACGAAACTCGTTTCGAGCACAGTTTGGCTTCCACCTGCTGAAGAATACGACCAAATGACTCTTTCGTAATCCGGAAGAAGGTACGAACCTATTTTAAAAATTTCAGATTCACATTTGCTTTAACTATTAATAAACATAAAGACTAACTTTGTGTCTGTTGGACATCCCTGGCAATTCGTGCTCTTCATCCATATTAATCAATTATTTTTTATGTCACTTTCATTTGACGTTTAATACGAATATTTTATTTTGACACTTTCCGCTTGAAATACGCAGTAAAATCATCCATATTTATAAAATCACCAGTGTGTTTTGTTTATAAATACAAGGCCCCGATTTACTGGTTCCACAGGTTATGGGCCCAGAACTGTTGATTTAAAATAGAAGTAAAAGACGAAGACTTAAAATCACCGCGATATCCACGTGATTGCATATTTTTATAACAATGGCACAAGCGACCACTACCAATCCTGTAAGACTTGAAATGTTGTCCAAAGACAACTACGACACATGGTGCCTTCAAGTCGAGGCATTGCTGATTAAAAATGAAACATGGGACTATGTGTCTGGTGCAATACCTAAACCAGTGGAGTCGCCAGACAGCGGTGAAAGTGCAGAAAGCTTTATTAGCTTGGCAACGAGGAGACAAAAAGGCCAAAGCTGATCTTATTTTGTCCATAAGCCCTTCGGAACTGAAGCAAATAGGCGGATGTGAAACTTCCCAAGAGATTTGGAAGAAGCTGGAGTCCATATATGCGTCGTCAGGTCCAGCCAGGAAAGCCACTTTGCTCAAGCAACTTACACTTCAAAAGATGAATGAGGGAGATGACATCCGTGAACATGTGAACAAGTTCTTCGATGCCGTCGATAAGCTCGAGGCAATGGATGTTAAAATACATAAGGATTTATTAAGTATAATGCTGTTGTACAGCTTACCAGAATCCTTTGAAAATTTCCGTTGTGCCATCGAAACTCAGGATACTTTACCTAATGCGGAAAAACTCAAGGTCAAAATCCTTGAAGAGGCGGAAGCGCGCAAACAAAAATCAAAGGAGTGTGATTCTGGGGCAATGATCGCAACACGGAATTTTCCTTCAAAACAGACCAACAGGATTGGCACTTCATCTGGCAAGAAAAAATTTCCATTTCGGTGTAGCAAATGCGGCAGACTTGGGCATAAGGCAGCTAACTGTCGTGTAAAATGTCAAACTCCACAACGAGACGACCGTGTAAAGGATTCCTTCTACATAATGTCCGATGTCAGTGAACATGCTATGAACACGGAGCCCATCAACTTACAACGAAGCTGTTGCACATCCCATTTATGTCGCGAAGAAGAAAACTTCGTAATGTTGTCATCAACCGATCGTGGCAAATTAAATTTGGCAAGCAATCAATCCACCGCAGTTATGGCAAAAGGAACCGTAAGACTCCAGGCAGCCGTCGGAGTCGAGTCAAGGTCAGTAGATTTTGAAAATACTTTATTAGTTCCTGATCTGCGTACCAACCTTCTTTCAGTTGCTTCAGAATCACTGACAAAAACTGTGAAGTAGTGTTCAAACGCCACAGTGCACTAGTTTGTGACAAGAACGGTCAGATAAAACTTGTAGCTGACAGAGTTGGCGATCTATATTATATTCGACAATCGAAGGAAGTTGTACAAGTGGTTGAGTCGGCGGATAAAACGACAAAGTCTGATATCCAAATGTGGCATGAGCGGTTAGGCCATTTAAACTGCCGGGATCTGCTAAACATGGTAAAAGGCAAGGCTGCAACTGGAATTGTTTTAAGATCTGGAGCCGAACTATCTTCATGTGCCGTTTGTTTAAAGGGAAAGTTGACTGCAAAACCATTTTCGATTAGAACAACGAGAAGTGCTGAACCTTTAATGATTGTCCACTCAGATATTTGTGGACCTATGCGCACCAAATATAATGGAGGGAGCAAATACTTCGTAACATTTATAGATGATTATTCGCGCTGGTGCGAGGTTTATATCATCAAAAACAGAAGCGAAATCTATCAAACGTTCTTGAAGTATAAAAATTTGGTTGAAAAGCAAACCGGGTATCAGATCAAGGCAACAAACGGATAACGGAAAGGAGTATTGCTCGAATACATTTAATGAATATTTGAAGTCGGAAGGTATCAAAAGAAGACTTTCAGCCCCTTACACACCCCAACAAAATGGTGTAAGTGAGAGGAAAAACCGTACATTGGTTGAAATGGCTAGATGTATGATGCTCCAAGCTGGACTTTCGCCATCATTCTGGGCTGAAGCAATATGTTGTGTGAACTACTTGAGGAATCGTTGTCCTTCGCGTAGCCTTGATGGCAAAACGCCCTTTGAAGTATGGATGGGTCGAGTCCCAAATTTAAAACACATTCAAATCTTCGGTTGCCGAGCATTCGTACTTAATAAGGAACATAATAAGGACAAATTTGCAGCTCACTCAGATGAGGGTATATTTGTCGGGTACTCAGACGAGGCAAAGGCATATAGAATTTGGATGCCATCTATGAGAAAAATTACGTTCACGAGAGATGTCAGATTCGTTGATGTATCCAAAAATATGCCAGACGAAGAACAAGGTGACTATTTCAATTGAAACAAAGTGTGGCGACATAAACCTATTGGAGAAGCAGCGTGATACCAGTGTGGATATTACTGCGCAGTTCGAGACATGCATCACTGATCGAAATAGCGAAAAGGATATTGAAAATGATGTCGGCAGTGATGTTGTGGCATATGCATTCAACGCTGAAGTTAATTTCAAGGAAGCTCTCCAAGGAAAGGATTGTGCTGAGTGGAAAAGCGATTCGTCGATGTCGATTCGTGCTTACAAATAAACGCAACAAAGATGGTGTTGTGACAAGAAGGCTCACTTGTAGATCGGCTTGTAGCTCAAGGTTTTACCCAACAGCCCGTCATAGACTATACAACAACGTTTGCCCCAGTTTCTAGACTTGAATCTATACGTCTTATGCTTGCAATCGTCTTATGCTTGCAAAGTTCACCAGATTGATATCACTTCAGCGTACCTAAATGGGTTATTGAATGAAAGAATTTTCATGAAACCACCGCCGTTACTTGAAGATGTGTTAGAAGAAATTCTACTAAGTGAGCCGAGAGACAGCATCATTAAAGAAAAGGCAAAAATTATGCTTCATTCATTTCGCGAAGGAAAGCAGGTGTGTTACCTTAAAAAGGCTCTTTATGGATTAAAACAAGCCGGCCGCCAATGGAATCATGTATTCGATCATAAATTAAAACAAATGGGACTTACAGCGACAAAGGCAGATCCATGCGTGTATGTTGCATGGAAGAATGGGAATATATTGATACAATCAAACTTGGCCTGATGGAAGACTTTGAGGTGCAGGACCTTGGGGAGGCGAAATATTGTCTTGGAATAGAAATAACTCAAGGTTCAGAATACATATCAGTAAGCCAAAAGGGTTATATCCGCAACATGCTGCAGAAGTTTAACATGGAGAACTCCAACCCACTCACTATCCCTATGCAACCCGACTCAAGGCTCGTCGAGGATAAAGGCTCATCTGAACAAGAGAAGCGCCCATATAAGGAACTTATCGGTGGGTTGATGTATGCTGCTATTTGTTCCCGACCGGATATAGCTCATGCCGTAAGTGTCCTAGCTCAATTCAACAATTGCTTTACCGATGATCACTGGCGAAACGTGTATTGCGTTATCTTCAAGGTACAATAGAATATGGATTGCGGATCACTTCAAATCAAGATAATATAAAAGGGTTCGTCGATTCCGATTGGGGAAGATGTGTGATCGATAGGAGATCGTACACTGGATATGCATTCACGTTTTCAAATGCGGTCATCAGTTGGAAGTCGCAAAAGCAAAAGACTGTAGCTTTGTCCTCTACGGAAGCCGAGTATATGGGTATTTCAGAGGCCATGAAAGAAGCTATCCATCTTAGGACGTTTTTAAAGGAACTGGGTCTAAAAGGTTTAGATGAAATCACTCTGTACAACGATAATCGTGGTGTCAAGCTCCTTGCTGAAAACCATGTTTCGTCGACTATCGACATCGAAGGACTAAACATATAGATATCCGTCACCACTTTATTAGAGATGCATAAAGCTCGAACATTTACCAACAGCAAACATGCCTGCCGACGTTCTCACCAAGGCCTTACCTGTACCAAAGCATTACCATTGCTTAACACTACTTGGAGTTGTTAAGGTTTAGAGTTTAGAGAGCATCTCATTGAGGGGGCGTGTTGGACATCCCTGGCAATTCGTGCTCTTCATCCATATTAATCTATTATTTTTTATGTCACTTTCATTTGACGTTTAATACGAATATTTTATTTTGACACTTTCCGCTTGAAATACGCGGTAAAAGGACGTGCATTTTTTTATTCAATAAAATCGGTTGTTCTCCGAAGCATCCATATTTATAAAATCACCAGTGTGTTTTATTTATAAATACAAGGCCCCGATTTACTGGTTCCACAGTGTCCGGTAATTCGAAAAGGTTTGCCTTGGTTCGTAGCGTTTTCCTATTAAGAAGTAGCAGTTTCTTTTTATTTTCATCCTCTTCGTCCTCGCTGCTACTCATAAAATGTCCAACATTGATCATATTTATTTATTTTCAACTCTAACACAAACTATTCTTTCACGCAACACGAAATTTCGCTTGTGGGCTGTCAAAAAAGAAAAAATTGTACTGACAGCCGAAAAAAAAAATCTAGTACACGTCTAGTCGGTCGAATAAACTACGGAATCTAGATTTTCCATCGACCCGACTCGACATCCGACTCAAGTCGTTTTCGACTCCCGACAAACGTAATAGGGGTGATTAATAACATTAAAAATAGATGAATTTCGCCAAATTCTTGAATCATGCACAGATCCTGGCCATTGGACATCAACACTTGTGAAAAATTCGTTAGCATTGCAAGTAGCTTGTACGTTCAATGAAAAAAAACCTTTGCGATTCAGGTACTCATCGCCATGTACATGAGGTTTTAATATCTCAATATGAGTGCAATCGAGAGCACCAATTGCACTGGGAAAACAATACTTTGCTTGCCATTCTTCTTTAGCTTTTCGCAATTCCTCGATCGACGAGGGAAATTTTATCCATAAACTTGCTTTTGCACATATAGCACAACAAACTTGCCAATAATTTTCGATACAGTGGATCTATGAATTCCAATGTCCTCACCAACTCCAACTTGGAATCCTGGGTCACCAATGTATCGAAGAAATATTTTCATCTTTTCAATTTTCGGTACAGCACCACCACGGGTTTCTTCAGGAATATCGGAAAGGAACTGATTGCTTAACCATTCCATGTTATTAAATTCGAATCTATACTGGTTCTTGAAATTATCTCCTGTATTCCCGAAACGCCGTGAATTATAAATTTTCGTTTTTCTCGGTTGTATATTTAAGAACATTACTGAAAAATAATATAGTAACAATATACAAATATAATAATAATATTTAGTCTGCACCCACTTTTGTTGATTAATTTGCAAGATTGACAAGTAAATTTGACAGCTCTCCTTTCTAGTTTTCAAACTTCAAGTTGAGGGAACGAGCCTACTTTTATGAAATTCTTTATTCACACCAAATTGAGTGTTCCCTTTAGCGAAAACACTTCACTCGTAGGTGACCACTAGGAGTGTTCCCTTTGTTTTTATTCACACCACCCAATATGTATTGGTAGACACTTGAAACGTATAGTGAGATAAATCATAGGAATGACAAGATAGTAACCATTATGGTTCGAAAAAAGTCTTTTCACCAAATACAATTGGTGATAGGTAGGTACTTCTATATCAGAATATGAGTAAATTCCGATAAATACATATTAGGTGTTTTTTATTATGCCACATGATCCACTCAGGATCACGAGACATAATAAAACACTACAGATCAACGAATAGCCAGCTTGACATTTCGCCTCGTTCAGTCCTGTCAAAGATCTGACATTTGAAAACAAAATAAACAAACACATTGGAGATGGAAGCAGCTGCTATTGAGGTAAATTGCGTTTATTTGTTGAATTTAAAAGGTTAATATTTGTATTACAGTGGTTATTGGAAAGTGACATAGACAGTAAAGAAAGCAGCACACCTGAATATTCATTGCTGCATGAAGAAGTAACAGATTTCTCGGTCGAAATTTAAATTAAGTTTACATGTTTACCTTTTTTTGTCCACCTGCTCCATTTCCACTTCACAATAAAAACAATCTTTGAAATTTAAGTGTGGAATTGCCATATCAAAGAAAATGTTTCTTTTCATTCAAATTTGATACGATCGATTTAAATGCTGATGATAATAATTTTTATCGATATACACCAATCGGGGGTAATATTCCCCCAATAGACTCAAGAGTTTTAGAAATGTAAGATAATACACATATTATAGCATTTTGAGTACAATTACTCGATACTCCTGGCCACAATTTTATATGTTCATCAGGCAATGATTCTCCTAATTTGAATGCGAAACCAGTGGGAAATAGTGTAAACTCACTTCCACTCAAACTCGGATCTTGAAATTGATCCAGATAAAGAGCTGGTTCACGTGTTGTTATTGTAATACATGTAAACCATGATCCGGATAAGATCTGGATGGCATAATAAAAAACACCTATTGTAATATACAACAAATGAGTTTCGATACGGTGAGACCAAAACTAATCGTTTGACTAACTTAATATTGGAGAAACACTTACCCAGCCGGTTCTTTTCATTCCTTGTTATTAAAAGGTAAAAACTAGGAGTTCATTTATGGAATATGGAAATTAACATTCATTCAATAGTGAAATTATCGGATTTCACATGGAATATTTGTACGTTTCGGACAAAACCGTTTTCGATTTTGAGAAAATCACATAAGGTCAAGTTTAATGCCCTGTATTTTACGCCACGTTTTGTATGCACAACGCCATACTTAAGCGTGGATCGTAAAATTAAATAAGAAAAGTTCGGCAGGAAAGTAAACATTTCCTTTATTAGGAATGTCAATACATATCGAGGGAAGAAGAATTTTGTGAACCTACTCCCAAGATGTAAACACAGTCTTGGTGACGCTTGTGAAAGCTGCTGGGATGGACTAATTTCTCCATTGCTGTATTTCTTTTTCACTTCATATGGGGGGATCTGCTTGATTGTTTTGATGTGAAGTTCCGTAATGAATTCAAGGGAAAGAGAGAACTTCTTCTAATTCTTTTTTTATTAGATATTGGTTGTAGAAGCGGTGGTAAAGCATGCGTATCACTGATTCTTTCTGATGCAAACTGTTGGTCTTTTATTGTAATGGTAGCGTCTTCCAACTTTATTAGGTAGGTCCCGTTCAGAGTGCCACTTTGGGTTATTTTGCCTTGGAAATTATTGAGGAGTATTCCGGGGAATAGTTGTTCTACACTGGGTATATGTTGGTTATTGGGAGGATACATGTCGCGTTTTTACTACTTAGAAGCTTAGGAATACACTCATTATCGCTTATATCGATAACATTTTCCTTCTTACAAATAATTAATTTTAGTGCCGTTTTACAATTTTTAATATACGAGTATAACACTACAGTTTTATTTTATTTTTCTTTAAAATATTCTCATTAGATATTATGCTCACTACATTATTCTTTGTTTTAATAGGCTTTATTAATAGTTTGTCGTATACAACCTCTTCTGTTTTTAGAATATTATAATATACAAAAGCTTAGTTGAATTTGATAAAATTTTAACATCGGAGAATGCAAACGCTTCTTCAATGTTATTAAAAGGAATATTGGTTGTATTTAAAATAATTTGTTCATTATATTAGTCATTTCGATTTTAGATAGTAAATTTGAATTAACAATGTTTACTTTTCCTAATTCTATTGAATTTAATATATTAGTAAGTTCTTCCTTTATTAATCTTGCTTTTGATTGCATTTAGTCTTTATTTATTTTCCAAGATAACATTTTACAAGGTTTGCCACCGCACAATTTACATACAGAGATATGATATTTAATATATCTTTCTTCTGAAAAAAAAATTACAATAGTCTTACGATTTGTTTTTAGTATTTTTAAATAAATTCTTAAAGGGAAACAAGTAGAAAAACCCTTATATAAAAGCAAAAAAAAAAAAAAAAACTCAAAAAAAAAAAATAAATAAATAAAATAAAAAAATAAATAAATATATATATATATATATATATATATTAAATAAGTAAATAATTAAATAAATAAATAAATAAGTAAATAAATAATAAATAAATAAATAAATAAGTAGGTAAATAAATAAATAAATAAATAATAATTAAATAAATAAATAAATATATATGTATCGGATAAATAATTAAACAAATATAAAGCAATAATCATATAAATAACAAAACAGTTAAATAAATTAACAAACAAAAGAAAATAAATAAATAAATACACAATTTGTTGTTTGACGTAGAGCAACATAAAACAAACAAGAAAAAAAAAAAAAAAAAAAAAAGCAAAAACATGACAATTTGTCATAGTAAGAATATGGAATTTGCATTTCAGCTTTTGCTATGTTTCATTTAATTCATTAATGAGAGGATTTTCCGGTATGCTACATTTTAAGAGAAAGGAATTAGTTAGCCTTTCAATTCTGTAAGAGACCAATTCGACATTAGCTAAGCTATGTAATTCAGAAGTAGAATAGTACCAAGGTAAGTTTAGCATCATTTTTAGCAGTTTATTTTGCTGAATCTGTAGCTTTTTAATATGACACTTTGCACAGCTTCCCCACACAGGACAACCATAAAGCAAGAGAGCTTGAAAAATAACTTTGTATATCACTAATTTGTTTTGCTCTGATAAATGAGACCGTCTGTTTATGAAGGGGTACATAATTTTTATAGCAACACTAATTTTGTGTAAAGTTCTTCGTATGTGTTCCTGAAACGTAAGTCTTTTATCGAGATAAATCCCCAGATACCTGACTGTGTTCTCCCAGGGTATCGGTTGCCCATTGACCGTGATTTGAGCAGATGGGAGGAAACAAGGTTTTCTTTTCCTGGTAAAAAAGACAGCTTGTATTTTTCCCAAATTAAGTTTGATTTTCCATTTGTTGCAGTATTCACTGAATATTTCCGCCGCATTAATAAGGTTCGTCTCAATGTTAAGACCAAACACATGTGACGAAAATATGGCTGTGTCATCAGCATATGCAGCAAATTCACATCCTGGTAAGTTTGGGACATCGCATGTGTATAAATTATATAAAATTGGTCCTAGTACGGATCCTTGAGGAACACCAGCAGGCACACTTAGCAAGTTAGACGAGCTATTATTTACAAACACTTTAAAATGACGATCCGACAAGAAACTTTGGATGACTTTACACAAAAAAGGAGGGAAGTGTAAGTTGAGCATTTTGAATATAAGACCATTGTGCCAGACAGAGTCAAATGCTCTCTCTATGTCGAAGAGCAGCATGCCGGTCGATTTACCCATACATCTTCCTTTCTTAATGAAATTGGTGATGCGCAGTACTTGATGGCTGGTACAGTGAAAACGTCTAAATCCGAATTGTTCGTTTGGGATTAAATGATGCTCGTCAATAATACTTAGCAGCTTGTCCTTAAGGACTTTTTCGAAAATCTTGCTCAGGCTGCTTAGAAGGCTAATTGGTCTATAGCTATCTGGACTGTCGGTTGGTTTCCCGGCTTTAGGAATCGGAACCACTTTCGCTATTTTCCAGGAGCTTGGGAAGTATTGGGTTTTAAGACATGCGTTTATCAAAAATGTTAAATACTTAATTCCAATCTTAGGTAGGTGCTTAAGATAAATATTTTTAATATTATCCAGGCCAGCTGTTTTCCTAGTCTGTAAGTTTTTAACGTAGTACATTGTTTCCTCTTCTGTAATGTACGCATTTGTTGGAGTTTCAACAACAGTAAGAGTAAATGCTTCTAGGTGACCACTTACTAAATTTGTTGTACCTACATCCCCTAAGCTTTCGGAAACCACATGATTTTTGGCAAATGTTTTACTGAATAAGATAGCTTTGTCCTTATCCGAGTAATAAGTACTAGCGTTATCTTTCAAAACTGAGATCGGTTTATCTTTGTTTTTGATAATCCTGACAATGTTCCAAAAAGGATTGGAAGCTTTGTCAAGGGAATTTAGCTTAGAATTCCATTCTTTATTTCGGTGGTTTTGTATTAGACCTGAAATCAATTTATTAAAATATATCGTCATAGTGTGCGAAATCGGTTGCCTATACCTCTGCCAGTTTCGTCTATGTTTGTTTCTTAGTTTAATAAGAACGATGACATGAGCTGGAAGTTTCATGTAATTGTGTTTTCTTTCTTTTTTTGGTATACTGCGCTCTGCAGAATTTAGGATATGTTCAGAAAATGTTTTTATAATACTGTCAACGTGTTCTTTTGAGGATATACATTCAAGGGTAGTAGGTAACCTAAGGAGTTTTGTTTTCAATTCGCTTCGAAAAGATGACCAATTTGCATTTTTAATATCTTGAAAATATTGCACTATTTTTTCCCCGGATCTAGGAATGCGACATATAACTGGATTATGATCTGACGACAGATCATCAATTGATATCGGTTGAGAAACTTGATTAGATATGTTAGTTATAAACAGGTCTAAAACAGAGGGACAACCACGAGAACCAGCAGGATAATATGTAGGACTAGACGGAAATAAAACGCGAACAGGTAACATTAACGACAGACTGGACAGAACGTTGCCCCAGGAATTTGCTCTTGAACAACCCCAATCCCTGTGCCTACAATTCAGGTCACCCCCAATGAGAAACTCTCCACTCATTGTACAGAGTTTCCTTAAATCTGACCTTAGAATTGCCTGATTTGCAGTAGAAGAAACTTTACCTGGAAAGTATACACAAAAAATTTTGACAGATTGTCTGTTTTGCAACTCAACTTCAATGCCTACGTTTTCCACAAACTGAGTTTGTATGCTTTGTAAAAGCTCATGTCGAATTGATCTCTTTATGAGAATTGCTACGCCTCCCCCTCTTCTGTTACTTCTATCTATCCTGTAGCATTTAAAAGCAGGAGTTGAAATGTTAATTCCAGATGTTAACCATGTTTCGGTTATAAGTGCAACATCTATTTCATTATTACTTAAGAAACTCATGAATTCAACATACTTATTAGAAATGCCTCTGGCGTTCCAAGTAACAATGTTTAAATTATTATTAAATAGATTACTTGACATTGGAGTATAAAAACTTAGTAGCTAATTGTGCGATGGCATTAAATTGATCGAATTTTGTTTTACAAGAAGCTAACTTAGTAATCATTTCCGAAACTAATGTATTCAATTCCTCTATTGAAAAAAGATCATTATTGCATTTACCCACTGTTGGTTGAAGTTTATCATTTCCCCACGATGTTGGTGGCTGAATGCAGCTGATGGCATTTGCATGCAGATTGTTTTTCGCCGTCGTTTGTCTTCGGTGCGAAAGAGATGGGAAATCAGTCATTGATTGTAAGTCGATGTGCACTGGAGCCGCAGTGGAAGCTTTGGCGGAGGAAAAAGCTTTTCTTGAATTCGAACGAGAATCCATTCTCCGAATGTTTACATTATTTTTAAGTTCTAGGTATTTAGCCCTGCTTAGACAGGAAATGTCACTTGCTCTGTGATCACCACTGCAGTTTGCACATTTTGCAGGTGAATTATTATTGCACTCAGCAGTTTTATGGGAACCCGCACAAATTCCACAGTATGTTCGAATATAGCAGTGGCGTTCGCCGTGCCCGAACATCTGACAGTTGTGGCACTGTGTCAATTTGCCTTTAATTTTTCTTTGAAAGCTCCAACTGACTTGAGTGTGGAAGAGCGATCGAAAGTTTTTCTTTAAATCCACTAATTTTACCGAACCATTTTCTAAAGAAACTAAATAGAATGTGTCCGTGTAATGTTCATAGTTCTTTATAATTTTTTTAATTTCAACGCACTTCAGGCCGCGCTTAATTAATTCGGTTTTAAGCAAATTCACTTCCATATTGTCGAGTCCATACAACACAACTTTGAACACTTTGTCTGTTTTACCATCGTGCGTAAAGAATTGACAATTGTTTTCTTTGAGAGACTGAACAACCAAATTATATGAATCTACGGTTTCACAGAGAATTTTTATGCCGATTGAAATTTTTTTCACGGAATACGCAGAAATGTTTAATGATTTCATTAAATCGTGTACGAATTCACAGGATTTTTGCAATAATTTAATAGGAGGGATATATATTTTTTTAGTTATAGTTGGTGAAATTATTTCATCCTCCATTTCATCACTAGCAAGACACTGCAAGGGACTCCAGTAATTATGTCTCGAGTCCCTCTTTCCCGCATTGTCGCTCATATTTCGAGGTTTCTTATCCAAGGGATTAAGAATGCCCTCGGATTTTGGTGAACGACCGCGTTTAGGAATTTTTACGGATTTATGCACAAAGTTTTATAGATAAGTCTAATGATTATGTCAATCACGGACAAAAGCTCACTGACTATTTGTAAACTTAAGGCTAATTTGTTTAAATAATATTTATCTTTTTTTATAACTTTAAAGGACATTGGTCACATTAGTGAGTTCATGATTTTTTTCTTTTAAGGCATCGTTAATAAAAAATTGACTATAACACTATTAATCTTGTCTTCCACCAGAACCAGATCGTCAAGGTCAAGGCTGAACTGATGAAATACAAGGATCTCTTTGACGTTTGAATTTTAATATTATCTAAAAAGGTTTCTATCTGAGAAAATTCGTGATCTAGGGATAAAATTGATTGAATTTAGGAATGTGCTGGTTTACGAAGAGTGTTGTTTCAGTGAGGAATTGCTTGTATGGTTGGATATCAATGGTATGGATGAGTTTCAGGTTGCCGTTTTGTATCATAGCTTTTTCAACATTAAGAGCTATTATGTGGGAGTTTGAGTAGTCGATAATTTAGATATCGGCCCGAAGATTGGACAAAACTGACCTGCAATAAAAAAGTAAAGGAAAACGGTTCAGTGAATGACTCTTCCAGAGTTAGTCACATCAGTCATTGTCCGGCTTTCTTGGACAGTCTCTTTCTGGTAGCGTGGAGTTAGTTTGGAGTCATGTCGTCTGTATTTTGACGAAAATCTTTTGTCCTGGTTCGTAGGTCTTTATTTGCTCTCTATATTTGATCATTCTGCTGTTTTATTTTGAGTTGTTCTATTGTGTCTAGTCGAGATTTTTCGAAGACCTCTGGATTAGCTGTTACTATTCTCTCATAGAAAAGATCCAGTGGTCTTTTACCCGTGGTTGAATGAATGGTAGCATAATATTCATACACAGATCGTTCAAGTAGTTCTTCAAATTAACGATGTGTTCCGTCTGCGATGTTTAAATCGCATAATCTCTGACAGAGTCGAATGAAATCTTTCGACTTGTCCGTTAACCTCACTTTTATAAGAAGGCGTTTTAAATATCTTGATGTTCAATTGGTCTTCCATCATGAAAGTGATATAGGCAGAGTTCAACGACTTTTCGTTGTCAACCACAACGGTCTTAGGTACGCCGCAGAAGAATAACAGCTTTCTTAAGGGCTTCCTTATATCCTCAATGGCTTTCGACTGAACGATTTTCGCTTGGGCCAACTTAATGAATTTATCTATGGCAGGTAGAATGAGAAATCCTCATGTGGAAAAAGAAGGGCGTGAAGAATCTCTCCTGGGTTTGAGGAATAGGTGTTGGAAATAAAATCGGGTTATTAGGAGGGCGATCGTATTTAATAGTTATGCACGTACTGCGTTGTTTTGTATTCTGTTTTATTTTCAAATTCATTCTAAGGAAGTAGTGTGTGTTTATTCGAAGTTTATTTTCCTGAGCACTCCTATGAGCTCTCTTATGACATTCAATGATTATATTATCGTATACAGTCTCGTCACATATGTCTTCTATCAATATTCTGGTAAACAGGATTTTATAGTTGCTTTAATAAAGAGGGTAGATTACTTGAATAAGGCCCATGACCTGTTCTTCAGTTTTGATTACATTGGGGTTAAGAATCTCTTGAATATACTCACTAATTTTTCCTTCGTGTAACTTAAAAAAGACGTTCCGATCAATTTCAAAAAAAAACTTTATTTTCCAAACAAGAAGCGTCGCCATCACATTCAGATTAATAACTAACTCGGTGGAATTCATCCACACTCTTATATCTATCGGCCACTTTGCATTCTCAGTTTACCAGGTCACCGTGGGACCGCGTGAGCTGTTGATTCAGCTTCTTCGGTAATTTATCGCGTCCGGTAAGTGATATGCACTGCTCCGGCAAATAAAGGAAAATGGAAATGATAAAGAAAAAGCAAGAATGCGAAAATGACACAGGTGATTGTACCCGTGCATTACTTGGAAGATTACTTGATAAATTGATGCTTTGAAGAAGGTGTAGGCATGTAATCGAATGCTACAGGTGATTGCACGCGTGCATTATTTAGAGAAGATAAATTGGCGCGGAATGTGTGGAATATGTAACCTCTCCCCCCTTAAGATCAAAATTCTCCTGAATTTTATAAGGAGGTTGCTTATTTTCACTAAGTGTGTTAATTGATATCTTTAAATTTTTATTTTTTTTTTCACTAATTTTAAAATGTAAATTATGATGATGATCAGGACACAGGTTACCCTGAGCTTGCAAAGTGGCTTACATTTCTATGAAATTTTAATAAGTTTATATGTTTTATATTTTCAATATTTCTTATAATAATATCTTCGAAACTTACATTTTTAGTAAAATTGTAGTTTATTTCACCACAGTAATAAAATCTTTCTTTAAATTTTATATTAGAATTAGTAAATGTTTTTCCGTGCAGGGACGGATTAAGAAATCTCTGCAGCGATACCTCTCGCTTGTCGTAAAAGGCGACTAAAACAAAGGTAAACAAAAATCACATCTAGGTAATTTAGAAAACACCAAGGTGAGCCTAGGGACACATATACCACTATTAAACTGCCCCACAAGTGTACATGCAAATCAGTGGGTTGACACGACTGGAGATCACCGGTGTTGTAAGAGTAAGATCAAACAAAAAAATCTGGAGCATGCCCGTGTCACAAAAAAAAAAAAAGGCAGGCCGAAAAACAATTGGTGCAAACAAATGCAAAAACACCAGCATTTGATTGGCCTCAGCGATGAAGTAATCCCAACCCGGGAAGCCTGCCGCTACTTTCTGAGGTCAAACCGGCGGACCCCACAAGCGGACCAGTAGGAATGCAGTTAAGTGGGAAAGTTATGGTCCTACACTTCTGACCATAACAACGCCGGAAAAAGGAAAAGAAAGAGAAGAAAGAAGAATTAGTAAATGTTTTGTTCATTATTTAAATTGTACAATTATTAATAACTATTAGGTAGATTTCGCTTAGTTTTATTTTTCTATCATCACAATTATTGATTATCTCTTGATTTTGTAAATTTTTACAAATTATGGTATTATCATCGATTTCCTTTATTTCTATTAATTCATTTCGCTTTGTTTTACAATTTTTGTTTACAATACAGCTTTTAAGAGGCTTAAGATCTTTTACATATTGAACATTATCTAGGGATTCATATTTTGTGTTATTTAGTTCGAAAAAATAATGGTCTTCTTCTTCTATTTCTGTTTTATTGACTGTCAGTATTGCTGTAAGTAATTTTGGGTCAACTTGCTGGTATCTATCTGGAATTTTTATTGCTAATACTAAGGTATCTACACTGTATTGAAATAGTCCTACTTTAACATTTTTAGTTTATAGGAGTCAAGTCCCGTCTCGTTTATCTCTTCTGTCGTCAAAAGGCTAGGGTGTATTAACCCGTGTTTAACTAAGGCTATGTTATCAATTACTTGGTTTAACTTTTCTTCTAACATTCTCAATTTTACTAACTGATCTAATTTGAGCTGTTGTAGGATAAATCTTCTTTCGTTCTCTGTTAGTTCTACGTACGATCTGCTTCTGGTATATCCGTTTTTTCTTGTCAATTGGCCAATTGTCAATGTCGCTAGGATCTGTTCTGTCATTGTCGTGAGTATTAGATACACTGATACCGCCATCTGCAAATAAGCGTGGTCTTTTAATGTTTATCGGATGTTCTCTGTCCATTTTTCAATCCTGGGGCGGTATCGGCAAAGGTGATTTATGATAAGTGACAGTCACATTCTCGTTTTCGGTATCGTGTAAGGTGATAGTCACTGTGATTGTCACATTTTTGTGACAGTTTTCGGCTAAGGTGATTTGTGATAAGTGACAGTCACATTCTCGTTTTCGGTATCGTGTAAGGTGATAGTCACTGTGATTGTCACATTTTTGTGACAGTTTTCTGGTGACAGCTATTTAGCTATCACTTTCATATGTTTTGTGTTTGAAGTGACTTCGTTTTGTGGTTTTGTCTATTATTTAAAACAAAAAAAAATAGGTTTTCGTGTTTCGAATTATTTTTAAGCGATGAAGAGATCAATGAGACAGTGATGAACGTGAACGTTAGAATTCTAAGGAAGGCTTTGAGAGATCGTTCTAACATTCTTGAACTTGCAGATGACATGTAAGTGGGAATAATTTCACAGTTCATATTGTCAATATTGTTAAAATTATGCTAAATTATTGTTTTTTTAGATTAATGTTTGTGTTGCGCTGCACAAGATTTGAATTGCAGGTGCCGTTGAATGAAAGTGACCTACCCCAAAAACCAACCAATCTTATCCACCAATCCAATATGCAAGAAGACCTCCAACCATCAAACAGAGAAGCCGAAAATGTGTGATGCTGTTAGAGACACTCTATTATAAATAAAATAAAGCAATGATTTTGCAACAAATTCAATTTATTGCTCTGTTTTTAATTTTTGAATTTTTTTCTTGGATAATTTGACAACTCTTATCTGTCAACAACTCCGAAAAAGCAAGTGTTGCTCCTTTTCTGAATTTTTTTGTGATAATCCGATACCCGATACCGAAAGATGATGATAGTCACAAATGTCTGTCACCAAAGTGACTATCACTTATCACCTTAGCCGATTCCACCCCTGTATCAAAGTTTGTTTTTGTAGTAATTCCTTCTGTAGTTCTTGACTGGTATGACCTCTCTTGTTTCTTTATATTCTTCCCTATTCTGATTTAGTTTCTGGGTTCTTTTCTCTTTTCCTAGCTGTACCTGCCTTACAAGAGTAGCTACGCCTGCATACATTGCTTCTTCTGGAGACATTTTTAAAGTGGAATGATACCTATTGTTATAATTACTAACTGCTCTGTGAACTTTCTGAATAAGAGAAAAAAAAAACAAATCTGAATTTCTCATGGTAACTAGTTTTTCATGTATTGTGGAGTGGAACCTTTCTATATCGCTATTTCCTGTATGTGTGTTGGGTTTGGCAAAATGTAATTCGACTTCTTGCTCGTTTAAAAATTCCTTAAAATTTTCTGATTTAAACTCGTTGTCCGTTATTATTTTTGTTGGCTTGCCAAACTTTTTTATTCGGTAAATAGTAAGCGTATGCTTTCTTAGTAAGTTTGTCTATTAGCGTGAGGAATGTGTTTCATGAAATAGTAAATATCCATGTCTCATTAGGCCTACGAGGCGTCTCGCTTATTTCGTACTTAAGTTTCATTGGATCTCGTTGGTATTTCGTTTCTAGGCATACTTTACAGTTGTTAATATTTTTTGTGATTTCTTTAACTAATTTTGGGTAGTAAATTTTGTTCTTAAGGTTATGATATATTTCTATTATTCCACTGTGCATACTTTCCTTTGTGTGAGATAGCGAGACTATGGGTTTCTTCTAGAGTTCTAATTTCTCTGGCTCTTTGAGTTGTTTTTATAAATTATATTTGTGGTTGAACAATTCTATTAGCAGCTGTTGAATTTTATTAAACTCGGGGTATGATAGTTCAGTGTATATCCCGGTCAGACCTGGTTTTATGTATCTTCTTAGTAAGTCTGTCCAATATTCTTTGTTTCTAGTCATATCAACAAATATTATTCTTCTATTGTGAAGAATTTTTATTTCCTTGTCGGCATCGTTGACTAGTATTAATTGTGTTTTAAATTTATTAACTATGGTTTCCTTTATGGGTATGTGGTCTAGTAATTTCCGTTCCTGCGAGTGAATCGTAGCGTTATCGGATAGGTTATTTACGGTTTGGGTGTTGGTTTTTCCAATATCTTCCGGAATTCTACTAAGGAAGTCTGCTATTTTATTCTCTTTCCCTTTCACATACTCGATGTCGAACTGATATTCCTGTATTTAAGTAGTCACCTTCGATTTCTTTGGCTAAATTCCTTACCCGTGTATCTATCTTGAACCTTTTGCCCCATAAATATGGCCTAAAGTATGTGATCGCCCACACAACTGCTAAGTTGGCTATCACATGCGGCCTCACGACGCACGACTCACATAAGAGTAAAAGAGAAAGGAGATGAGTGCGAATGAGATGGAGAATTGAATTCCCGGTGAGTCGCGCGAGTTATGATTTAGAACAAGAAAAACGTTTAAAAAAAAACGACTTTATTCTTATGCTGTCGAAATACAATTCAATTCATTTTTGTGTTACATTTTTATTTATACTTTTGCATAGGTGAAATTCTTGCCGGATGGGCAGCAGACGCTGATTATGCGTTTTTAATTTCACCTGTGCAATTGCAGGAGTACGATTACAATTGTTCGGTGGAATTTTGTTAACGGTGTGAACGTCTGGTGATCCAAATCGGTTGTTGTTGTTGGTTGTTGTCGTGTGGGACATTGGGCTGTAACTCCTTCCCCCTTAGAATGAAGCGAAGGCCAGAGGAGTTGTGGGACGATGGCAGGAGCGGAATCTTGTATGATGAATGTTCTTCGGGTGGCCGATCTAATTGTGTATATTAAAAGGATTATTACAAATAGAACTATATATTATAATTAAGAATGCTATCGTATAGTGTTGTCGTCTTTGTGTGATTGATTGGAGCATAGAGATTTCTTCATTGTTTCTTATGTTGTACATTTTGAGACGTTGGAGGTTGAGTTTTTCTATTGTTTTGTTAGCGGTGATTGTTTCTTGGGATAATGGCAGTAAGTGAATTTCTTCCCAAAATATTGAAGGCTGGTCCTTGTAAGTGATCCCGTTTATGGTAAGGTCGCGGTTTTGGTAGTTTATCAGGAGGTTGCTGGAGATTTGGTCCATAGTTGGATAAGGAGTTCATAGGTACAAGTGGGGAATTTATGGTGATAATATAATTTGGTTCGGGTTGTAGTATCTTTGATATGGGTCCAATGTTGTTGATAATGCAGTTGCTTGCTTGGTAATTCATGATTCGTCCCAGGCATGTTGATTGTTGTATGACTTCTTGGTGAAGCGACTCTTTACAATAGAAGATTCTTTCTGGGGCAAGGCTCATTTAAATATTGAATGTTTATGGGGTTGTATAGGGCATAAGTTGGGGGTTCGATTTCTTTTGTTGTGTTTATAGGAAGGGGAATAATGGGTAAAAGGGAGTAGGTTTCGGGTGACAAGATTGGGATTTGAACATTAAGTATAATTCGAGAATCATTGTAATATGCTTGTAATGATTTGTATTGATTGGTTATTTAAAATTTGTGGTATTTTGTTTAGTTCGTTTTCGTTAAGTATGAATTTTGGTATGATATTTAATTTGGCCATTATTATTGATTCTGCTATATTAGTAATGTGGTTGTTAAGAAAATCAATATTATAGTTAATCCGACTAAGGTACTGAGTTCTTAAAAGAATTTCTTTATTTTCCCGAAAGTGGTTACTATTTTTACTATTAATTTTGTTTAGAAATTTTCCGTGCAGGGACGGGTTAAGAATATGCCTGCAGCGATACCTCTCGCTTGTCGTAAAAGGCGACTAAAACAAAGGTAAACAAAAATCACATCTAGGCAATTTAGAAAACACCAAGGTGAGCCTAGGGACACATATACCACCATTAAACTGCCCCACAAGTGTACATGCAAATCAGTGGGTTGACACGACTGGAGATCACCGGTGTTGTAAGAGTAAGATCAAACAAAAAAAATCTGAAGCATGCCCGTGTCACAAAAAAAAAAAAAGGCAGGCCGAAAAACAATTAGTGCAAAAACACCAGCATTCGATTGGCCTCAGCGATGAAGTAATCCCAAACCGGGAAGCCTGCCGCTACTTTCTGAGGTCAAACCGGCGGACCCCACAAGCGGACCAGTAGGAATGCAGTTAAGTGGGAAGGTTATGGTCCTATACTTCTGACCATAACAACGCCGGAAAAAGGAAAAGAAGAAGAAGAAGAATTTTGTTTAGAAATGTTTCGATGTCAGTCTGTTGTTTGTTAATATGTTTTGTTATATTCTCGAACCTTTAAATCATTTGCCTGTTTATTGTTACCTGATTATTAAGAAGGTTTTGCATTCTAGATTGCTTCAAATTGATGCTTCCTATTTGTTCATTTAGACTTTCCGCATCCGTCGAATCCATGTTGCCAGTAATGAGTTTGATAGCCGATCCAAGCCCATTTATTAAACCGCGTTTGGGTCTTGTTTTTGGGATCAAGGCTTGTAATTTGTGTTCTACGTCTTTTAGTTTAGCTTTTGTTATTTCTATTGAGTCTTTGGTGTTTTGGAATTTATCTATCTTTGTTAACGAGGTAGAAATTTTGTCTATGTTGTCTTGATATGTTTCTAGGTCAGTTATGTGAACTAAGTTGGTGTAAGTCTGTATTGTTTTAGCTGTGCCTAGTTTGAATGGAAAAATTTTCTGTTTGTCCGTAATTTCCTGTATGTTAAGTTTATGTGCCGCAATGCACGTTACCCTAAAAATTTAAAGTTAATTGATTAATAAGTAAATTTTCTTTTCTTTTTTATTTTCGATTTATGTAATTTCCTATTGTCATGAGTTAAAACTGTTACGCCTTACTGAATGTTTAGTAAGACGGGGTGTCAATTTGTTTCTACGAGATTCTTCTGTAAAAATTATGCTATTACCCCCTACTTGTGCCGGGTCTTTCCGGAATAGGTTGAGATTGACAATTCTTTTATCGGTTATTTTTTCTACTACGTCTTTTATTTTTGGGTATCATTTCTCTTTATATTCATTAAGTTTTCTAAGATACTCATGTTCATTTGTAAATTTAATGTGTTTTTCGAGTTCCGAGGTACGTCCGTAAAATAGTTCAAATGGGGTCAATTTTGTGGTTGAGTGAATAGCGTTATTGTATGTGGTGACTGTTTGTGAGAGTAGGTCTTCGTGGGCAAGATCGAGGTGGTTTTCTTTTCGTTTAGGAGTTATTATTCTATAAATTTCGGTAAACGTTGAGTCAAGTCTTTCTACGGGAGAGTTGCTAGAGGATTGTTTAATGGAAGTAAAGTGTAATACAATGTCGTACTGTCTGCAAAAATGCTGGAAAATTTTACTTGTAAATTCTGTCCCGTGGTCTGCAATTATCTTTTTAGGCTAAGGAAGTGGCTTAGACATTTTACTATTGAAATACTGTTTCTAGATATGAATGTATAAGCGGCAGCAAACTTTGAAAATTTATCTATAATGGTTAGGATATTTTTCTTATTGATAGTATATATATCAATATGAAGTAACATATGTCGAATGGTTTAGTGGGTGTCTCGGGTTTTTGAAAGGAAGGTTTCTATTGGTTCCTGTCGTACTTGAGAGTTTGGCATTGTTCACAATTATTAATTGTTCGTGTGATTTTATTCTTGATATATGGGAAATAGTGACTTCGTTTTAGGTGTAGAAGGGTTTCGTTGATAACACGATGGTTATTCTTTATATGATATTCTCTAATTAATCTATCTTCGTCGTTGTCCTTTACATCTGTGAGAAGGTCAACACATCTAATAACTTTAAAAAGATTATTATTGTGTGAAAAACCACGAGAGCGGTTTGTGGTCACATATAATTTGAAACTTGCGACCAAAAAGGTATGGTCTAAAGTATTTAGTGGCCCATACGATTGCCAGAAGTTCCCTCTCGATAGTGGAATAACCGCTACATTGCTGGCATCTGTAGTTAAAACAAAGGGTTTTGAGAAATCAAGATACTGGAGGATCGGATCGTTCGTGAGGATGTTTTTACATTCTTTAAACGCTGTGACGTACTGTTCGGTAAGTGTGACTGTTTTGCCATTTTTTATTTATTTTTGTTATTGGTTTCACAAGTTGTGCGAAGTTTTTGATAAATCTGCGAAGGCCTTGGAATGCTTTTCCTTTTGCGTTCTTGGAATTGGATAATTTTGTATTGCTGAAATCTTACTTGGGTTGGGTTTAATGCCATAGGTAGAAACAATATGGCCTAAAAATGCAATTTCCTTATGAAGGAACTCTGATTTATCTATTTGACTTTTTAGGTGGAGGGTGCGTTTTTTAGACCGAGAGAATTCTACTGAGAATGCTCTTTTGGCAATGTCTTGTGGGTCCATCTCGATTTGGTGAAACCCACTTGCAAGGTCGAGTGTTGTGAAGTAAAGACATTTGCCTAGTTTATCCAGAATTTCAGAGATGTTCGGGATAGGATATCTATTCGAGATTGTCTTTTCGTTAAAATTTCTGTAGTCGATTACTAGTCGCCACTTCTGTTTGCCACTAGCATCGAGTTTTTTGCGGACTACCCAAACTGGAGAGCTCCAGGGTGAGTAGCTTGGCCGGATGATGTTTTGATCGAGCATTTTTTTGATTTGTTGCCTGACTTCTTCCTTGTGGATGTAAGGGTACCGGTATGATTTGGTGTAAATTGGCAGGTTGACAGTTGTTTTAATTTTGTGCTTTACATTGTTGGAGAAAGACAAAGGGGTGCCCTCTTTGAAAAAAATGTCGTCGAAAGACTTACAGATTTTATACAATGCTTTTTCCTCTTCAGAGTTAAGGTGAGAGGTTCGTATTAGCTTCGTTATATCGGTTTCTGTTTCTATATTAACGTTATTAATTTTTATAAATTCAGAGTTGCTATAAGGGGTAACTTTAATTGGTTGTTCTTTGAGAAAGATCTTGTCGTAGTTGTTAGCGTTATTGTTTTCTACTAGTGCTCTTGATTTTATCCGGGTAATACCCAACTTAGCAATTACCCGGGTACTCGGGTAATGCGGGTAATACCCGATTTCGCGGGTACCCGGCAATGCCGGCTGTCGGGTACCCGATAATACCGAGTAATAGGTTATCAAGGGCCATAAATATTCTTATTTGATTTAAAAAGTTAGTAATGTAGTGGTCAATATAAGGGAGAGAAAGGAAAACAACGAAGAAAACATAGTTGGTACTAAGAATAATATAAATGTAACATGCATTAACAACCACTTCTTAATTATTTAAAGTAACTACATATGTATATCACCTGTGCAGGGACGGGTTAAGAATATCCCTGCAGCGATACCTCTCGCTTATCGTAAAAGGCGACTGAAACAAAGGTAAACAAAAATCACATCTAGGCAATTTAGAAAACACCAAGGTGAGCCTAGGGACACATATACCACCATTAAACTGCCCCACAAGTGTGCATGCAAATCAGTGGGTTGACCGTAGCATTATGGAAAAGAACGCTAAAAGGAAAAGCACTACCCCGCCAGGCACTACTAATGGTCGTGATCCTGGGACGAGCAGCAATGCTCGGGTCAGAGCTATATAGTCCAGGAGGACCAATCCTGAAAGCTCCGTGATCACGCTTACTAAAATTTTAAATAAAAAATAAAAGTTAACACTCAGACGAATAAGATTCGCTTGGTCGGCGTGGATTTAATTGGCCGAAAACATTTTAAATAAATTATATATTATTAAATTTCCATAATTTTTTTCCGTCATCACCCATTTTGATGTCATAGACAATTTTATGGGACAAACGCGGGTATCAAGAGCTCTATTTTCTACGAGTGCGAACCAGTTTTCCGCTTTATATATACATACCTTCAGAGATATATAGTTGTGGTTCAATTATTGTCGTATTTATATAGAAGCATCCGTTTTCCATGTCTACTGGGATTTTGGCAATTAATTTTGAATTCGCTGGTACTGATAGCTTGCCTAAGGTGAAGTTAGGTTTGAATTGGAGGGGTATTTTAGAATTTCTTGTGAAGAGGTTATTTTGAGAAAGATCAATTTTGGCTTCTAATTGTGTAAACGTATCAAGTCCTAGGAGTCCATCGAAATATTGGTGGAATTTAAAGAGGAGGAATTTAAATTTACCAGGTTGTCTAAATTCGGAAAAGATAGGAAGTGTAACTTCTTTATTGAGATCGTATTTACTCAGGATTGTCGAAATTGTTTTGGGCTGACAAAAGGTATGGTCATCGGGATGAGTGAACTCAGGATTAATAAAGGAAGACGAAGCTCCAGTATCAATAAGAAATTTGAGTGGTCGCCCGAAGGGAGAAGATATATTAATATATGGGAGGGTATAGCCGTGTTTATCTACGTACCCTGTTGGCTGGGAGAGGCGACAGTAGGAAAATTGTCATTGTTTAATTCACAAAGAACGTTCTGTAGGGTAATCTTAGTTCATTTTGTCTGTTTCATTGTTATGTTGATAATAGTGGTCAAGAGATTCTTGGTACATCGTTGGTGATCTAGAGATGGTGGGGTCTGTGTTAAGATTATGTACTTCTTCTATGGAATAATGTTGCTGGTTATTGAGGTAGCGAGGTTTATTCAAGCTTGATCTATTTGTTTTATAGGTAAGGCGAGACCTTGTGTTATTGGTATCCATAGGTTATACGGGTGGATACCTTTGAACTTGTTGTACAGGAGGGTTATCCCTTGGGTTGGAATTTCTGAATGTATTTTGGGCATTTAATGATGGTAGTTGATAGGGAATGTGGTATTGAAATTGGGCTTGTTTGTAGGATATTTGGATATTCTATAGTTGGGTTGATTTTGTTGGTATTGGAGCGGGTTTGGCCGTGTTGTGGCCATATTTCTATTAAAAGATGGTGGAAAGGTACGACTTGTTTGTGTGAAAGAGTTGGGGTATTGATTCCGTAAAATATATTCTGTTCTTTTATACAAAAGGACAACGCGGCAGGTAGCGTTTCAGGCCGCATTGCTCTTGCCAATGGGTGCTTTCAAGCCGGTAAGGAAAACATTCAAGCACATTTCACCGTAGAGGCATTGTTTGGCCTGTATGACATTTCTGTCTGTGTCATGAATCATAATGTTGTTCAATAATGTCGCTTGAACGATTATACTGCTGTAAAATACTTCTATTGTTATACTATATACTGTCGTAAGTTATGAAGATCACGTATGAGGGTCGTTTCAGTCCGTTTGTCCGAGTAGTGCAATATAAGATTATTCTTAATGTCATCCCATTTAAGTGGTGTACCGTACATGTTCAACACTTCATTTGCTTGCCCTTCGATTTTGTTTCTAATGGCTCGCAAAAGAAATGTTGAGTATGGGGTACCGTCAACACAAGTTATGAATGCTAAGATCTCTTCTACATTATTTATGAATTCGTGGAGTAATCTAGGATTGCCATCGTACTTGGGCAGATCCTTGATTACGTCTGGGATTCTTAGTGCACTGAAGAGGTCGAACTGAGGGGCTCGTGGGGATGGATTTGCTTTAGTATTCATTGTGGTACTGGATGCAACGGTGTCGGAAAATTCTGTTATGTTCAAATATGGAGTAGAAGCGATTGTAGGTGTTTTGTTGAGCTCAGTATAGGTATTGAATTTAAGCTTAATGTTCGCTTCGGTTTTGGGTAGGGGAGAAAGGAGCGGAATCGTTTATGCATAAGGGGAAATAAATATATATATATATATATATATATATATATATATATATATATATATATATATATATATATATAATATAAATACGATTGTTCGGTAGAATTTTGTTAACGATGTGAACGTCTGGTGATCCAAATAGGTTGTGGGTTGTTGTTGTTGGTTGCTGTCGTGTGGGTCATTGGGCTGTAACTCGCGCGAAATTTTTCACGACTCACATTGACGTTTCTCTTTCTCTTTGTTCGTTATTTTTCATTTCTGCAATCATGTCGGATGTTGTTTGGACGGGTGATTTAATATGCTACTACGAAATGTATCTGAATTTATACATAACGACTCATCCTGATTATGTAGATAGGGTGAAACGCTCTGACTCTTTGGAGAATATTTATGAGCAGGTGAAAGTCAGTTTTCCTTGTGTGACCCTTGAGGTGATAAAAAAGAAGGTTCACACATTGAGAAATCAATTTTGCGGGGAGTTTCGGGAGGGAGAAAAAAGTAAGAAAAGCGGATGTAGCACAGACGATATATATGAGCCGAAACTGTGGTGCTACAATCAATTGTTGATTTTGAGGAGTTGCTACTGCACAAGAACTTCATGTTCAAATATTGAAGAGGTAAAACAATTTTTTTTTGAAGATTATTTAAGAGTATATTTTATTTTTCTTTTCTTTTATTTTAGATAAATGAACTGAGTCAAAGCAAAGCCTCCTTAAGCCCAAGTGTGGATGTCCTGGCAGAGACATCGGAAACACCAAGGAAAGAGTATGTTGTTTCTTTTTTATATCTGTCCATCTTGCCATTCCACTTGTCCTTCGTTAGCAAAATATTCAGCAAAAGTATAGCGGATTCTTTCAGCTGAACCCTTACGGGGATTCTCTTCTGCTTCCGTAATGTTTGTTCGAGTTTGGTCCGACTCGAAAACGAATTTAATTCATTCGAATTATGTTGCAATAAGAAGTTATGCAAAACACAACAAGCTTTTGCCACAAGCTCAACCTTATCTACCCGTAGATTTATTGTTGTTTGCAGAATTCTAAATCTGGTTGAAAGCAAGCCAAATGTATGCTCAACAACATGTCTTGCTCTGGAGATACGAAGGTTAAATTTTTTTTTTGTTTTGCACTTTGTTCCGAATGGATAGGGCTTCATTATGTGTTTTTGTAGAGGAAAAGCATCGTCCCCAACAATAACAAATGGAAGTATCCTTCCATTGCCAACAACTTTCGTCATCAAGGATCTTCCTCAAGTCACTGTGGATCAGTACACTTGCATCGTTTGTTCTTCCATTGCAGCCGAAATTCACGTAAATTAGTTTGCAGTTCGCATCCGCTAGGGCAAGCAAAATAATACTATTAAAGCCTTTATAGTTGTGGTAGAATGGGCCGTCTTTTCGAAGGCTTCGAAAGGGAATATATTTTCCATCCAAAGCACCTAAACAATTTGGAAATTGCCAGCGTACTGCAAACTCGTCAGCGATTCTCTCCCATGCCGATATTGTCGATGGAAACTGAAAATAAAATATGTTTTGAATTTCTTTGTTTTTTTTTCAGGCCAGAACAACATTCACAGCATTGATCTCACAGAAAATTGATAAGGTTGCGTGACTGCTCCGCAAAAAGGTCGAGGACAAATCTCACTTGGTTGGGAAAGCAGGTTGTCTTTGAAATCGACCAAATAGAAGAGAAACAAATCCAAAGAAAAGCATCCTGGGCAATCCAGAATATTTTACGGGAGAGCATCGAGGAAGACTTGGCGAAAAAAAGCAGTCCAACACCCCATCTACATCACTGGAAAGCTTTTCGATCCAGCATTCCCATCCACGGCAGATTGCCAAAATCATTAGTGTGGAGACGATACGTCCTCCATCTGCACAGTCCGACATAGCCAGAAGCTCTTTTAACAGCGACATTTTAGAGCAGTCAATGAAGGATGTCTTCAGCAAAGATGATTTTCGTATGTAATCTATGTACATATATAAATAAAAAAACTTACTTTTAAATATTTGTCCTTTAAATTATTTCATATGGCTCGGCAACTATCGGGAATAGCTTTACTTAAAAAAGACTGCGACAATCTTGTCTGGTAGTCTGTGCTCTTTTGTGATTCGCCCGCAGCCAGAAACCTTAGAGCTGCTGACAATTTTTCTGCCGGTGGAATAGAGTCTCTCACAGTATTTTGTCTGACTATATCTTTTTGAACTATGGACAGCAACAAATTAAATGTCGTTCCATACGCAAATAGTTCGAAAAAGATGCCTTATCATTAACGATTAGTTCTTGAGTGAGAAAACTAAAAGAACTTCGTTGTTGTCTAAATATCCTCCACGGCTTAATCCACTGTTTTTTTTTCTTGTGTTCTCCTGTTTCTAAAATTGCTTCATTACAGTTATCCAAAAGCCCCAGAACAATTTCTTCGGCTCCACTACTATCTGTGTCCATATCTTCTAACGCAACTAATGCACAATGCAACAATTTATTAATTTCCGAATTCATTTTTAAGGAAATCAGAATTTTTTTCACAGAAAATGCGTTAGAGCTCTACTTTATCTCACTGAGACAACTTCAAAATGAAAAAAAAAAGTAAACGCTCGGCTCATAAATGTATGTCAAAAGAGGAAATTGAAAAAGACATATGACTCATCTGAGACTGGCATGTGATAGCGCTCGCCTCACGGAATGGAAAATGAAAGAGTCGTGCGTCGTAAGGCCGCATGTGACAGCCGACTAAGAACTATTTGTCTGTGGTTGAATAATTTTTTTCGTGATCATTCAGCGATCTTGAAGCGTAACACACTGGTAGGCCTCCCTGTGTTAGAACCGCTCCTATCACGTAGTTGCTAGGGTCAGTGAATACTGTAAATGATTTATCAAAATCGGGAAATTTCAATATAGGGTGTTTGGTAATACTACGCTTAAGAGTCTCGAAGTCTTCGATGTATTCTGGGTCGTTTATGTTAATCTTCTTACCTTTCTTTAGGTATTTTATCATGGGATTAGCGATTTTTTCGTAATCCTTCACGAATTTCCTGTAAAAACCCGTTACTCCTAGAAACCCTTTCAATTATTTGTCTGTTTTAGGTAGCGGAAAGTCTTGTAAGCATTAGGGTTGGGCTTCATGCTCTCGCTTGTTAGCACATGCCCTAGGAATTCAGTGTTTTCTTAAGGAAGGAGCATTTGCTGAATTGAATTTGAATTGTTCCGAAAGTTTTGTAAATATAATCTTTAGGGATTGTACATGTTCTTTAAGGCTGGTCGAGAAAACCAATATATCGTCGTTCATCAACCTTTAAAAGGTTGCTGGCGCATTCTTGAGACCGAACGGCATTCTTACGTATTCGTATAATCCGTTTGGTGTTACGAATGCAGTTTTCGGGATATCCCTTTTATTCATCTTAATTTGATGGTACCCTATTGCGAGATCTAATGACGAAAAATATTGGGCTTGTCCCAGTTTGTCAAGTATAGCATCGGTATTCGGTAGCGGGTATTTGTCATCTACCGTAATATCGTTCAATTTTCTGTAATCTGCACAATCGGAATTTCTGTTTTCCTGTGCCATCTGGTTTCTTTGCTACTAGTATTGTACAATAGGGGAGGCGTATCTGCTATTTGACTTTCTAATAATGCCTTGCTTCTCCATTTCTTGTACCTGTCTTCGTACCTCCTCTTCTTGATTCGGGGGAATTCTGTACAGTTTCGAGTTAATTGTTTGTTGTTGTATTAATTTCATGAGTAATAGAATCTGTGTTTGTTGATCCCTTTCTCTGTATACATATTAGAGTTTTTAATTGTTCCTTGAATTTCCTGTTTTTCTTCTCCGTTAAGGTGGTTTAAGTCTATCTCCTTTTCATCAGAAATACGCTCAAATCAGTCAAAGTCAAAGTATTATCAAAATCGAGAGTTTTGACAATTTTATTAAGTATATCCTTACCAATAAGGACATCATAGGGTTTGTCTCCTAAATTTCTTTTGTACCATTTGATGGCACACTTGGGGTGATTTTTTTTTGGTATTTTTGTCACTGTTCTTTCTACTATCTCCGTTGGTACATTATTTATCGTCTGTAAACGCATTCTTATTTTGTCAATCAACTTATATTTCCTACAGTTTCCTACTATTATACTCATAGTCGAACCCGTTTCGATTAGTGCTTTTAGCTTAATGTCGTCGACAGTTAAGTCAGTGAATAATTTGTCTCCGAGGCCTAGTCGAACATCTGGTTCGATGTTATGAACCTCCTCGTGACTAGTTGGATCAATCGTCTGATTCGAGATCTGTCTGACAGACATTGGTGTTAGGTATTGGGCTGCATTTCGGATTTGCCCTGAAAGGTTAAAAGTCTGGTGCCTTACATGCCTATTAGTCCTATTGTTGTTAAAATAATTGTCGTTGTTACTTTGTCTGTATTGTCCTGACTGTCTTATATTTTGTCTTCCTATCTGTGTTGACCCTGGACCGTTTGGTTGGTTGGTCTGTACATTTTGTCGTCTGTGGTTATAGTTTGCCTGGAATGTATTCGACCTATTGTATTGTTTGTTCGTTTTGACGTCCCTATGTATGTTTCCTTCGTCATGCCCTATGTAAGTATATAGAACTTCTTTAATTTTATGGAGGTCGTAAATATCATCTGTTCTTAGCTTCTATTTGACTAGTTTCATACGTTGCAAATGAATTTGCATCCTGAATTAATTCTTCTATTTTTGCATTAAGATCTGCTATGGAACTTACTTTGAAATAAGTTATTTTTCTTGCGATGTCCTTCTAGTTGATTGGAGGCCGAAAGTGCTGCTTGACTGGATCCCTGGTTTGATCCCACGTTGTTGCCCGATTTTGTAATAGGAGGTCCTAGTTCCAATTGGCGGAATTTTTTTGAAAGGAGGGAACACAAGAAAGAAAGGAAGCTGTTTTGAGTTATTTCACTGAGATGTGGTTTCTACAATCTTGTTATCGTTGGTTCTTTTCGTGAAAGTATGTGATCAGGTAATATCTATGAAATGGGTCCGATGTGGAGTTTTCACTGATTTGTAGTTAAACTATTCCCTCGGTATTCGTTAATTTCACTTATTGTATTACTGTCACTTTTTTTTCACACGCGATTTATCGGTCCGTTTTCATATGGATCCTTCAAATATAGTAAGGATCCTACCGACTGCGCCACTTAAAAAAGACGTTCCGATCGATTTAAAAAAAAAAACTTTATTTTCCAAACAAGATGCGACGCCGTCTCATTCAGACTAATAACTAACTCGGTGGAGTTCATCACCACTCTTATATCTATCGGCCACTTTGCATTCTCAGTTTACCAGGTCACCGTGGGACCGCGTGAGCTGTTTATTCAGCTTTTTCGGTAATTTAACGCGGAAAGGAAAATGAAAATGATAAAGGAAAAGCAAGAATACGAAAATGACACAGGTGATTGCACCCGTGCATTACTTGGAAGATTACTGATAGATTGATGCTTTGAAGAAGGTGTAGGTATGTATGTAATCGAATGCTACAGGTAATTGCACCCGTGCATTATTTAGAAAAGGTAGATTGGCGCGTTGAGGAATGTATAGAATATGTAACCTGTTTAGAGGTTCTGTGATGGTATGCCTCCAGTACTTTGGGTAGGGGTTATGAAGTTCATATTTACTGGATTCTCCAATGTTGGGTCTTGAAAACATTAAGAGGGGTGTCTACGATCGGCATCAGCCTTGCTTATTTCACTTAATTGGTTGTTGATCTGATCAAATCTACTTTTAATAATCATTTGCCCTTGTTTTACAATGTTTATTGTTGAGTCGATAACTGAGTTTTGATTTCTAAGTAACCTTAAATAGTGATTTTCGTTTGTGTTAATTTGCTCTATTGTGTTTGTCATTTATTCTGCCTATTCTGAATCTAATATGTACTCCAAATAGAGAATTGGCAATTTTTCCAACTATGTTAATAGCTCCTCTTTTAGTTCGCTTGGTTGGTAAAACCATATTTTCCGACTGTAGTTCGGTTATTATATGTTGAAATTGATTTAGTGTGTTTGTGCAAAAGCTCCCCTGCTGAATATCTTGACATAGATGGTTGAGCGTTGTTCCATTGGATAATGCCTTATATTCTTCTATCAACGGATTAAGACTGTAATGTACGATGAAGTTCCATTCGCTTGTCGCTATTTTTGCTGAGCCAATGACTTCGAAGTAACTTCTGAGATTGGATTGGAATTTGCTGATTTCGATATTTTTACTGATTATAATCGGCAGGATTAGACAAAGTGTTAATAATGACGTAATTCCACTGGCACTAGATGTCCTTCGCCTGTTGGCCGGTGTTGTATGCATTGGTTCTGGTGGTTGAGTGCTATTTATTGACTGTTCAGCTACATTCCCAGAGGAGGTGTCATTGTTTACTTCATTCTCAATGGGTAATGGGTCTTAACATCGACCATTGGAACAGCACCATCACCACCCTTATAAGTTTTAATTATTCTACCGAGCGGCCATTGAAGTGCTGGTCCTTTACAATGACCATATCCCCCGGGTTGATATTCTTAGACAGTTTCTTCCATTTGTGGCGCCATGGAAGTTCGGTAAGGTATTCCTGCGACCAGAATTCGTGCTTGAGATGTGAAACCAAGTTCCATCTAGTCACAAAAGTTTGTTTCATCGGGACTGCATGTGTGTCGATTTAAGCGGTAAGAGGTTCTCCGATCAGGAAGTGTCCTGACACCAGGACGGTCTGCCGTTAGATCGTTAGAGTCACTTGAAAGTGATGTGAGTGGTCTACAGTTTAAGATGGCTTCGATACCAACTAGTACCGTTTCCAACTCTTCACACGTTAATGACGCTGTTGATACACTCCGTCTTAACAAGTGTCTTGTTGATTTCACTGCTGCTTCTCAGAGACCTCCAAATGCCCTTGGAGGAATGAAGTTGAATTGTATCGCTTTATTACTGTATTCCCTTATAATAGCATTACGCGCCTTTTCTGAGTAGATAGCGTTCTCCAGCGTAAGTGCTGGCAATGTCCTCTACGACCGATGAATCGTTTCAGCGCTCCAATAAATGATTCGGTAGATAAGTCGCTTACAAGCTCTATATGCACTGCCTTTGTGATGAAGCAGCAGAAGATTGCCACATAAGCCATTTGAGGTCGTTTACCACGAATTTTGTAATGTATCCAAAATGGTCCGCAGTAATCGAATCCTGTATTTATAAAGGGCCTCGTTAGTGTTGTTCTTGGTGGCGGTAAGGACCCCATAACTCGTTTAAGTAATTGAGGTTTGGCTCTGCTGCATTTCACGCAGTGGGGTACTATTGATCGCGCCATTATCTTGCCCTTGATTGGCCAGAATCGTTGTCTCATACATATATGCTAGTAATGTTTGGGGGCCACAGTGGCTATGCTTCTCATGGATTTCTTGTATCAATAGTTTTACTAGAGGGTTATTGTATGGAAGAAGCGAAGAAGCATTGGATGCTTGGCGTCAAATGGCAGTATTCCAGCCTCTAACGGCCTCTAACGGCCTCCAACTCGAACAATTGCCTTATCATTCAGGAATGGAGCAAGGCTGTTGAAGTTAATCTTCTGCCTTAATTCCCTGTAGGTCTGCAGGACGCTGATTTCTTCCATGAAATCAAATGCCTGCATTGCTCGAACTATGACAATGAGTGCATCTTCTAACTCCCTTGGCGTCAATAGGATACCATTTTGTCGTTGCGCCTTGATGCGTCTGGTATGATTACAAAAGCGTAGAATATATATGTTTTGAACAAATTGTAGTGATTAATCTTGTAAATCATTTCTTGATTGTAACTGTAAATAGCTGTTCCTACAGTTGGTATTTTTCGCTTTCTCCCTGTGTCTTCTAAAATTGAGAGCTGTTTAATAGATATTGATGGCCACATATCCTGATGGCCAGATAAGAAGAGTGGACCATAAAACCAAACATGATGGTAGCTTAGTTGGTTGAAGGCCCCTTGATAATACATCCGCTGGTGTGTTTTGACGATACATGTCGCCATTGCTCGGCAAGTGTAAGTCTTACTTGCCAACTTGATTGGCCACAAACGTTTGGAACGATGAAGAAGGGGAGTTAATCCAAGCAAGGACAATTTCAGAATCGGTCCATACGAATGTGGGTGTATCCGTGAGTTTCAGGTCCATTTTAATTCTGGCTGCTAACTGAGGACTGCAGCGCACAATTATAGTCTTGGCAAGGTTTCTTTCTTTAGTGGAGTAACTCTCGAACAACTTTGGAACATAACAATCTCACTACTATTCTTCCATCCTTCATTATTGTTCTTAGGTAGATAACTGCCCCATACGCCCTTTCAGATGCATCGCAGAAGTCGTGAATCTGTGTTCCTGTTGGAACATGTGGCGTTGAAGTTGAAAATCGTTTAGTTCTTTTAAGTTATTCCAAAATGTAATCCATCTTGTATGTAGCTCGGTTGGTAGTGCTTCATCCCATGATAGCTGCAATAGCCATAACTCTTGGACGAATATTTTGGCTGTAACAACTACTGGAGCCTTCACACCCAATGGATCGAATAATCTGGCAAGATCTAAAGTAACAATTCGTTTTGTAACACTACTTGTCGCACTTAAATTGGTCTCAACACAAAATGTATAATTTTTCGGTTGACATGTCAATCCTAATGCCTTGATTGACGCACTGTTTTCGTTGCTGAAGTCGAGATCGATTTCCTTATCCTCTGGTGCAATGCCTTGTAGTAGGCGAGGATGATTGGCGCACCATTTTCGAAGTTTAAATCCTGCACTTTTTAAGATGGTAGTGAATTGATTTTGTATTTCTAATTCAGTTGACAAATTATCATTTCCAGTTAAGCAATCATCGACATAAAAATCGTTGTGTAAAGCATGAGCGCCTAATGCCAACATTTCGCTATTTTCATTTGCTAGTTGCTGTAAGCACTTCGTGGCTAAATATGGTGCTGCTCTTGTGCCGTAGGTCACCGTATTTAGTTGATAATAGCGTAACATCTTGTTATGTGACCGCACATTACCCGCGATCCGCTACTGCACTCAACAGCAAGTGCCTGCTGAGCATGCACTTATGAGTGCATTTGCCTGGTGACCTAGATACGCCAGCGCAAGCAGCTAAAGTAAAACGAAAATAAAAGCAACAAAAATGACAAACGTTTCACATGGAATAAGTAACGCCCAATCGAATACAACTTACTCCAATTGGCCAAGGCAAAATTCGTAACATTGAGTGGAAATCGAGTTGAAGCGAAATTGGAAGCAGAAAAGAAGTATTGTAGATTTTAGGATAAGTTAGAATAGTAATAATATATCTTAGAAATATTGTCACTATGTTTACTCCTAAAAAGTTTATGGACTACTCGGGATATGAAAACCCAAGCAGTCCACAATAAAAGACAGAATTAATCAGACAGCCATCGGCAGTTTTAATTCTCTTGCCTGAAAGCGGCAAGCGTAAAAGAAAGGAAACCCCTTCTAAAGGAGTGCCATATAAATAGGCACCCTGTCTGTCCAATGGCGTTCCACGCCGGACACATATTTTGAGGTCGACCTTTCTCTCTGGGAAGTTTTTCCTTTAGTACGTGTGAAATAATAAAACATACATAAAATGGCGATCCTGCGAAAACCACGATCCTGAGATGCTTCCTGAGATGTACACCTATTGCTTCGTGTGTGAAACCAAAATTCTGCACGCAGAAATCATCGCAAGGGCCAACAAAATAGATGGATCAAACTGAAGAATACGTCCCACAAGGCTCCACTGGAAACCATCCAACCTATACACCCATAAATACATCAAAACTAGGGCCAAAAAAACTCACGATAGAAGAGTACAAGAGAAGACAGATCAGAAAACAAGAAAACACAGCACCACAAATTCCGCAGACCAAGGCTCCACCAAAGCGACGCGGAGGCAAACTAGTACGCGATCGCAAACAATTAGCCTACCTTAAAACAATTGTTTCAGATGACAAGAATCCAGTCCCTTGGAAAATATCCTGCGAAATCTGGAACAAAATTGACGAAATAGAAAAAAGACTAAAAGAAAGGAAACATGGGAAAGCAACAAAGTAAAGAAGAAGTCGTATCAACAACGGAAGCTGCAACAAGAAAAATTCACCAGAAACAACACCCACATTTAATATAATAGAAGTGTTAACTATAGTAGTAATAAGCTTAATTATCTCTGTATTTATATTTAACAAACTTCATAACTACTTCAAAAATAATATTAATAACCGTATAAATTTAAGATCTATTAACAATGTCCAAGAAAATTCAAGAAAAATTCAATAAAATATAATATCTTATGGAAAAAATACAAAAAATATTAGAAAAACTAGATCAAATAATATCAAATATTAAGAAAACTGGTAAAAGACAATACACTAAAGAAACTATAGATTTAAAATTAAAAGAATTAGTAAGTCTAAATAGCGAATTTCCGAACCAAATTAATACAACAAATATTAAAGAAGGAGAGATATCAGAAATAATAGAAAAATTTACTAAAGCTTACAATACAGCAAAAACTTTATTGCTTAACCAGACTAAAACAAAAACAGACACAAACAACATGGCAACATTTAATATTGAAACCGCAGCCAAAACTATCCCAACCTTCACCGGGAACTATCGAGAATTCGACTCATTCATAAAAATAATAGAAATAATAGACAAGACCCTACAGTACAATTCAAAGCAAATTTGATAGAATTCGCTTATCACATAAAACTGAGCCCAAATGTAAAGACAGCCTTAAATTCTGTTGAAGAACATAAAACATTGAAAGATTTACGGACATTACTTGAAGCACGGTTCAAAACAAATAAAACAATACCGCAATTACACACAGAATTGTCTCACCTTACACAGAGAGGAAACATAACAAACTACAAGGACAAAATAATGACTAGATATCAGAACTAAACAATTTACATATAAAAGACCTAGACACAGAATGTACAACAGAACAGAAAACGACCATAACTAAAATAAACGACACTTACGCACTTACAGTTTTCAAGAACGGCGTCAACGAAGACTACAAACAAACAATTTTCGCGGCACAACCAAAGACATTTTCTGACGCAATAACTCTTGCACTTGAACTTGAGCAAACGAGAAACCAAAACCCAGCTCAAATATCATACATTCACGAAGACGTAACCAGACTAACCAGACTTACCACACATACGGCATGAGACAGAATAATAACCAAGGGTACAATAACAACCCAAGATACAATAACAAGTACAATAATAATTACAATAACAATTACAACAAATACAACAACAACACCAACTCAAGACAAAACAACAACAACACCTATCAAATCAACAGAAACAGAAACTACACCAACTACAACAGAACCAATAATAACAACCAAAACAGATCGAATTCGACAAACCCAAATTCCCAGAATCGACCAAACCCCAACAGACGGAACCAAAACTCAAGACACATTAATATAATTAGCTCAGGCAAACGAGTTAACCCAGGTGGCCGAAAATTTGACCACCGAAGGGCAAAGAAACTGAATATTTATAATATATCAAAGAATTTAACAAACTATGTAATCATAAATATAAATAACACTAATTTAAAATTATTAATCGATACTGGCGCTGACATATCGATTATTAAAGAAAAAACAATTGATATAAAATATCTGGCAACACATGAAAGTTGCAGACTAACAGGAATCACAAATGAAGAAGAATCACTTGGCACATCAGATATATGTATGTACCTTTCAAAATATCAAATCATGAAATTGTTCATAATTTCCATATTGTAGATGAGAATTTTCCGATACAAACAGACGGAATATTAGGAAGAGATTTTCTAGAAAAATACTTCTGCAGAATAGACTATGAAACGTATACACTAAGCGTATACATAAAGGAATCAGAAATAATAATACCAATACAGACTAGGACCCTAAGAATAAAATTAGCTCCAAGGTCAGAATTTATATATGCCATAAATATAAACATAGACGAAGACAGCGTCATCCTCAATAAAGAGATAAAGCAAGGCGTATATATAGCAAACTCGATTATAGCAGCAAAAGAGTTTCATCACATAAAAATACTTAACACACGTGATGAATGAAGAGATTGCTATAGAAAATTTTGACGTAGATATTGAACCACTAAGAAATTATGAAATACTCTATATACAATCTCAAAGAACAGAACAACGATTTAGTCAACTATCCAAATTTCTGAATCTAGACATTTCTGACGATATAGTATAGCAAAAGCAGAACTATTAAAAATTCTGAAAGATTTCCAAGACATTTTTCACTTAGAAGGAGAAACTCTAACAGCTAATAATTTCTATACCCAATCCATTTCAACAATAGACAACACCCCAGTCTAAAAAACTTCAGATTATTTCACGCTCATACCGAAGAAATATAAAACCAAGTACAAAAATTACTACATGACGACATAATAGAACCCTCAGTCAGTCCATACAACTCACCATTATTAATTGTACCAAAAAAAGGCTCTGAAGATAAAAAGAGTCTACTAAGTCTAGTAAGAGTAAGAGACGAAGTAAGAAGATTCGTAGCTTTTTGTAATTATTACCGTCGATTCATAGAAAAATTTGCATCAACCGCTAAATGTCTTAATACTCTACTTAAAAAGAATCAACCTTTCATTTGGTCTGATGAATGCCAAAAATCTTTCGAAATTTTAAAAAATAAACTAATAAATCCACCGATACTACAATATCCACGGTTTGACAAACCATTCATATTTACAACAGACGCCTCAGATTTCGCTCTAGGAGCAGTTCTTTCGCAAGGCGAAATAGGTCATGACTTGCCAATCTCATATGCAAGTAAATCATTTTCGAAACACGACATAAATAAAGCAGTAATAGAAAAAGAATTACTAGCAATTCATTGGGGAATCAACTTCTTCAAACCATATCTCTTTGGAAGAAAATTTATAGCAGTAACAGATCATAGACCTTTAGTTACTTTATTTACACATAGAAATCCTTCGTCAAAAATGACAAGAATTAGAATGGATTTAGCGGACTACGATTTTGAAATTGTATATAAACCAGGTTCGATAAATACAAATGCTGACGCTTTATCTCGAATAAAAGTAGATTCAGACGCACTAAAAAGAATGATTCCTAACAGAATAGAAACGAAAGAAAACATTAAGATAGTAACAAGGGGTATGAAAAGAAAAGAAGAAATTGATAGTAACAAAGAAGAAAATAGAAATAGGGCAACATGAAAGGAGAAATGTATATCTCATTCGAAGACTGATCACCTTCACATATGGGAATGCACGTCCTTAACTGACATAAATAAAATTAAGAAATTAGAATTCAAATTTGAGGCAACTAATAAATCCATGGTAAAAGTAGAAATAAATGATAAAGTGATTGTTAGATGCGGTGATAATCCTCCGAATTACGATTCGATTATGGAGAAACTGGCATTTGTGTTGGAAAAGAAAAATATATTACAAGTAGGCCTACAAAAAGAAGATGAAATATTTAAGAGAATAGAAGAAAAAGAATTTAGAAAAATATTCAATGAGTTGCAACAGAAGAAAATGAATAAAAAGACCTCTATATTGAAGATAATACTTTACAAAGCCCCTAGAACAGTTACAGACGATTTAGAGAAATATAAATTGATAGATGAATACCATAATACACCACAGGGAAGACACTTAGGAATCAGAAAAACACTCTTAAAACTCAAACAACGATATGTATGGAAAAATATGAACAAGATGATTAAGAAATTTATAAACAATTGTGATTCATGCGCCAGAAATAAACAAACTAGACACATAAGAGAAAATCAGATAATTACAGATACTTCAAGCACGAGTTTTGAAACAATAGTAATCGACACAGTAGGACCTTTAAGACTATCCAACGGATACAGATACATTTTGACAATGCAATGCGAATTAACAAAATACATCATTGCACAGCCAATACCCACTAAAGACGCTTTAACAGTAGCAAAAACAATTGTAGAGCAGTTAATCTTAAAATTTGGACATTTCAAGACCTTAAAATCTGACCGAGGTACAGAGTTCACCAACGACTTATTAAAAAACATATGCGACACATGAAAAATAAGACAGATTTTTTCAACTCCTTACCATCACCAAACATTAGGTTCAGTAGAAAGAAACCACCGAGTGTTAAACGAATTTCTATTAAATCTAGCAGAAAACTATGAATGGGACATATGGTTACCATATTACATGTTTGCCTATAACACAACACTTCACGTCACAACACACTACTCGATATTCGAACTGTACACGAACTGATATTCGGAAAATTACCCCAATTACCAACTGACACATTTAAAAACACAACAACATCAGGTTACGAACCTCGATCGAGAGAGCAAAAAAATACATAAAAGAAGAAAAACAAAACCGATATTCCAAAGAAACCAATAAAAATGTGAACCCTTTAACCTACAAGTAGGAGACTTAGTATTAATTAAAGTAGAAAATAGAAAAAAATACATTAGTCCATACAAAGGCCCATATAAAATCATAGAAAGAAAGGGCATAAATTCAATTATAGATATAGATGGCACGAATAAGGAATTGCACAACAACTTACTTGTAAAGGCTAAACACTTGATTTAATTATTGTCGGCTTGTTAAATTATTGTCTTTATTGCTGGTCCTCTCTTTTCCAACAAAAGTCAAAAGCAAAACTCACTTCAAGTTTGACAACGGAATAGAGTTGCCAGTTAAACAAAAAATTATTAGTGATGCCAATTCAATACTTCAACAAATTAATGATATCTAATTTACAAATACAATAATTCAATAATAATGGCTTTATAAAATAAATAAAGTGCTTTTATGCACTAACACTCTCCACCACCGTGAATCGAATCCGATTCGCAATGAAGATGTAGAACTGCTAGTCTAGAAACAGGTCTGCGAACCTTTCCTGATGATGTTTGTACTTCGACAAGTCTTATGTGTCCATCCTTGGCAGGGAATAACTTGATGATTCGGCCTCTGCGCCACTGGGATCTTGCAAGGCTTGGGTCACAAATAAGAACCAGATCATCCAACTTGACAGGCTCAGGATTTTCATGCCATTTGGGACGAGTCAATAATTGTGGAAGGTATTGTGTGGTCCATTTTTTCCACAAACGATTTTTCAAATTTTGGCTTATGAACCACTGTTTTCTTAGGCACGTTGTAACTTCTGGATGAGGTGTTTGTGTTGAGTTGACACCTCCAATTAAATAGTGATTCGGCGTCATAGGTTCATCATCCTCAGAACTAATAGGAATATCAATCAGAGGCCGGGAATTTATTATATTTTCAGCTTCAATTAGAGCGCTGCGCAGAGTTTCCAAATGAGGAGCTTCGGACGTAAGAGATTCGTACAAAAATCGCTTCACAATACGAAGGAGGCGTTCCCAGCAACCTCCAGAGCTGGGATTTGCTGGACAATTGAATACCCAGTCGATATTATTTTTTGCCGCTTCTTCGGCGATTGTATGGTGATCGAGCATATGTTGATTTTGGTGCAACTCCTTTTGGGCACCAATGAAGTTCGTGCAGTTATCGCTCCTGATTCTTAAGGGTATGCCTCGTCTGTTAATGAAATTTCGTAGGCATAAGATAAAGGCGTCTGTAGACAAATTTTCAGCAAGTTCGATATGAGCCGCCCGAACCGCGAGACATGTGAATATTACGCCCCATCTTTTTTCTTGGCGTCTTCCAATTGTTACACGTAGAGGTCCAAAAAGATCTACCCCTGTATAGGTGAAGGGTATTACAAATGGCGTCACTCGATCTGATGGAAGGCTTCCCATAGGAGGTGGCGTTGGCTTTGCTTTGTTAATGAGGCATTTATTGCATTGGCGACAAATCGAAATAAAGGCTTTTTTGGCATTAGGCAGCCAAAACTTTTGCCGCATCTCATTAATGGAAAGGGCAATATTTTGGTGATGATTTTTCTCATGGTAATATCGCACTATCAAGGTGGTTAATGGGTGCTCCTTAGGAAGTAATATCGGGCGACGGGCATTCACTGGCAGATATAGGGCTTCATCTTGCCTTCCATTTAAGCGTAAAAGATGATTTTCATCTAAATATGGAGTCAGAGCGTAGATACTGCTTTGTTTTGGTAATGACTTCTTATTTTCGAGGAGGTTGATTTCTGATGTAAATGCATCACGTTGAGCAAGTTGGCATAAAAGGATCTCAGCTGAATCCAGTTCCGCGACTTTGATGAATAGCTTAGATGATGAATCTGGACATTTATTGGTGGAGAGAAACTTATTCCTTGCTCGAAAAACTAAGGCCACTATTCTCTTGAGCTTAAAATAGGAAGAAAAACGGTTGAATTCAATAAAGGAGCTACTTGTCTGGCATTTTATCAGAAGACACGACTCGACTTCTTCCTCCAGTTGAGATTGCGGCGGCTGGACCTCAAAATGTGGCCATTTTCCTTGGGGCTGCTTCAGAAAATCAGGACCTTTGACCCATTTGCTGTTGACATCAAATTTTGGCGGATTACTTGGGCGGGTGGCAATGTCTGCGACATTTTGATCAGTGGGAACCCATCTCCATTGGTTCTTAGTTGAGACATTCAAAATTTGTGCGATTCTATGTCCCACATATGGCTTATATTTACGTTGAGATGAATAAATCCAGTATAAAATGGTGTGAGATCACTCCAATAGAAAATGTTGTCTACTTTAATGCTGTGATGTTGGCAGATGAGTTGGCTGAGTTGTATTCCCAGGACGGCAGCTTGTAACTCTAATCTTGGAATCGATATCAATCGTATTGGAGCACAACGAGTTTTTCCAGCTGCGAAAACAACATCATGTTCATCATCTCGGCAAATACGAAAATAACAGGCAGCGGCATAGGCGATTTGGCTGGCATCGACGAATACATTTAACTCTATAGTGGTGGCATCTTGCAGACGAGGCGAGTAGCATCTATTGACTTTGAAGTCAGCAATTGATTTTAATGCTCTCCACCAGGCGTGCCATTTATTATGCACTTCTGGAGGAATAGGGTCATCCCAGTCTATTTGTGCTTTCCAGGTTGCCTGCACCAAAACCTTGGAGAAAACCAAAAAATCTGCAAGGAATCCAATTGGGTCGAACACAGCCATGACAATTCCAAGAAGCTCACGTTTAGTTGGTACTCTCAATCCTTGCAATACAGACTGTGGAACTTTATGAAATGCAGTTTTAAACTGGAAGTTATCTAATTTGGTGTTCCAGAACATGCCAAGAATTTTCTCAACAGCTGCCTGCTTTTCCATGTTGACTATAGTTGCTGAATTATTGGAGTCTGAGTTGAGATAAGCTTGAACTTCAGGAGAGTTGGATACGAAACCTCTAAGTTCGAATTTGGCTGCAGCATGTATTTTGATTACCTCTTTTGAAATGCGTTTGGCTTCTTCCTCACTTTTAAAACTGCAAACAAAGTCATCCACGTAGTGCTTATTGATGATGGCATCCACGGCATGTGGAAATTGGGATACGAAGTCTTCAGCGTTTCGATTTTTGATAAACTCGGCACAACATGGTGATGATATGGCACCGAAAATCATTGACGTCATGACACAATGTTGAATTGGCTTCGAAGGACTAACTCGCCACAAAAATCTCTGAGCTTGTTGATCTTCTTGACGTATCTTCACCTGCGAAAACATTTCTCTTATATCCGCTGCTACAGCAATTTGGCCTTCTCGGAATTTAAACATTATTCCTAACAGCGGCTTCATTTGTTTTGGTCCTTTATATAGAATTGAGTTTAACGAAGTTCCACATACGGAGGCGGCAGCATCAAAAACGATGCGTAACTTTCCTGGCTTGTGTATAGTCTCCACACCAAAATGTGGTAAATACCATACTGGATTTTTACAATTTAGGATCTCACCATCTTCCAGAGGCCTGGCATATCCTTTGTCAAAATAGTTTTGCATTTCACTTCTATAACGCTGGGCATACGTTTCATTTTTGGACATTTTACGTTCGATTCCCTTAAGGCGATTTCCTGCCATGTCAAGGCTGTTAGGCAAGGACATGCCTTTTTGCTTCCATAAGAGCCCAACTTCAAATTGGCCATCAACTCTTTTCGTCGTCTCTATCAATATTTTTTTGGCTTTTATGTTATCGTCAGATTCGAGCAGTTGCGTGCACACCTCTGGACATGAATCTGCAGCAAAATAGGTAGCAACTAAACTATTTAATCTATCCAATTCGTCGTCTTCACGGATATGAAGTATAATAGGTGGTTTATTAGGCGTGGCTGCATTAACTGGACCATATGCTGTCCAACCTAATTTTGTTTTGGCTGCTATGGGGTCCGAATGTCCAGCTTGGACTAAAGTAGTAGTAGCTCCTAAATGAGCATGGTCCAAACCAATCAGCAGTGTTGGCTTAATATTGCTGTAGTCCACCAGTGGCAAAATTCTCAAATGTTCAAATTGACACTTTTGAAATGTCTGGGCGGGCAAATTCAAATTTTTTATTGCTCGAACATTTTTGAGGTTATATTTTAGAGTGTCATCTCTACCAGAAATTTCAAGGCTGATTCTGGATGAAACTTCAGTGCGTGTTTGTTCACCATACCACTGTAACTGTAGAGACTGAGGGCTTCCTTCCAAACCAATTTGATAGGCGGCTGATTTTTCGATGATTGAAATCGAGGCACCATCATCGAACATGGCAAATGTTTCCAATCGTCCCTTAGGTTTCAATATAGAACCACTGGCACAAATTTAAATAGCTGACTGGAAGTTGGAGAACGGCAGTTTAACAAGGGCTGCTTAACTATTTCCTCATGAAGCATAGGATGATGATTTTTACGGCAACCATTTACATTGCATTGCTTCTTCGAACGGCAGTTGAATGTATTATGGCCCTTTTTAAAACAGGTGAAGCACAAATGGTGTTTTTTGACACAACTCTAACTATCGGGTGTGGAAAGGGCTTTAAATTCGTCACAACTTGCTAACAAATGTTCCTTTTCACATTATATACAATTAACTTCCTTTTTCTGCTCCTTCTCATGGACGTGCATTAAGCGGCGTGGCGGTGGTTGTTGACGTTGGTGACAATATACCTTATTGTCGCTCGGCATTAGGCTTACAATCCGGGACAGTTCACTTAGCCATTTGGAGAAGTCATTGAGGTTGGCATATGGTTCAATTTCGGCAGCAACACGATCCAGTTGTTTACTGGAAGGCAGCTTCAATATCAAATTCTCGAGGAGAGTTGGATTGGAAAGATGGTGTGTAGCATTAGAAGAATTCAAAAAGGCAACAACATTACGTACCTTCGTAGCAAAATCCACTATCTGACCCAACTTCCCCTCCGATATCGGTGCAATTTGTTGAACCTGTTGCAGTTGCGCCTTCACCAATAGCTCGGGTCTTCCAAATCTGAACCCCAGCTCTTCAATTATGTTTGGTACACTATTCGGGTGTATTAACATCGAAACCACTGCTTCACGTGCTGATCCAACAAGGCATTTTTGTAATCTCATTAGATTTTGCATTTTGGTTTATTTAAACGTTGCAGTTGATTCATCAAAATTGACTTTGAACAGTGGCCAATCCTCTACGTTGCCGGAAAACGTTGGTAGATCATACATTTTTACATTTGGCGGCATCTGAGGTGGTGTTGTTGTTTCATTACCAGCTGTTAAAGCGTTATCTTCTGAACCATCTTGACTACGGCTATCTCTATGGTCGTCTTCTTTAATAAGCAAAGTGGAACGCAAATTTTGGATTTCAAGTTGGTTGTTGGTCGTAGAAGTCTTGAGCTCTTCCATTGAAACCCTCATTGCACTCAACACACTTAAAATTTGCTCCATTTGATTATTTCTATTCACCTCAATCAATTTTTGTCCTTCATCAGTCATTCTTTCGACCGTTTCTTTTGGCTGTACTTTTCTAGAATCTTCTTGCCCAGTAACTTTTCGGCTCCGTAAATTATACAGCTTTTCTTCCATCCACTTCGTATCGTTTCCCGTTAAGTTCTTGGAAATTCTAGTAACGCTCTGTGTAAGAGGGATGGTAATAGCCGGCAATCTTTCACAATTAAATCGGAAACCCAAGTAGAGATTTTCAAGTTTTTTTGTTTTTCAATGGCGGCGCAATTTTATTGGGACAGTTCAAATGACACAATTCTTCCCAACTTCACTCACAAGCAAAGGACAGGCAAAAATAATTTAAACTAATGTAAAGGCTAAACACTTGATTTAATTATTGTCGGCTTGTTAAATTATTGTCTTTATGGGCAAGAGGACGGGCAGTCCTCTCTTTTCCAACAAAAGTCAAAAGCAAAACTCACTTCAAGTTTGACAACGGAATAGAGTTGCCAGTTAAACAAAAAATTATTAGTGATGCCAATTCAATACCTCAACAAATTAATGATATCTAATTTACAAATACAATAATTCAATAATAATGGCTTTATAAAATAAATAAAGTGCTTTTATGCACTAACATTACTAAAACCATATATATTAAGAGAATCATAAATTTTACTAGATTAACTTTAAATAAGAATATATTAAGAAAAATATAATAATAATATAACAATAATAATAATATAACAATAATATGAATATACTAAGAAAAAAATAGCTACCTGTAAGCTTCACTTTCCAATTTCGCACGCTCTGAAAATTTTTATTTTCAATATAATTTTTCTTAAAATTCACTCAACAGCAAGTGCCTTGGAATGTGTCATAAACACTTCCTGCTGAGCATGCACTTATGAGTGCATTTGCCTGGTGACCTACATACGCCAGCGCAAGCGGCTAAAGTAAAACGAAAATAAAAGCAACAAAAACGACAAACGTTTCACATGGAATAAGTAACGCCCAATCGAATAGAACTTACTCCAATTGGCCAAGGCAAAATTCGTAACATTGAGTGGAAATCGAGTTGAAGCGAAATTGGAAGGAGAGTATTGTAGATTTAAGGATAAATTAGAATAGTAATAATATATCTTACAAATATTGTCACTATGTTTACTCCTAAAAAGTTTATGGACTACTCGGGATATAAAAACCCAAGCAGTCCACAATAAAAGACAGAATTAATCAGACAGCCAAACATAAATCGGCAGTTTTAATTCTCTTGCCTGAAAACGGCAAGCTTAAAAGAAAGGAAAACCCTTCTAAAGGAGTGCCATATAAATAGGCACCCTGTCTGTCCAATGGCGTTTCACGCCGGACACATACATATTTTGAGGTCGACCTTTCTCTCTGGCAAGTTTTTCCTTTAGTACGTGTGAAATAATAAAACATACATAAAAATCTGTTCTCCATACGATTGTTTGGTATCTTCTACCGTCTGGGTGAATGGTTATTTGCCGATACATTTTTTTAATATCGGTGCAAAAGACATATCATGGTAACCGGAATCGAAGTAACAACGAAAATAGTTCACCCTGTACCGTGGGGCATGGTGATTTCGTTTAATGATTTTCCGGATGATGTCTTGCATGAAGCATCGAAAACAACTCGAAGTTTAGTGTGCTGCTGTCGGCCTTAAACACGCAATGATGGGGAGTTACGTAGTTTGGTGCAATTATGTCATTGGAGTCGATTTCTGTCATGTGACCCAATTCTTCGTATTCCCTCATAAACTGGATGTATTGCTCCTTCACTTCCATGTTTTTCTCTAAACGTCGCTCCAGGCTCAGGAATCTATTGACTGCTGTTTTCTTGGATTTGCCCAAAGCTTCTGGACCTTCATAAAATGGTAGTTTGACAATGAAGCGGCCATCAGTATCTCCATGTGTGTTTTGCGCGAAATGAGCTTCACACATGTTTTCGGTTGTTGATAGATTACTACGTGCTGGTTCAACTTTGTCGAGACTCCACAAACGTTCAATCATTTGATGAAGGTCGTTGTCATCATACGTTGAAATTCCGCATGTTACTGTGATTGATCTAGTTTCACCTGTTTTACCCGTTAATATCCAACCAAAAACTGTGTTTTGAAGGATCGGTAGATCGTCTGCTAAAAGTATTTGCCTGATGGAGAGTAGTTGATGATAAAACTCTGCATCGAGAAGTACATCGATTTTGTTTGTATGATTGAAGTTCGGATCTGCTAGCGGGATATTTTTTGATATTGGCCATGACTAAATATTCAAATGTTGCGAAGGTTGTGTCGCTATGATGTGTGGCAGGATAAAGGCTTCTAGACGAGTAGTGAAGGCAATTGTTCTTGACTGTAGTTGTACATTTACGCGTTGATGGGATTCCTTCCTGTCATCGCCAATGCCTTGATATTCATTGCAGTATTTCTTGTATGAAGGCCCAATTTCGTCACTAGGCGTGCGGTAATTAAGTTCACTTGAAAGCCGGAATGCAAAATGGCTCTGCATGTCTACTTCTGTTCATTTGTTGCTACAAGTTCAACGATGGGTGTACTGAGGAGGACGTAACGATTCCTTTCTGGGCTTTTGGATGCGGCTAGTGTCACCGATGTTCTTGTTCCACCTTGAGGATTGTTATTGCTGTTTGATGTTTATTGTTAGCCGACCCGTTGGCGTTGCTCTCAATATGTAGCAGCGCATTAAGATTTTTATAGCACCGTGAACAACTTCTTGAAACACAATTGTTTGCCCCATGGCTACTTCTTAATTAGTTAAGACACATCTTATGCGTTCGCACAACTCGTATACGCTCTACTGGCTGTTGTGTGAACTGTTTGCAGGCAAATAAGGGGTGTGTTCCGGTTCCGCAATTCTTGCAAAGGGTGTTAATACCGTGGCTGGCGTTAATGATGCACAAGCCCAAGGTGAAGTCTCCTTTTTCCTTTGTCCAATTGATTCTAGTGATTGGATTTGGTTTCTCATGAAACGTTAGGAATTCCTTGATTGACTGCAATTCCTTCAGCTTCTTGAGAGATTGCTCATATCGGATCCTTGTTCCTTGGTCTAATTTATTTACTAGTTGATGAAGTTGAAGGGGATCCCATGTTGAATTGTCCACGCCGATGTTGCATAATGCCATCAAGCATTCTTGCGTCGTATCGTGCAAGTTTTTAATGGCTAGTACTGATGGCTGTACCTATCATACGATGTGCACTTGAAAACAGATCAAATTAGTTTTAGATATAGAGATTTCAAGAACATTAATTATAATGATTTATATTCAGATGGTTTTTTTTTTTTTGTTTTTTGTAATTCATTTTTATTTATACAATAATTTCTTAGACCTATCTTATCCTAAACAAAAATGTTTAAAACTAGCTTAACTCTCCTTACAAATTTAGGAATCTTACTGGCCCTAGGCGGACACTCTAAAACAAACTGAATAATTTTAACATATGCCTTTCGGCTACTAAATAAATAACTTACAATTAACTTTATTATAATTAATTAACTGAAGCTAAGAAAAATTTTTCTTTTTAAAAAAACTTAGCATATGATCATTCTTTTATATATTTTTATATAATCCTTAAACCTACCTAAACCTAACTAAACATATCTTATTCTAACTTAACTAATATATATATATATATATATATATATATTATATATATTATATATATATATATATCTTTTTTTTTTTTTTTTTTGGTTTTTAATATTTTTTTTTTTTGTTCTATTCTACCCTAACCTACTCTACCCTACCCTATCCTATGTAAGCCTGCCATTGGTGTTAGGCAAGCCCTGCCTTGAAGAGGCTGAAGCCATTGAAATGTCCACCGACGCAGCAGTTGATGCTGGCGGACTACGTCTCCTCGATCCCGGCGTGAGACCGATCTACAGAACCTGAGGCGCTCGGGCTCACTGAGCGCGACATCTGGTCCGTAGAGGAATCGCCGTTCCACGGAATTGCGACCCACATGGAAGATTAGCGGCACCGCCAATCTATCCTGGATCAGCCCACATCTATCTAAATAGAGGAATGCTTCTGGCGGAACAAAGCCGTTAAGGCGCACTCTCTCGTGATATAAATCATTGGGGTAGTAAGCCCCGGAGATTAGGCTATTGACCGAAGACATTGCTCTTGCAACGATGTAAGCGCCATTGCATGGGAAGAAGTTTATCACATGCCCTCGGCCAATGACCAACTCTTGTTTATACAAAATAATATACAAAGGCTTTTCAACCAGCATGTGCCTCTAATTTCTAAAGTAATGAGGAATAAATCTCCACCATGGTTCAATATTAGTCTACACGAACTTATTAAAAAACGTGACATTGCTTATTCTCGATGGAAGCGCTACAAATTGCAAGACCATTATAACACCTATCGCCATCTCAGAAATTCAGTCGTTGTCCACATAAGAAGTGCGAAGCGTCGCTACTTTGACCGTACATTAAATAACGACTATCAAGATAGCAAAGTTTTATGGCGCAAACTTCGGAAAATGGGATTTGGCAAAAAATATTTATTGCCACCAGTCGATATAGATTGTAATTTTCTAAACCAACATTTCGCGGCAGTCTCCAACTTACAAACCCAAAGTGCTAGTTCACAGTTTGAATCCCTCGCATGGCAAAACAGGCACGAATTTGAAGGCGAGACATGCTTTAGATTCATTCACCCCATTGACGAGGACATAGTCGATGCCATTTTAACAATAAAGTCAATTTAGGCGTGGCTGCATTAACTGGACCATATGCTGTCCAACCTAATTTTGTTTTGGCTGCTATGGGGTCCGAATGTCCAGCTTGGACTAAAGTAGTAGTAGCTCCTAAATGAGCATGGTCCAAACCAATCAGCAGTGTTGGCTTAATATTGCTGTAGTCCACCAGTGGCAAAATTCTCAAATGTTCAAATTGACACTTTTGAAATGTCTGGGCGGGCAAATTCAAATTTTTTATTGCTCGAACATTTTTGAGGTTATATTTTAGAGTGTCATCTCTACCAGAAATTTCAAGGCTGATTCTGGATGAAACTTCAGTGCGTGTTTGTTCACCATACCACTGTAACTGTAGAGACTGAGGGCTTCCTTCCAAACCAATTTGATAGGCGGCTGATTTTTCGATGATTGAAATCGAGGCACCATCATCGAACATGGCAAATGTTTCCAATCGTCCCTTAGGTTTCAATATAGAACCACTGGCACAAATTTAAATAGCTGACTGGAAGTTGGAGAACGGCAGTTTAACAAGGGCTGCTTAACTATTTCCTCATGAAGCATAGGATGATGATTTTTACGGCAACCATTTACATTGCATTGCTTCTTCGAACGGCAGTTGAATGTATTATGGCCCTTTTTAAAACAGGTGAAGCACAAATGGTGTTTTTTGACACAACTCTAACTATCGGGTGTGGAAAGGGCTTTAAATTCGTCACAACTTGCTAACAAATGTTCCTTTTCACATTATATACAATTAACTTCCTTTTTCTGCTCCTTCTCATGGACGTGCATTAAGCGGCGTGGCGGTGGTTGTTGACGTTGGTGACAATATACCTTATTGTCGCTCGGCATTAGGCTTACAATCCGGGACAGTTCACTTAGCCATTTGGAGAAGTCATTGAGGTTGGCATATGGTTCAATTTCGGCAGCAACACGATCCAGTTGTTTACTGGAAGGCAGCTTCAATATCAAATTCTCGAGGAGAGTTGGATTGGAAAGATGGTGTGTAGCATTAGAAGAATTCAAAAAGGCAACAACATTACGTACCTTCGTAGCAAAATCCACTATCTGACCCAACTTCCCCTCCGATATCGGTGCAATTTGTTGAACCTGTTGCAGTTGCGCCTTCACCAATAGCTCGGGTCTTCCAAATCTGAACCCCAGCTCTTCAATTATGTTTGGTACACTATTCGGGTGTATTAACATCGAAACCACTGCTTCACGTGCTGATCCAACAAGGCATTTTTGTAATCTCATTAGATTTTGCATTTTGGTTTATTTAAACGTTGCAGTTGATTCATCAAAATTGACTTTGAACAGTGGCCAATCCTCTACGTTGCCGGAAAACGTTGGTAGATCATACATTTTTACATTTGGCGGCATCTGAGGTGGTGTTGTTGTTTCATTACCAGCTGTTAAAGCGTTATCTTCTGAACCATCTTGACTACGGCTATCTCTATGGTCGTCTTCTTTAATAAGCAAAGTGGAACGCAAATTTTGGATTTCAAGTTGGTTGTTGGTCGTAGAAGTCTTGAGCTCTTCCATTGAAACCCTCATTGCACTCAACACACTTAAAATTTGCTCCATTTGATTATTTCTATTCACCTCAATCAATTTTTGTCCTTCATCAGTCATTCTTTCGACCGTTTCTTTTGGCTGTACTTTTCTAGAATCTTCTTGCCCAGTAACTTTTCGGCTCCGTAAATTATACAGCTTTTCTTCCATCCACTTCGTATCGTTTCCCGTTAAGTTCTTGGAAATTCTAGTAACGCTCTGTGTAAGAGGGATGGTAATAGCCGGCAATCTTTCACAATTAAATCGGAAACCCAAGTAGAGATTTTCAAGTTTTTTTGTTTTTCAATGGCGGCGCAATTTTATTGGGACAGTTCAAATGACACAATTCTTCCCAACTTCACTCACAAGCAAAGGACAGGCAAAAATAATTTAAACTAATGTAAAGGCTAAACACTTGATTTAATTATTGTCGGCTTGTTAAATTATTGTCTTTATGGGCAAGAGGACGGGCAGTCCTCTCTTTTCCAACAAAAGTCAAAAGCAAAACTCACTTCAAGTTTGACAACGGAATAGAGTTGCCAGTTAAACAAAAACTTATTAGTGATGCCAATTCAATACCTCAACAAATTAATGATATCTAATTTACAAATACAATAATTCAATAATAATGGCTTTATAAAATAAATAAAGTGCTTTTATGCACTAACATTACTAAAACCATATATATTAAGAGAATCATAAATTTTACTAGATTAACATTAAATAAGAATATATTAAGAAAAATATAATAATAATATAACAATAATAATAATATAACAATAATATGAATATACTAAGAAAAAAATAGCTACCTGTAAGCTTCACTTTCCAATTTCGCACGCTCTGAAAATTTTTATTTTCAATATAATTTTTCTTAAAATTCACTCAACAGCAAGTGCCTTGGAATGTGTCATAAACACTTCCTGCTGAGCATGCACTTATGAGTGCATTTGCCTGGTGACCTACATACGCCAGCGCAAGCGGCTAAAGTAAAACGAAAATAAAAGCAACAAAAACGACAAACGTTTCACATGGAATAAGTAACGCCCAATCGAATAGAACTTACTCCAATTGGCCAAGGCAAAATTCGTAACATTGAGTGGAAATCGAGTTGAAGCGAAATTGGAAGGAGAGTATTGTAGATTTAAGGATAAATTAGAATAGTAATAATATATCTTACAAATATTGTCACTATGTTTACTCCTAAAAAGTTTATGGACTACTCGGGATATAAAAACCCAAGCAGTCCACAATAAAAGACAGAATTAATCAGACAGCCAAACATAAATCGGCAGTTTTAATTCTCTTGCCTGAAAACGGCAAGCTTAAAAGAAAGGAAAACCCTTCTAAAGGAGTGCCATATAAATAGGCACCCTGTCTGTCCAATGGCGTTTCACGCCGGACACATACATATTTTGAGGTCGACCTTTCTCTCTGGCAAGTTTTTCCTTTAGTACGTGTGAAATAATAAAACATACATAAAAATCTGTTCTCCATACGATTGTTTGGTATCTTCTACCGTCTGGGTGAATGGTTATTTGCCGATACATTTTTTTAATATCGGTGCAAAAGACATATCATGGTAACCGGAATCGAAGTAACAACGAAAATAGTTCACCCTGTACCGTGGGGCATGGTGATTTCGTTTAATGATTTTCCGGATGATGTCTTGCATGAAGCATCGAAAACAACTCGAAGTTTAGTGTGCTGCTGTCGGCCTTAAACACGCAATGATGGGGAGTTACGTAGTTTGGTGCAATTATGTCATTGGAGTCGATTTCTGTCATGTGACCCAATTCTTCGTATTCCCTCATAAACTGGATGTATTGCTCCTTCACTTCCATGTTTTTCTCTAAACGTCGCTCCAGGCTCAGGAATCTATTGACTGCTGTTTTCTTGGATTTGCCCAAAGCTTCTGGACCTTCATAAAATGGTAGTTTGACAATGAAGCGGCCATCAGTATCTCCATGTGTGTTTTGCGCGAAATGAGCTTCACACATGTTTTCGGTTGTTGATAGATTACTACGTGCTGGTTCAACTTTGTCGAGACTCCACAAACGTTCAATCATTTGATGAAGGTCGTTGTCATCATACGTTGAAATTCCGCATGTTACTGTGATTGATCTAGTTTCACCTGTTTTACCCGTTAATATCCAACCAAAAACTGTGTTTTGAAGGATCGGTAGATCGTCTGCTAAAAGTATTTGCCTGATGGAGAGTAGTTGATGATAAAACTCTGCATCGAGAAGTACATCGATTTTGTTTGTATGATTGAAGTTCGGATCTGCTAGCGGGATATTTTTTGATATTGGCCATGACTAAATATTCAAATGTTGCGAAGGTTGTGTCGCTATGATGTGTGGCAGGATAAAGGCTTCTAGACGAGTAGTGAAGGCAGTTGTTCTTGACTGTAGTTGTACATTTACGCGTTGATGGGATTCCTTCCTGTCATTGCCAATGCCTTGATATTCATTGCAGTATTTCTTGTATGAAGGCCCAATTTCGTCACTAGGCGTGCGGTAATTAAGTTCACTTGAAAGCCGGAATGCAAAATGGCTCTGCATGTCTACTTCTGTTCATTTGTTGCTACAAGTTCAACGATGGGTGTACTGAGGAGGACGTAACGATTCCTTTCTGGGCTTTTGGATGCGGCTAGTGTCACCGATGTTCTTGTTCCACCTTGAGGATTGTTATTGCTGTTTGATGTTTATTGTTAGCCGACCCGTTGGCGTTGCTCTCAATATGTAGCAGCGCATTAAGTTTTTTATAGCACCGTGAACAACTTCTTGAAACACAATTGTTTGCCCCATGGCTACTTCTTAATTAGTTAAGACACATCTTATGCGTTCGCACAACTCGTATACGCTCTACTGGCTGTTGTGTGAACTGTTTGCAGGCAAATAAGGGGTGTGTTCCGGTTCCGCAATTCTTGCAAAGGGTCTTAATACCGTGGCTGGCGTTAATGATGCACAAGCCCAAGGTGAAGTCTCCTTTTTCCTTTGTCCAATTGATTCTAGTGATTGGATTTGGTTTCTCATGAAACGTTAGGAATTCCTTGATTGACTGCAATTCCTTCAGCTTCTTGAGAGATTGCTCATATCGGATCCTTGTTCCTTGGTCTAATTTATTTACTAGTTGATGAAGTTGAAGGGGATCCCATGATGAATTGTCCACGCCGATGTTGCATAATGCCATCAAGCATTCTTGCGTCGTATCGTGCAAGTTTTTAATGGCTAGTACTGATGGCTGTACCTATCATACGATGTGCACTTGAAAACAGATCAAATTAGTTTTAGATATAGAGATTTCAAGAACATTAATTATAATGATTTATATTCAGATGGTTTTTTTTTTTTTGTTTTTTGTAATTCATTTTTATTTATACAATAATTTCTTAGACCTATCTTATCCTAAACAAAAATGTTTAAAACTAGCTTAACTCTCCTTACAAATTTAGGAATCTTACTGGCCCTAGGCGGACACTCTAAAACAAACTGAATAATTTTAACATATGCCTTTCGGCTACTAAATAAATAACTTACAATTAACTTTATTATAATTAATTAACTGAAGCTAAGAAAAATTTTTCTTTTTAAAAAAACTTAGCATATGATCATTCTTTTATATATTTTTGTATAATCCTTAAACCTACCTAAACCTAACTAAACATATCTTATTCTAACTTAACTAATATATATATATATATATATATATATATATATTTTATATATATTATATATATATATATATCTTTTTTTTTTTTTTTTTTGGTTTTTAATATTTTTTTTTTGTTCTATTCTACCCTAACCTACTCTACCCTACCCTATCCTATGTAAGCCTGCCATTGGTGTTAGGCAAGCCCTGCCTTGAAGAGGCTGAAGCCATTGAAATGTCCACCGACGCAGCAGTTGATGCTGGCGGACTACGTCTCCTCGATCCCGGCGTGAGACCGATCTACAGAACCTGAGGCGCTCGGGCTCACTGAGCGCGACATCTGGTCCGTAGAGGAATCGCCGTTCCACGGAATTGCGACCCACATGGAAGATTAGCGGCACCGCCAATCTATCCTGGATCAGCCCACATCTATCTAAATAGAGGAATGCTTCTGGCGGAACAAAGCCGTTAAGGCGCACTCTCTCGTGATATAAATCATTGGGGTAGTAAGCCCCGGAGATTAGGCTATTGACCGAAGACATTGCTCTTGCAACGATGTAAGCGCCATTGCATGGGAAAAAGTTTATCACATGCCCTCGGCCAATGACCAACTCTTGTTTATACAAAATAATATACAAAGGCTTTTCAACCAGCATGTGCCTCTAATTTCTAAAGTAATGAGGAATAAATCTCCACCATGGTTCAATATTAGTCTACACGAACTTATTAAAAAACGTGACATTGCTTATTCTCGATGGTGGAAGCGCTACAAATTGCAAGACCATTATAACACCTATCGCCATCTCAGAAATTCAGTCGTTGTCCACATAAGAAGTGCGAAGCGTCGCTACTTTGACCGTACATTAAATAACGACTATCAAGATAGCAAAGTTTTATGGCGCAAACTTCGGAAAATGGGATTTGGCAAAAAATATTTATTGCCACCAGTCGATATAGATTGTAATTTTCTAAACCAACATTTCGCGGCAGTCTCCAACTTACAAACCCAAAGTGCTAGTTCACAGTTTGAATCCCCCATTGACGAGGACATAGTCGATGCCATTTTAACAATAAAGTCAAACGCTGTAGGCCTTGACGAAATTAATCCTCAATTTACCAAAGTCATCCTTCCTTACATACTTAAGTATATAACACACACATTTAATACAATTCTTACAACTTGCGATTACCCGCTAGTCTGGAAATTTGCCAAAATTGTTCCGGTACCGAAAACGTCACACCGCACTTGCACCGACTATAGGCCTATATCCATACTACCCTTTTTCTCTAAGGTATTTGAGAGGGCAATACTGAAACAGATGCAAGCTCATCTAAGTCGAAATGAGCTCTTGTGTAATAATCAGTCCGGGTTTCGCTCTAAACGAAGCTGCAAAACCGCACTCCTCTGCGTGGCGGATGACATACGATTGGCAATGGACTCAAATTATTGTAGATTTCTAACATTACTGGATTTTACTAAGGCATTTGACACAGTAAATCATCATGTGCCGTGTAGGAAACTGTTGACACATTACAGGTTCTCTCATTTGGCTGTAAAACTTTTATTTTCCTATCTATCTGGCCGACAACAATGTGTCTCAACCAATAACCAAACATCGTCATACCTTAGGATTTCGGCAGGAGTTCCTCAAGGATCCATTCTTGGACCACTACTATTTTCATTATACATCAATGAGCTTCCGAAGCGCGTTACTCATTGCTCTATGCATATGTTTGCCGACGACGTACAACTTTACTTAAGCTGACTTGACTTATCACTCAATCCTAAAAAGTCTAAGACGTTGTGTATATACAAACGTGTGTTAGATACTTCAGTTTTCCCCTGAATTTTACTACAAAATACACCTATTGAATACGTTACTACAGCCAGAAATCTTGGAGTCATCTTCAACAACACGTTAACCTGGTCAGACCACGTAACAACTACTGTAGGAAAAATTTATAATGGCCTCCGCCTGTTATGGTCAACTCAAAATTGCATACCAATCAGCACAAAAATGCTCATAGTAAAGGCTCTACTTCTACCCATACTATTGTATTGTTGCGAGGTGCTCGGTGAGTTTGATTTCAACACCAGACGAAAACTAAACGTCATATTTAACAATTTAGCCAGATATGTTTTTAACAAAAGATATTCCGATCACATCTCTTCTTATGCACGACAAATACTTGGAATGAATTTCAACAACTTCGTGAAATTCAAATCAATTGTTCTTCTGCACAACATAATGCTAACTCGTCAACCGAATTACTTGTACAACAGACTCATTCTCCCCAGTTCAAATCGCACTAACATACTTATTCCCCTTCGCTCTTCGGGCGCCTTGTCGCGGCGGAGGGGCTTAAGAGGTCAATGACCTCGAACTAAGACCCGGAGAACCCCGAGTTAGTCATGAATGAATGGACAACCAGATGGATGGAAATACTCCAGGTGGCACCCGCAATAGCGCAAATCCACCCGCGATCTCCCTGATCGCGGCCGGGGCAAGGATTCTGGAGGCTCCACCAGTCATTCTTAACTCTCCGGCAGCCCGGAATGACACCGACTCCTGCGGCTCATTGTCCGACCACTTGGTTGGACTGAGCGTGAGCGGTGCAACCGACAGAGGCGACACCGACGATGGTGCGGCACGGGAAACCGCCAAGGTTGAACGAGCCCCAGAATTGGAACGTGCTGTAGATTGCACTGCTAAGTGCCCAAAAAGAAGGAGGAAGAGGCGTGCCCGAAAATCGTGCAAAGAGGCTGGCACAGCCGAAGGCACGAAGATTGAGGGCGAACCTTTGGGAAAGGCAGGTAAGAGAATCAGATCGGCGGAGGTATCCCCTACCGAAGCCCATCCGACCCAATCACCTGCAGATCCCGCACTTCTTGCCGGCGCGCAGCGCAGAAAGCGTCGGCGGCTAGTAAAGGCTGCTGCTGGAGGCACAAGCATGCCAGCACTTTCGGCATGCGCCTCAAACACTCCTCCTCTTATTGGTGACGGTCAAACTCCCAATAATAAGAGCGTGCCAAGTTCCAAAACTGTCGGAGCTGAAGATGTTCAGGGTACTGTCATGGTCGGTGCCACCGCCGAAAAAGGTGATGATGCTGGCAGACAGACTCTGATCGCAGAAGGCGAAGCGGTCTTGGATCATAACAACCCTCAGGCTGGCAAAGCTGTTCGAAAGCGGCGTCGGAAGGGAGCAGGAGCTCAAACCGAAAAAGGTAAGAGCACTTGCAAACGGAAGATTGCCGCCGGGGACAATCTTGCTGGGGAGAGAGAACATGATGTATCCTCCTCTGATATGGCGGCGGGAAATCGGAGTCCAAAGGCAGATGCGGCGATCAATAAAGATCAAAGCAAAAACCTGAAGACGGAGAGGACCAAAGGCTGCTCATCGGAGGCGGGCACTTCACACAAAAAAACCCCTTCCTCTGGAAAGGCAACACAAATGACCGTAAAGAGTCGAGACAAGCACCTCTCCTACAAAGAGGCAGCCATCTCCTCCGAAAAGGTCAGAATAGGGAAGGCTGGCAGTGACAGCAGAATGACCAGCGCAGATTGCCAACACTGTGAGGATCATCTACTGGAGCTAGCTTCAGCAACAGGCTTCTGTATTCAAGCGGAGAGGTCTGCTTTGATGAATGGTACCTTCGTGGTGAACTGTTCCTCTCAGCAGACATCTGCCTGGATCAGGAGCATGGTGCCGAAAATCCCCCCCCTGGGAACTAGCACTTATCAAGTAGTTAGTCTCCCAAAACTAACGCGCGCCATCTGCTGGAAAACCCGGAAACAAGCTGAAAGTGCTGACGCGACTACGTGCGCAGAACCCGGGACTCGACACGATGGCCTGGACTGTCTATTCCTACAAGGAGAAAAAGAACTCTCTGAAAAAAGAGGGCTTCACTCTGGTAGTGGGAATGGACAATGGCTCTGTTGAGGCCCTGAAAACCGCGTACGACTCACGTCCCTACTTCGGCCTTGGTAGGATTGTATTCCATTTTGATGTCAAGTAGTCGAAGGATGGAACGTGTTCCCCAGTATGAATCCATGATTTTTACTCAGATCAACCTACAGCATTGCAAGGCTGCTACCGCTCTTCTAAGTAGCAGAATTGCATGCAGTAGTACAAATCATCACATTGTATCCATTCAAGAACCATGGGTGTGGAACAAACGCCTGTGTGGTCTTGGTGGCATACGTGATGCTACAATCCTTTATGATGAGCGATCCGAAAGGCCCAGGGTCTGCCTCATCATATCGAATACGCTATCGGCAACCAAACTTGGTCAATTCTGTGGTCAAGATCTGGTAGCTGCGAAAGTGAGCTACAAGGCGCACGGAGAAATTGAACACTTCGTCGTGGCGTCTGCTTACTTCCCCTACGACTCGGTACTACCCCCGCCACCTAAGGCGGTTTCCGAACTCGTAGAGTACCGTGAAGCCAGAAGGATTGCACTCATCATCATATTTTGGGGCAGCAGCAAATGCAACCGGAGAGGAGACCATCTTTTAAACTTAATTTTTTCTTCTGACCTTTTCATCAACAATGTTGGCTCTCAACCAACCTTTGTGACGGCGAGACGACAGGAAGTGATTGACCTAACCTTATCTAACAGGCATGCGAAGGCCATCACTAACTGGAGAGTCTCACCAGATGTTACGCTGTCAGACCATAGATACATCGAATTCCAATTGAAGTGCGGGATCTCCCCCTCGCAGCCCAAGCGGAATCCGAGAAAAACAGACTGGGTGCGATTTAGGGAGGAGCTTGAGAAATCCACTCAAGCCCCGCCTAAACTCAAAACTAATCAATCGGTGGAGGATGCAGTTCATAACCTGAACAGCGCCATCACCAAATGTTTTGAACTCGCATGTCCTGTCAAAAAACCTCCCAACAGGAAGCCGGTTCCCTGGTGGAATGCTGAGCTCCAACGGCTTCGTAGGGAAGCCAGAAGTCTTCTGAACAGATCGCTTAAATCGAACTCGGAAGATGACTGGAATAAATATCGATCGAAGCAGAAGGAATATAAGAAGTTTATTCGAAAATCGAAGAATGATTCCTATAAGTCCTTCTGCGAAGAGATCAAATCCCTGAGCGCGACCAGCAAGTTGGTTAAAGTCCTCAAACGAGGAAAATCGACAAGGCTGGAGGTACTCAGAAAGTCTGATGGTACCTTTACCGAGTCTAAAGCAGAAACTCTTAGTTTACTGTTTCAGACCCATTTTCCGAAAAATCAGACTGTCATCGGCTCGTTGCACACTCCGTCATTGGATACTGCGGCTGTAGCGATGAAAACAACTCGGCGTAGCTGGTATGTTGCGTCACGCGTGGCAACTACTGAGGCCATTGAATTTGCTGTGGCATCTTTCGATGGCTTTAAGTCGCCGGGCACTGATGGGATATACCCCGTTATGCTGCAAAAAGGTATAAGACAGCTGCTTCCTACCCTGAAAAGAATTTTCACTGCTAGCCTGGCACTTGCCTACATACGTGCGGTGAAAGTGGTCTTTATTCCCAAAATAGGGAAAGAGGATTACTCACTAGCCAAGAGTTTCAGACCAATAAGTCTAACATCATTCCTGCTGAAAAGCATGGAAAGACTAGTAGAGTTGCACGTGCGCAAAGTTGCCCTTCGAATGCATCCTCTGTCGGACATGCAACATGCTTATCAGCGCGGAAATCCTGCGAGACTGCGCTTCAAAACCTAGTTGGGAGAATTGAATGCGCTCTCGAAAGGAAAGAGTACGTACTAGGCATTTTTGTCGACATTGAGGGAGCTTTTGATAACGCTACTTTTGACAGCATGTGTAATGCTGCTAGACGGCATGGCGTAGATGAAGCACTGGTTTTGTGGATCAAAGCAATGCTCGTGCACAGGACACTGATCGCTGATGCAGGCCTCGAACATTGTGTCAAGTCTGGAGTAAACAGGGGCTGCCCGCAAGGTGACGTCTTGTCTCCGCTGTTATGGTGCATGGTGCATGGTGGTCGACTCTCTGTTAGATGCTCTCAATGCCTCTGGAATCTATGCCCAGGCCTATGCGGATGATGTTGCTGTTCTCTCTGTCGGCTCATGTTTAGCGAATGTCTGTCTCAAAGCGCAGGCGGCGCTAAACGTGATCGAAGACTGGTGCACGAGAAATGGGCTGTCGGTTAATCCTCTTAAGACCGATGTCGTTCTCTTCATGAGAAGGAGGAAAACAACTGGCATTGCTCAGCTGGTGCTAAAAGGCATTCCCATCCCTATATCCAAGGAAGCTAAGTATCTGGGAGTCATTCTAGATAACAAACTTCTCTGGTCAAAACATGTTGAGTCCAAAACCATCAAAGCGCTGTCAGCTTTCTGGCAATGCAAAGGTGCCTTTGGCAAAACATGGGGCTTATCGCCGAAAAAGGTCCTTTGGATCTACACGGCAATGGTAAGACCGATAATCTCATATGCATCGGTTGTTTGGTGGAGCAGGCTGACACGAAAACACGCTGTGGCTTCACTCACCAAACTCCAAAGAGCGGTCTGCCTCAGTTGCACGGGGGCTTTCCCCAGCACACCGGGAGCAGCTTTGGATGCTATGATGAACCTTCCACCCCTTGACATATATATCAGAGGGTGTGCACTGAAAACTATTTCTTGCCTAAAGAGGAATGGTCTTTGGTACAACTCGCAGTGGAGTGAAAGTGTACTTGAGAGAGAAATATCCTACGATCACTGTCTCATGGATATGCCCTCTGACGCAATGACACCTGCCATCCTACTGCGCTGTAACTACACAGTCACATTTCCTTGGCGTCAGGACTGGCTTTGGCCAGACACTGAACCTGGAATAGAATGTCTTCGCATCTTCACAGATGGCTCCAGGACTGATCAGGGATCCGGCGCCGGAGTTTTCTTCGAGCGCGAAAACATTCGACTGCACTTCTCGTTAGGAAAATATGCGTCTGTCTTCCAGGCGGAGATTTACGCAATCCTAATGGCCATGCACTATGTTGTGAAACACAGATGGAGGGGAAAGAGCATATGTGTCTGCAGTGACAGCCAAGCTGCACTCAAAGCTGTATCCAATCCTCTGTCCAACTCCAAACTAGTGCATGAACTCAAGACCTTTTTGAACAAAGTCGGAAGACTTAATTCACTTAGGCTTGTATGGGTTCCAGGTCACTCTGGAATCCCAGGAAACGAGATCTCCGATGAACTCGCTAGAAAAGGCTCAGAGGAGAGTTTCTCAGGGCCTGAACCCGCCTTAGGTCTACCAGCTTCAACGGTTAAATCTGACATCAATGACTGGGTCTTTAACGTACACAGTCGCAGATGGAAGGAATATCCAGGATGCAGGATGACTAAGCGCGAGTTATATGTAATACGACACCGATGACCCAACCGAAGAACCTTCGGTCATTGTCATCGAAAATATTTTAACTGTATTTTAATTAATAATGACGAAGCATTTCCGTCAATAATTTTGTAATGCAATTCGTTACAGCGTCAGCGAAAGGTCGACGATGGCAACGAACTTGCAATCGTAAGTTAAGTTAGATTTTAATTCATTCAGTGTGTAGTCATGAATCAATAAAGTGTTTTTTCGCGAGAAGCGTTGTGTTCTTTGAAATAACATAAGTGGCGCAGTCGGTGAAAGATAAAAAAAAAAAAAAAAAAGTATCAAGACATAAGTTGGAAACAAAGTAAAGCAAAATAAAATTTAGTGCTTTACGCAGAAACAAAAACAGTCTTGGAGAAAAGCAGCAGTGCAGTGAAAAAAAAAAAAAAAAAAAAAAAAAAATTATTAACAACAATAAAGACAGAAGTGGAAAACAAATTTGGTCCTTTACGTAGAAACAAAAGTTTTTAAAGTGGATCGACGCAACATTAGAGCAAACATTTTCGACAGCTCTAGAAACATGGCTCAACCGAATCAGATCGAACAATGTTTGGTGGCATTGACCCAATTGCTAGTACAGGGTCAACCCCAGAGACAAAGCTTACGATCAAGAATCGAGAAGGAAACTCGGTTCCTACCAATTTTCGATGGACAACTTGGGACACTACCATCATTCATTGATGCAGTAACAAGAGTTTTAGATGAATACCGAGAAGAAGCCTTGGAAGCATTCCAGATAATTTACGACCTCAAGATACAAGGAGCAGCCAAAAACCTGTTAAATGTCAACCCCCCCTCAACCTGGGAAGAGTGTAAAGCAGCGTTAAGACGACACTACCGGCCCAAAAAGGATCAGATGACTCTCACCAAACAAATTGGATCGCTTAGAGTGAGTAGCATAATAGAATTAGATAATAAGTTAACAAATTGTGTTGAAGACAAAACAGAGTACGTAGCTTTTGTTGAGAACCGAAATATACAATTAGATATTTTTAGTGGAATGCTGGTGCAAAAAATTAAGGAACTAGTTTCCGGACCATTAGCTTATGCCATAATTGATAAATATAACTTATCGGAAATTAGAGATATTATACACAAATTTATTGGCCTCGATCAGGGTAATTTAAATTGTAGCCAGATGAATAGTAATGATAGAATGAAAAATAGTAATCATTATGATCGGAGTATCAATCCTAGGCAAAATAATCAACCAGTCAATCAATACAAACAAAAACATAGTTCAGTTCAATTTAGTAGGCAGTCCTCTAATAATAATCAATTTTATAGAAATGGTAACCACTCACAACATGTAGGGACAAGACAAACCAATAGACAATCACAACCAAGTAGTTCAAACAACACTAGACAACATTCATATACGAATAACAGACCACAAGGTAGTCAACAAAGTACACGACAAATGGACGTAGATACGATTGACAGATTAGATACAGATGTTACAAATTCGTTTTTTACGAACTAGCCTCGGAAAATAAAATTTTTACAACTCTCACGATTGAAAAGAAAAAATATATAGCCTTATTCGATACTGGTTCTACAATAAGTATACTTAACCTATCGAGATTTCCCAATTACAATTACCAAGTTTTAGACGACTTACATCAAACGAAAATAAATACAATACAAGGTCATGTCAGTAAACCTAATAAAACAGTAGCAACAGTTTGCCCTGAAGAATTCAAATACCCGAATAATGCAAAAATTAAATGGATAGCGTTAGAAATAGAAAAACCTTATGATCTTTTGATTGGCATGGACTGGATTCAAAAAAATGTTAAGGAAATAAGCTTAGAAGATAAAGAAATCAGAATGAAAAATGGTGTAAATTTATCCTTTCTTTCCAAAATTGTTGAAGAAGAAGTTAATGTTCTAGAAGTAAGCACTCTGAAAAGTATTCAGTTGGATCATTTAAACGAACAAGAAAGGAATATTATAACAAAATTACTGGTTAAATTTAATAAACTTCTATATAAAGAAGGAGATATTCTAACTAAAACAAAAACGGTGGTACATAATATAAAAACTACAACAGAGGAACAGATAAATTCGAAAATATACCGATACCCACCGAAACATGAAGCTGAGGTTAGAAAACAAATAGACGAAATGGAGAAGCAAGGCATAATTCGAAAGAGCAATAGTAGGTATAGTTCACCAATTATTGTCGTTCCGAAGAAGATGGACAATTCAGGCATCCAAAAGTTCAGAATAGTTGTCGATTATAGAAGACTGAATCAAGTAACAGTCGATGATAAATACCCTTTGCCTAATATTGAGGGAATACTTGATAAATTAGGCAAGGCGCAGTATTTTAGTACAATTGATCTTGCTAAAGGCTATCACCAGATAATGGTTGCGGAAAAGGATATAGAAAAAACCGCCTTTGTTACCCCAGCAGGTCTGTACGAGTATGTTCGAATGCCGTTTGGATTGAAGAATGCTCCGGCAACTTTCCAACGGCTGATGAATGAAATCCTTAGAGAATTTATTAATAAAATTTGTATAGTATATTTGGATGATATACTAATTTTTTCAACTTCGCTAGAAGAACATGAAAATTCATTAACAAAGATCTTTGCTAGACTACAGGAACATAACTTAAAAATACAAATAGACAAATGCAGTTTTCTTAAAAAGAACACGGAATTTTTAGGTCATATTTTAACAAAGGATGGTATAAAACCGAATCCGAATAAAATAAAAGATATTCAGAATATAGAAATTCCAAAAACCGAAAGGCAATTAAAGGGATTTTTGGGAGCTACAGGATTTTATCGAAAGTTTATTCAGAATTATTCGAAAATAGCTTATCCGATGATAAAATATTTGAAAAAGGGATTTAGGATTAATATTAAAGACCCCCAGTACATAGCAGCTTTTGAAAACTTAAAACGTCTGATTTCTACACATCCCATACTAAAGTACCCCCAATTCGATAAACCTTTTACTGTGACAACAGATGCCAGCGATTATGCTATTGGCGCTGTTCTGTCTCAGGAGGGCCACCCAGTATGTTTTGTTTCTAGAACGTTAAATAACCATGAAATAAATTACAGCACTACTGACAAAGAATTTCTTGCTATTGTTTATGCTGTAAATTATTTTCGTCCATATCTATATGGCAATAGGTTTAAAATCATTACCGATCATGTTCCAATAAAATACCTAAATACTAAGTTCAAAGGAAAAGAATTCTCGCAAAGACATCAGAGATGGATCTTAAAATTGCAGGAATATAATTACGAAATAGAGTACTTGAAAGGACGAGAAAATAAGGTCGCCGACTACCTAAGTAGATTAGAAAATTCACAAAAGATTAATGATTGTAATAAAGAAGGTTCAAACTTTGCACTCTCTGATCGGGATACCCAACATTCAGTTCAGGAACAACTACTTGATCACATAGGAATCAAGGACGATATCGTTAATAAATACAAAATTCAAATTATTTTAACTTATAGTCGAGGTGAAGAAGTTGAAACTGTACATAAAAGAACAATTATTCAAATTAACCCACTGGAAGATAAAAATCAAATAGAAATGATACTTAAACGTTATATAATTAAGGGATATATAGGGATCTATTCCGAAGTATCAGAATCAGACTACAATAAAATTCAGTTAATTTTAATTTCGCTTTATTCATCTGACCAGAAAACAAAATTTATAAAGTGCACCAAAAGAGCAATGGAAATAAAGACAGAAACAGAATTACATAAACAGCTATCCTTATACCATACCAAAGAATCTATGCACAGCGGCATAAATGAGTGTTACAATAGCCTAAAAAATAAAATTTACTACCCAAAATTAAGAGAGCATATCCATCTTATAATAAACAACTGTCAAAAATGCCGTGAAACTAAATACGATAGGAAACCTATTAAACCAAAATTTTGTATTTCCGAAACTCCAAAAGGGAAAAACGACACCATTCATATAGATATATTTCATTTTAAAAAAAATGCATTTGTTACAACAATAGACAAATTAACAAAATTTGCAGCAGCTTATAATATCACTGATAGAAACTGGAGAGCTAAAATTACTATTATAATGGAACAATTTACAAAGTTTGGTAAACCCAGAAAAGTTGTCATGGACAATGAATTTAAGTCAGAGCAAGTAATACAATTTTTGCAAAAAGAAAATGTAGAATTTCATTTTACAAAGCCCAATAGCCATACAGGTAACGCCGATATTGAAAGATTGCACTCAACCTTGTTAGAAAAAATAACAGGAATTGAGGACAATGAACTTTCAGTCGAAATGAAGATACAAATCGTTATAAGAAACTATAATGATCGGTATCACTCCACCATAAAATGTTCACCTAGACAAGCTAAGGAAATAGTAAGCGTTAGTGACCTTCAGACAAGAATTGACAAAGTAAAAAATCACGTAATTGCAAAAAGAAATCTTGGTAGGGAGGTATATGAAGAAACCAGATCGAGAGGTCATATTAGAAATTACAAAAGACTAAGACATAAGGACGAACGATATTACAAATTAGCCCCTCTTCAAAATGTACATTTTTCAAATATAAAACGCCCTCTCAAAATTACAGGTATTAACACTAGCAGCTCTAATGTTGCTGACCCCAGTGACACAGGGACTACTACAAGTAGATCAAATAAATGAAGAATTAGGATATACGATGATAAAAATTCAGGAAGTAGAAATTATTAATACAACAAATATGGTCTTACATATAATCAACCCTCAAGAAATGGCGATCATGTTAAATGAAATAAAAACAAATATTGATAGTCTTGAACTACATGGTAAAGAAGTACTAAACAATGTTATCATAAATATACAAGCTAAAATTAAATCAATCATGCCAAATGTTAAAAGAGAAAAAAGAGGATTATTTAATTTTGTAGGTCAAGCTCAGAAATGGTTGTTTGGAACCATGGATGAGGAGGATAGAATAGAAATTTTAAAACACCTAGATATAAACAAAGAAAACAATAAACATGCAAGAGAAAACTTAAATCAACAAATTTTAATTAATACCCACTTTAATGACACATTAAGTACTTTAAAAAATGCTATAATAAATGATAGAAGTAAGATTACAAGTGCATTAAATACTATTAAAGAAGAATATCATGAAATAAAAAAACAAACTATGTTTTTCGATCAAATGTTAAAACTTAGATATTTGGAAAATAAGATCGACCAAATTCAAGATAATATTGCTTCAGGAAAAAATAACATGATTCATCCAGGAATATTAACAACTGAAGAAATAGAAATGTTTAAAATTGATTTTTATAAGCTAAAACTGATTAAGATGGGAGTTTTAAAATACAAAGAACAATCTATTGTTATAGCTTTAAAAATTCCAAATTCATATGTAAAAACAGACTTAAAATTAATAACACCGTTGTCAAATAAAGATAATGTCGAAATTGATGAAACCAATGAATACATTGTAAAAATAAATAACGATATTTTAACTTTTAAGCAAGATACTATTTTGAAGGACCTAAAACCAAGTAAGAATTGCATTTTCAAAAATAATTGTAACTATAAAGTCAATAATAAAACAAAAATAGAAATAATTGATGACGAAACCATTTTGGTAAAAAATGCTTTAAACGAAAAACTTATTCAAAATTGTGATGACAGAAACATAACGCTAACAAGAAATTACCTGATTAATTTTTATAATTGCCAAATTAGTTTATACCAAGAAACGTTTACAAACAATAAAATTAATATAGAAGTCAAATATTTTTATCCAAGTAATAGTTTTGATTCAAACACTACAATTAAATTAGTATCATTTGATGAAATAAAAAGCAACAATGATTTTAAAAATCTTAAACTAATTAAGGAACTTAGATTTCATAAGAACTTATCTTATGGTATGGATATGACTCTCCTCGTTATTATCTTAATAGTAATAATCTTTATTATTGTCAAACTCAAAAGTTCAAAAACAAAAATTAATATTGTAGCAAAGGAAAATAATTGTAATAGAACTCAGGAGAGTTCTTTTTTCTGACCGGGGAGGAGTTATATGTAATACGACACCGATGACCCAACCGAAGAACCTTCGGTCATTGTCATCGAAAATATTTTAACAGTATTTTAATTAATAATGACGAAGCATTTCCGTCAATAATTTTGTAATGAAATTCGTTACAGCGTCAGCGAAAGGTCGACGATGGCAACGAACTTGCAATCGTAAGTTAAGTTAGATTTTAATTCATTCAGTGTGTAGTCATGAATCAATAAAGTGTTTTTTCGCGAGAAGCGTTGTGTTCTTTGAAATAACATAAGTCGCGTACGCCCTGACGTCTGTACAAAGTCCGCAACATTCTTCTTATCCTTAAGAAGAAATGACTGCAGAAGGCTAACGGGCGTCATTACGGGCCATTACACTTTTGCCAGGCATCTTTACGTGCTTGGCATCAGTGAGACGCCTACCTGTGCTGCTTGTTGCGAGGAGGACGACACAGCGGAACACTTTCTCTGCGACTGTCCCGCCTTCGCTCGTGCACGGTGGCGCACCCTTGGGGCCGACGTGGTGGGTGCCGAATCTCTTAGCTCAACATCACTGAAGCCCCTCCTCACTTTTCTCCGGACAACGGGGAAAATACAATAAAGACAAGGTGTCTGTCTGGTAGTACAATGGACCATTACTTGTGTCTGAGTGCTCCAGCAGATAGTAGAAGCCTCCAACAAAAAAAAAAAAAAAAAAAAAAAAAAAAACATACTTATTCGACCAAGATTCAACTGCCTTCAATCAAAACGTTCGTTTTTTGTTAATGCTACATTGTTATGGAACACGCTGCCAATCGCGTTTAGGAGAATCACAAACACCAACAAATTTAAAGCTTTACTCTTCCAACACCTGGCCAATGAAAACTAAACCTATAAACTCACCCAATATTTAATAAAATTGTGTCTTATATTCTTGTAACTATTTAGCTAAATTTAAATTACTCAAAATCAGAAAATGTATACATGTATTAAGCGTTTCACCCATAAGATACGAATCTTGCTGTGAAACATTACTCAAATAAATAAATACAATACAAAATACAAAATGGTTGAGCTTGCGTTTGCCTTGGTTGTCCAATTATTTTTTGCACAAGGGTTGACGTAAGAACCCTATTGTTGTATCGATCTAGAGATACCACATCTTTCGTATGCTGAGTATTGTTTGCTTGTCGACCATTTGGGAGAACATATCAAAAAATTGTCTCCACTTCAACTAGTCGCCATCGAATTTTGGAGTTGTTACCTCTGGTAAGGGTACCGAATTCTGAATTGTCATGCCCGTTGATGGAGCATCTATGATAATTCCATTCCCTTTTTCTTGCAGTCAGATTGCTAAGATAATATGATTTTCTCAAATTTTAGAAGGGTTTTTCTGAATGTATTATATTAATATCATGCGCATAAACTTGATATTGAATTGTGTGTGACGCAAGCACTTGAACTTGTTCACAATTAATGTGATTGATAATTGAGTATTAATGTTAATCAATACTGAATTTATTCTCCATTCTTTCACCTCTTTTATACAATAATATTGCTTATTCTAATATTTACAATAAATGCTTAAAAACTAAGGTTATTGGCAATAATGCAGCGTCAGTACAATAGGTCGTTGGCTTGACCCAATAAATATTATTCCTTGTTTTGGTAGCGTCGGCAGGGTGGTTGTTGTTGACATGAAGTAACTGCAATACGCGGCGTGATCGGGCTCTGTGCGCATTGTCAGCACATAGATAACTGAACTGAACACGTCCTTTGAAATTGTAGGTTTGCGGTGTTCACCGTATCTCAGCTGGAAATTATCTGAAATAAAAAAACATTAAAATTTAGTCAAAGTATTGTTAAATCCTCCTCAATACGTTCTCTGATTATTCATTTTTACATTTTTAAATTTTTGACGGTCATTTAAAGTGAAAACTGCTGTTTTTCACGAAACATTTCGTCATTATGTAAGTAAAAAACAGCTCTACGAGGGTGATCCGATAAGTACTTACTCTCACCGCCAGAGCAACTTACTATCGTGTACATTCTAGTAGAGGGCTACTGTCAGCCGGATCGGACTCGTAGTTTTGTTTTGACCGCGTGTGGAAGCGGGAGTGTCCGCGGACTTTAGAAAAATGGAAAAAGAGCAATATCGGTCGGTGATTCGATTCTTGTTTTTGGAAGGGAAATCGCGCAGCGAAATCAAAGAGCATTGGGGTGCTGTGTACGGTGACTCTTCTTCGATGACGACCATCAAAAATTGAGTTTCAATGTGGTCGCACGTCGGTTTTTGATGAGCCACGTCCAGGTGCCCCGAAAACGGCTACCACGTAGGATAACGTGAGAAAAATCCACGATCTCGTATTGGCAGACCGCCGATAGAAGGTGCGCGAGATAGCTGAGACAGTAGGCATTTCAAAAGATCGCGTGGGTCATATACTGCATGAAATTTTGGGAAAGCTGTCGGCGCGACGGGTTCCGCATTTGCTCAGTCCGGACAACAAGCGCAACCGTGAGACCAATTCAGAGAAGTGTTTAACGCTGTTTAAGCGCAATCCGAAGGAGTTTCTGCGTCGTTTTGTGACAGTCGACGAAACATGGATCCACTGGTACATACAAGGGACCAAGGAACTGTCGAAACAGTGGACTTCACCCGGCGAACGTGCTCCGAAGAAGGCGAAGACTATCCCATCGGCCGGAAAGGTGATGGCCACCGTTTTCTGGGATTCACAAGCTGTGATCCACATCGACTACCTGGAGAAGGGCAAAACGGTCACAGGGCTGTACTATGCCAAATTATTGGGCCGATTCGAAGCCGAATTGAAGAAAAAACGGCTCCACTTGCCGAAGAAAAAAGTGCTCTTCCACCATGATAACGCACCTTCGCCCTCGCCACGGCCAAATTGGTCGAATTGGGCTACGAACTGCTGCCCCATCCACCGTATTCTCCAGATTTGGCCCCGTGCGATTTCTTTTTGTTTCCAAATTTTAAAAAGTCACTCGCCGGGCAGAAATTTCAGTCGAATGAGGAGGTCATCGCCGCCACGCCTACTTTGCAGATCTCGAGAAAACGTATTTTTCAGGCGGGTTAAAGAAGTTGGAGCATCGCTCGGTAAAGTGTATCGAGCTAAAAGGGAGCATATATTGAAAAATAAATCGCCATTTCTCCAAAATTTTTGTTTTTCTTCTGTATGCTAAGTACTTATCGGACCACTCTCGTAATGTAAAAACGCAGGGGGGAGGTATTTTATATGTAGAAAGCGTGTACCAAGTTTCAAAGGAATCAGTAATGTAGTTTTTAAATAACAGTAAACACAGTCTTTTAAAAAATGGTTTCGAGAAAAACGGGTTTTATGTTTTAAAAGCTAAAAAGGTGAAAAAAAAAATTTTTTTTGACTCACATTGAATCATCGATTTCAGCTCCAACAGCAGCTTCGATGTCTTCAGTCTTTTTTTTCCTCTGTGCTGTGTTGTTGAGCGTGTATTTCGGCCCTGTTGATGCTATAGTTGTCCTCCGATTTGCTTCATTCTTATTTTGTTTCTTTGAATTATGCCTTTTTTTCGTTCTGCACAGAAAAGTTCTGGCATTGTTTCGGTCATCTCTCGAAACTTTACATAATCTCGGCATTTTTGGACAGAAGATATCTCGACAAAATTATAAAATCACTGAGAATAACTGCACGATCGAACATACGACTAACTCATCTCTTGACTAAATTATAAAATTACTCAGAATAGCCGCAGGATCGGACTCAACTAACTGACGCTCATCTCTCTTCTAAAAATATTTTACAGTGTATAGTATACACACATAAAATACATTTTTATGGCTTTAGTTAACTGTTTTACTGAATAAAAAAAATTTGAAACAGAATAATCGTAGGCCGGAGTGACCGGCGAATGAATAGCCTTGCGCGGCAGCTGCGCGCTGTCTTTCGGAGAGGAGTTTAATTAGTCCATAACTTCGAGAGTTTTGCTCTAATCGACTTCAAATTTTAAGACTTTATTCTGGAAATGTTAAATAAGAAAAGATGAAAAAAAAATCGATTTTTTGAAAGTGGTTTGGCAGAAATAAACAAGCGAATATACCTCTCTTCACAATTTATTTTATCGGCGGCATCCAATAGAATGGAATCTTGGACAAGGCGCACATCAGAGATGAAGAACGAGATATGCAACTTTCGTACGTCTGTTCCCGTGACACCCTAAATTTTTCAGGAAATTTTGACAGGAGTTTGTGTACCAAGCCGACAACCCCCGTTATAAACGACTCTATCCGTGAATACGTGTGAACTCATTTCATTGTAGCGCTGTGTACTCCCGACACACACACTCTTTGAATTATAACAATGCGCGTGATTGTTTACATAATTTTGACAGGACTTTATGTACCCACGTGCTCGCACAGCTTGTAGGCAAACGTCGGCGGCCATTTTAAGTTGCATATCTCGTTCATCATCTCTGGCGCACATGCATACTCGTGCAGAGTGAAGACGGGTGGCATGAGATTGTATGGAATTCGCAAGACGAATTCGAACATTTTTCGAAAATGCGTAGCTTGTGGGCAAATTGTGGAAAAACCTTAAAGTGATGTGCATCTCCATCTAACCCCTGATTCATGGTCTCTAATCTCGGTGTTGGTTTGGATTGTTTTTGCGCCGGTGTGAGCTGTGATTTATTGTTCTGCTGTATATCGTATTAAAGGTATGTTGCTAACATTTAAAAAGACTCATGCATATTTGTTTAATTAGAAAAGTATAATCAGTACAATTCCAAAATACAAAATTTCAAATTCATCTTAAGCTGGAGTGCCCGCAGATTGACTTTCACTCATAACTAATTTCAACAAATTTGTCTGATAAATGTTTTTCAGCCAGTGTTCTGAAATAAATTAGTCAAAAATAATATTTTATGTAGACATAACTTTTAAGTTATTCTAGCTTGTCTTTCGAACCAATTACAACTTTTCTTCCGATAAAGACGTGTAAGAGTTTTTTGATAAATAAATAGCATTGCTTTTTAACGTTAAATATCATGTGTGTTTTTCCTTCAAGGCCATGGGGAAATTAAAAATTTAATATGATATTGATTGATTTCTGAAGCCAAGTTTGTGTTATTTAAATTAATTTCCGCTTACCTCTTTAACGTAAATGGTAGAAATCTTTATGGTTGCTGTCGATTAAATTAAACTCTCCCCAAAAAAAAAAACATGAAAAGCCTATTTTGCCTACACTGTGAATTGTTATAAAAACCCACGGCGTAGTTTCTCACAAGAAGATTCTCACGTATAGCATGCATATTACACCAAAAGAACTAACCTCTCTGGCTATCTTTGTTACGAGGGCGAAAGCAAGGAGTTTCTTTTAACCCTGACTTCAAAAGATCTACATATTTATGCTTTTTTTAAGTAAGAGTCAACAACTTGTACACAGCCAGTACCCACTAATAAAGAAACGAAAAGGCTTATTATCGCAAGCGACTAGAAAAATAATTTAAAAACAAATAAAGCTCACAATTCCCATTTTTTTAAATTATTTTTACCAATGGCAAAAAGTAAGGATTCATTGGTAGAATTGTGCAGCTTAGGAACGGAGGCAGATCCCTGGGCGACATAGCCACTATTGTAAAAAAAAAAAATCCTGCGATCATTCAAAAAATTGGGAGATGTCGACGGTTGACCTGCGTTATGTCTGATGTAAAAGTGTGTAAAGTAGTCAGAGAAGTTAGGTAAAACTGCAGGGTCTAGTGCACTGCAAAAGAATAGCGGGGAAGTTCAATAAATACTTCAACTATTCGAAGAGCCCTAAGTGTGATTGGATTACACAAAAAAGTGCGTTTAACTGTTAATCGGTTTAAACGCCCGACCTTCGCAAATAGCTGTTTTGGGATAAATCATGTTTAGAGATGAAAATAAATTCGTGATATTTGATTCAAAACACAGGAATAAGGTCTAGAGATGATCAAATATCAAGTTTCTTCCCAAACATAACACACTGCAGTGATGGTATAGGGTTGCATGTCAGCGGAGTCTAGTTTTCATTCAATGAATAGTTAGGATAACCTAATCATCTAATCGTAAATGAGAATCTAATATCCAGTGTGCAATAATCGCATCTTACAACGCTTCAGCTCTTCCAACAAACTAATGCCGAATTAGGCTAAGGCCACGCACTGAGCGGCAAGCGGCAAAAAGCTAAGCGGCAAAAAGCTGAGCGGCAAAAAAAATTTAAAACACATGAAATCGTATGGCTGTGGCCACACAGTATCTGAGCGGCAAGCGGCGGTTTTGAGCGGCAGAGCGGCGTCGCTCAGCTTTCAATTCTGTTCTATTATTTTAGGGTAGTGCTGAGCGGCAAGAAGGAATAATGGCAAATTTAAGAAATATTAACAGCAAATCAAATGATTGTACTGACATACGTAGGTATTGTCTGAATCGGTCTTCGTGTTGTCGAAGATTATTATACAAATGGTGAAATTCGCCATAACCTGATCTTTTTCGGTTTATTGGATGAACTCCAAATCTTCTTTTTTTAAGCTTGAGATAACTCTGTAAATGTTAAAACGACTTTCTTGTAAAATATTGCGGCGAACAGCACTCATTAACGACATTTTCAGAACTAATCGCTAAGAATTGCCCCTCAGTGAGTTGCCGCTTAGAAAATTGCCGCTCAGTAAATAGCCACTTGCCGCTTAAGTTTGTCGCTCAGCTTTTTGCAGCTTTGCCGCTCTGCCGCTTGCCGCTCAGTGCGTGGCCTTAGCCTTACACAGCAAATATTGTCGAGCAATAAACCTTGTAACGTCGGTTTCTAGAAGATGTTCGCAGATGTTTAATGTCATTTTCGAAGTATTTTAATTGCACGAATTTTAAGATAGCTATTCTTGCAGCGTTTATTTCTGCGTAAATCAAAAGGGGGGAGGGCAAATACCCTGATCATTCCGACGGAAAATCTCCGGATGATCTTCGAGTCTTTAAAAAAGAAATAATCCGCGTGAGTCGACAGTATATCACACAGATATCCAGGAGACGTAGCCCGCCAGCATCAATGCTTTTGGTGACTGGAGAGAACCCTGTCAACGGATACCTTAATATGTTCAGCCTCTTCAAGGCAAAGCCTGCCTAACATGAACGGCGACACAAAATATTAATTCCACTTGTAAGGCGACGCAATGGTCGGCGTTATGAACAATAGATATATATTTAATTGTTTATAAGATCCTCAAGTTCAAGTAATAAAGTGGAATGGCTAATTTTCGATTAGTTTTTCTCATATTTTTGCTTAACATTGTACGAGTTGCTGGTAAACCATACATATACGAGGATGGCCCGATAGCCTACGAAAGAAAAACAAACATTTTGGAGAAATTGTGATTTATTTTTCAATATAGTCTCCTTTTAGCTCGATACACTTGACCCAGCGATGCTCCAACTTCTTTAACCCGTCTGAAAAAACGTTTTCTCGAGGTCTGCAAAGTAGGCCTCCGTGGCGGCGATGACCTCCTCATTCGACTGAAATTTCTGCCCGGCGAGTGACATTTTCAAGTTTGGAAACAAAAAGAAGTCGTATGGGGCCAAATCTGGAGAATACGGTGGATGGGGCAGCAGTTCGTAGCCCAATTCGACCAATTTGGCCGTGGCGAGGCCGGAGGTGTGAACCGGTGTGTTATCATGGCCGAAGAGCCAGGTAGTCGATGTGGATCACATCTTGTGAATCCCAGAAAACGGTGGCCATCACCTTTCCGGCCGATGGGATAGTCTTCGCCTTCTTCAGAGCACGTGCCGGGTGAAGTCCACTGTTTCGACAGTTCCTTGGTCTCTTGTGTGTACCAGTGGATCCATGTTTCGTCGACTGTCACGAAACGACGCAGGAACCCCACCGGATTGCGCTTAAACTGTTCTGAAGTGGTCTCACGGTTGCGCTTGTTGACCGGAGTGAGCAAACGCGGCACCCATCGCGCCGACAGCTTTCTCATGCCCAATGCAGGATATGACCCACGCGATCTTTGAAATGCCTACTGTCTCAGCTATCTCGCGCACCTTCAATCGGCGGTCTGCCAATACGAGATCGTGGATTTTTGTCACGTTATCGTCCGTGGTAGCCGTTTTCGGGGTACCTGGACGTGGCTCATCAAAAACCGACGTGCGACCACGTTGAAACTCGTTAAACCAATTTTTGTTCGTCGCCATCGAAGGAGAAGAGTCACCGTACACAGCATCTAAACGCTCTTTGATTTCGCTGCGCGATTTCCCTTCCAATAACAAGAATCGAATCACCGACCGATATTGCTCTTTTTCCATTTTTCTAAAATCCGCGTAAACTACCGCTTCCACACGCGGTCAAAACAAAACCGGCTGAAATTTCGACAGTAGCCGTCTACTAGAATGTACTACACGATAGTAAGTTACTCTTGCGATACTGGCGCCATCTGGCGGTGAGGCTAAGTACTTATCGGACCACCCTCGTATATTTTACGAGAGTTAAAATAAAATAAAAACCAAAAATATACAATATATATTATATGTAAATATATATTGCAGGAGTCACCGAAGAGTTCGCAATCAAAGTCGGTGTACACCAAGGGAGCGTCCTCAGCCCACTGCTTTTTATAGCAGTCCTTGATTGCTTGCTTGAAGGAAAAGTGACGGACCCCAATGTGCACCAGCTATTCTTTGCTGACGATGGGGCCATTATAAGTGATGATCAGGCGTCCCTACAACGAGCACTTGATGTGTGGGTGGACATTTTTGAGGGACACGGGTATCGTATTAGTTCAAAGAAGACAGAGTATCTGTGCTGCCCGTTCTCTGACCCTCATCAGCCTATTCCAGACATTTACTTGAATGGAAGAGTGCTTCCCAAGTGTGAAAAGTTTAAATATCTGGGATCTATGATTAATAGAGAAGCAACTTGTGATGACGACATCAAACATCGCGTAAGCGTAGGGTGGATGAAGTGGCGGGAAAACTCCGCCATCTTCTGTGATCGAAAAATGCCCCCTAAGCTGAAAGGAAGGCTCTACACTTCAGTTGTACGTCCGGCGCTCACATACGGTTCACAATGCTGGACAATGCACAAAAAGTATGAGAGCAAATTAACGGCAACTGAGATGAAGATGCTTCGCATGACAGCGGGAGTAACAAAGCGTGACAGAATTAGAAGTTCAAAGATCCGAGGAAGCCTCCACGTAAAAGAAACCATCACAAGAAATATAGAGCGCGACCGACTCAGTTGGTATTGCCATGTTCAAAGGAGAGATCCTTTGAACCCCGTCCAAAAGGCGTTATCAATCAACATTCCAATTTCAACACGCAAAAAAGGCAGGCCGAAAAACAATTGGTGCAAACAAATGCAAAAACACCAGCATTTGATTGGCCTCAGCGATGACGTAATCCCAAACCGGGAAGCCTGCCGCTACTTTCTGAGGTCAAACCGGCGGACCCCACAAGCGGACCAGTAGGAATGCAGTTAAGTGGGAAGGTTATGGTAATACACTTCTGACCATAACGACGCCGGGATAAAAAGGAAAAGAAGAATGTAAATATATATAATAACTTACATCGGTGTTCAAAATAATAGTGCCCTCTAATAAAGAAAACAAATATTTTCAAAAAAATGCCTTAAAGATTTTTTTTTATGGAAATATTAAAAGTACAAATCTTAAATATAATTTAAGTTGGAGGCTTCTACTATCTACAGGAGCACTCAGACACAAGTACTGGTCCATTGTACTACCAGACAGACACCTTGTCTTTATTGTATTTTCCCCGTTCTCCACAGAAAAGTGAGGAGGGGCTTCAGTGATGTTGAGCTAAGAGATTCGACACCCACCACGTCGGCCCCACGGGTGCGCCACCGTGCACGAGCGAAGGCGGGACAGTCGCAGAGAAAGTGTTCCGCTGTGTCGTCCTCCTCGCAACAAGCAGCACAGATAGGCGTCTCACTGATGCCAAGCACGTAAAGATGCCTGGCAAAAGTGTAATGGCCCGTAATGACGCCCGTTAGTCTTCTGCAGTCATTTCTTCTTAAGGATAAGAAGAATGTTGCGGACTTTTTACAGACGTCAGGGCGTACGCGCTTAGTCATCCTGCATCCTGGATATTCCTTCCATCTGCGACTGTGTACGTTAAAAACCCAGTCATTGATGTCAGATTTAACCGTTGAAGCTGGTAGACCTAAGGCGGGTTCAGGCCCTGAGAAACTCTCCTCTGAGCCTTTTCTAGCGAGTTCATCGGAGATCTCGTTTCCTGGGATTCCAGAGTGACCTGGAACCCATACAAGCCTAAGTGAATTAAGTCTTCCGACTTTGTTCAAAAAGGTCTTGAGTTCATGCACTAGTTTGGAGTTGGACAGAGGATTGGATACAGCTTTGAGTGCAGCTTGGCTGTCACTGCAGACACATATGCTCTTTCCCCTCCATCTGTGTTTCACAACATAGTGCATGGCCATTAGGATTGCGTAAATCTCCGCCTGGAAGACAGACGCATATTTTCCTAACGAGAAGTGCAGTCGAATGTTTTCGCGCTCGAAGAAAACTCCGGCGCCGGATCCCTGATCAGTCCTGGAGCCATCTGTGAAGATGCGAAGACATTCTATTCCAGGTTCAGTGTCTGGCCAAAGCCAGTCCTGACGCCAAGGAAATGTGACTGTGTAGTTACAGCGCAGTAGGATGGCAGGTGTCATTGCGTCAGAGGGCATATCCATGAGACAGTGATCGTAGGATATTTCTCTCTCAAGTACACTTTCACTCCACTGCGAGTTGTACCAAAGACCATTCCTCTTTAGGCAAGAAATAGTTTTCAGTGCACACCCTCTGATATATATGTCAAGGGGTGGAAGGTTCATCATAGCATCCAAAGCTGCTCCCGGTGTGCTGGGGAAAGCCCCCGTGCAACTGAGGCAGACCGCTCTTTGGAGTTTGGTGAGTGAAGCCACAGCGTGTTTTCGTGTCAGCCTGCTCCACCAAACAACCGATGCATATGAGATTATCGGTCTTACCATTGCCGTGTAGATCCAAAGGACCTTTTTCGGCGATAAGCCCCATGTTTTGCCAAAGGCACCTTTGCATTGCCAGAAAGCTGACAGCGCTTTGATGGTTTTGGACTCAACATGTTTTGACCAGAGAAGTTTGTTATCTAGAATGACTCCCAGATACTTAGCTTCCTTGGATATAGGGATGGGAATGCCTTTTAGCACCAGCTGAGCAATGCCAGTTGTTTTCCTCCTTCTCATGAAGAGAACGACATCGGTCTTAAGAGGATTAACCGACAGCCCATTTCTCGTGCACCAGTCTTCGATCACGTTTAGCGCCGCCTGCGCTTTGAGACAGACATTCGCTAAACATGAGCCGACAGAGAGAACAGCAACATCATCCGCATAGGCCTGGGCATAGATTCCAGAGGCATTGAGAGCATCTAACAGAGAGTCGACCACCATGCACCATAACAGCGGAGACAAGACGTCACCTTGCGGGCAGCCCCTGTTTACTCCAGACTTGACACAATGTTCGAGGCCTGCATCAGCGATCAGTGTCCTGTGCACGAGCATTGCTTTGATCCACAAAACCAGTGCTTCATCTACGCCATGCCGTCTAGCAGCATTACACATGCTGTCAAAAGTAGCGTTATCAAAAGCTCCCTCAATGTCGACAAAAATGCCTAGTACGTACTCTTTCCTTTCGAGAGCGCATTCAATTCTCCCAACTAGGTTTTGAAGCGCAGTCTCGCAGGATTTCCGCGCTGATAAGCATGTTGCATGTCCGACAGAGGATGCATTCGAAGGGCAACTTTGCGCACGTGCAACTCTACTAGTCTTTCCATGCTTTTCAGCAGGAATGATGTTAGACTTATTGGTCTGAAACTCTTGGCTAGTGAGTAATCCTCTTTCCCTATTTTGGGAATAAAGACCACTTTCACCGCACGTATGTAGGCAAGTGCCAGGCTAGCAGTGACTTAAAGCCATCGAAAGATGCCACAGCAAATTCAATGGCCTCAGTAGTTGCCACGCGTGACGCAACATACCAGCTACGCCGATTTGTTTTCATCGCTATAGCCGCAGTATACAATGAGGGAGTGTGCAACGAGCCGATGACAGTCTGATTTCCCGGAAAATGGGTCTGAAACAGTAAGCTAAGAGTTTCTGCTTTAGACTCGGTGAAGGTACCATCAGACTTTCTGAGTACCTCCAGTCTTGTCGATTTTCCTCGTTTGAGGACTTTAACCAACTTGCTGGTCGCGCTCAGGGATTTGATCTCTTCGCAGAAGGACTTATAGGAATCATTCTTCGATTTTCGAATAAGCTTCTAATATTCCTTCTGCTTCGATCGATATTTATTCCAGTCATCTTCCGAGTTCGATTTAAGCGATCTGTTCAGAAGACTTCTGGCTTCCCTACGAAGCCGTTGGAGCTCAGCATTCCACCAGGGAACCGGCTTCCTGTTGGTTTTTTGACAGGACATGCGAGTTCAAAACATTTGGTGATGGCGCTGTCCAGGTTATGAACTGCATCCTCCACCGATTGATTAGTTTTGAGTTTAGGCGGGGCTTGAGTGGATTTCTCAAGCTCCTCCCTAAATCGCACCCAGTCTGTTTTTCTCGGATTCCGCTTGGGCTGCGAGGGGGAGATCCCGCACTTCAATTGGAATTCGATGTATCTATGGTCTGACAGCGTAACATCTGGTGAGACTCTCCAGTTAGTGATGGCCTTCGCATGCCTGTTAGATAAGGTTAGGTCAATCACTTCCTGTCGTCTCGCCGTCACAAAGGTTGGTTGAGAGCCAACATTGTTGATGAAAAGGTCAGAAGAAAAAATTAAGTTTAAAAGATGGTCTCCTCTCCGGTTGCATTTGCTGCTGCCCCAAAATATGATGATGAGTCCAATCCTTCTGGCTTCACAGTACTCTACGAGTTCGGAAACCGCCTTAGGTGGCGGGGGTAGTACCGAGTCGTAGGGGAAGTAAGCAGACGCCACGACGAAGTGTTCAATTTCTCCGTGCGCCTTGTAGCTCACTTTCGCAGCTACCAGATCTTGACCACAGAATTGACCAAGTTTGGTTGCCGATAGCGTATTCGATATGATGAGGCAGACCCTGGGCCTTTCGGATCGCTCATCATAAAGGATTGTAGCATCACGTATGCCACCAAGACCACACAGGCGTTTGTTCCACACCCATGGTTCTTGAATGGATACAATGTGATGATTTGTACTACTGCATGCAATTCTGCTACTTAGAAGAGCGGTAGCAGCCTTGCAATGCTGTAGGTTGATCTGAGTAAAAATCATGGATTCATACTGGGGAACACGTTCCATCCTTCGACTACTTGACATCAAAATGGAATACAATCCTACCAAGGCCGAAGTAGGGACGTGAGTCGTACGCGGTTTTCAGGGCCTCAACAGAGCCATTGTCCATTCCCACTACCAGAGTGAAGCCCTCTTTTTTCAGAGAGTTCTTTTTCTCCTTGTAGGAATAGACAGTCCAGGCCCTCGTGTCGAGTCCCGGGTTCTGCGCACGTAGTCGCGTCAGCACTTTCAGCTTGTTTCCGGGTTTTCCCGGAATCCAGCAGATGGCGCGCGTTAGTTTCGGGAGAGTAACTACTTGATAAGTGCTCCATGCTCCTGATCCAGGCAGATGTCTGCTGAGAGGAACAGCTCACCACGAAGGTACCATTCATCAAAGCAGACCTCTCCGCTTGAATACAGAAGCCTGTTGCTGAAGCTAGCTCCAGTAGATGATCCTCGCAGTGTTGGCAATCTGCGCTGGTCATTCTGCTGTCACTGCCAGCCTTCTCTATCCCGACCTTTTCGGAGGAGATGGCTGCCTCTTTGTAGGAGAGGTGCTTGTCTCGACTCTTTACGGTCATTTGTGTTGCCTTTTCAGAGGAAGGGGTTTTTTTGTGTGAAGTGCCCGCCTCCGATGAGCAGCCTTTGGTTCTCTCCGTCTTCAGGTTTTTGCTTTGATCTTTATTGATCGCCGCATCTGCCTTTGGACTTCGATTTGCCGCCGCCATATCAGAGGAGGAGACATCACGTTCTCTCTCCCCAGCAAGATTGTCCCCGGCGGCCATCTTCCGCTTGCAAGTGCTCTTACCTTTTTCGGTTCGAGCTCCTGCTCCCTTCCGACGCCGCTTTCGAACAGCTTTGCCAGCCTGAGGGTTGTTATGATCCAAGACCGCTTCGCCTTCTGCGATCAGAGTCTGTCTGCCAGCATCATCACCTTTTTCGTCGGTGGCACCGACCATGACAGGACCCTGAACATCTTCAGCTCCGTCAGTTTTGGAACTTGGCACGCTCTTATTGGGAGTTCGACCGTCACCAATAAGAGGAGGAGTGTTTGAGGCGCATACCGAAAGTGCTGGCATGCTTGTGCTTCCAGCAGCAGCCTTTACTAGCCGCCGACGTTTTCTGCGCTGCGCGCCGGCAAGAAGTGCGGAATCTGCAGGTGAGAGGGTCGGATGGGCTTCGGTAGGGGATACCTCCGCCGATCTGATCCTCTTACCTGCCTTTCCCAGAGGTTCGCCCTCAATCTTCGTGCCTTCGGCTGTGCCAGCCTCTTTGCACGATTTTCGGGCACGCCTCTTCCTCTTTCTTTTTGGGCACTTAGCAGTGCAATAATTCTGGGGCTCGTTCAACCTTGGCGGTTTCCCGTGCCGCACCATCGTCGGTGTCGCCTCTGTCGGTTGCACCGCTCACGCTCAGTCCAACCAAGTGGTCGGACAATGAGCCGCAGGAGTCGGTGTCATTCCGGGCTGCCGGAGAGTTAAGAATGACTGGTGGAGCCTCCAGAATCCTTGCCCCGGCCGCGATCAGGGAGATCGCGGGTGGATTTGCGCTATTGCGGGTGCCACCTGGAGTATTTCTATCCATCTGGTTGTCCATTCATTCATGACTAACTCGGGGTTCTCCGGGTCTTAGTTCGAGGTCATTGACCTCTTAAGCCCCTCCGCCGCGAAAAGGCGCCCGAAGAGCGAAGGGGACATGAATTCCTTACTTTCTCATTATATTTAATAATATAATAAAATAGGCTGAAAATAAAATTAACAAAGAAAATTCAGTTTTCAAAAAAATAGTAGTATTAATATTATTCAAAAATAAAGAACTTTAAATGGCATAAATGTTAAATTAAAGTTATTATAAATAACTATAATTATAAGAAATAACGAATCCTTTATTATTAAAAACAGCTCCACAGCGACGTTGCCTAGAGTCTACTAAGCTTTGACAACGCTCTTCTGGGATATTTGTCCAGGATCCTTTATTGTCTCCCAAAGCTCCCGATTATTTGATGCTTTTGCCTTCCTTACCTCTTTTTTATTATTTTCTCTGCGGTTGAGGTCGGGGGATAGGCCAAGGCATAACTTCAACCTCATTTACCCGAAATCATTCTTTAGCTGCTCACTCGTGTGTTTCGGGTCATTCGGCATACTCTTCAATGAGATGTTGATCCATTATTCTGTCTATCAGGTGTATGTGTCCTACGCCGTAGCATGAAAAGCATGCCCAAACAAATATTTTTGACCCTATGTGTTTTGCTGTTTTTACAGTATGTTTGGATTGATATTCTGTGGTCGGACGACGAAAACTAGTACTTCCAATGGGAACAAATTTACTCTCATCTGTCCACAATACATTGTGCCATTTTTCAACTGGTCACTCTGTGATTTTTGGCGAATTAGATACGGCGCTTGAGGTGTTTCTCTGTCAAAAGAGAGATTTTAAAAGATTTCTGCGAACAGTGACCACACTTACAGGAAGTTGGAGCTCCTTTTGAATCTCAAATGAAGAAGCACAAGGTTGAAATTCGCTGTATAGGACAATGCGCCTATCGTCTACTGCGTTCCTTTTTTTCTTTCTACCTCGAGTTTCCGCCTTTTCGACATATTTTATGACATTGGCTATCATTGTTGGAGCACAACTTAGCAAATTTTGTATTTCGGCATAAGTTTTGCCTTAGCCCTAGACGTTGTTGAGCAATACTCTAGATTCGTTCTCAGAACACGAATCGACAAAAAAGGAGTCAACTCGGTGGCATGCATTGCAGTTGGTAACCAACAATGTTGAATCGCCAATCCTGTAATTGCTCGAACATGGCGGCATCAGAATAGGAGGCAAATTTACCAACGCTCATGTGCTATACGACGAATCTAACCTTTTGAAGAACTTTGTCTGCTACTTAACAAGAATTTTTTTTTTGGAAACGAATCGTCGGCTTCAGCTTGAATTGCAGATTGTCCATCACGAATGGCCCTTTTAAGCCAGAATGTGCCACGAAATATCGCTCTTCATATTGATTGAATCCATTTCGACGTTCTCCTAGTTCATCGTCGCCTACCAAGTTTTGCCCAAATTTACCTAGAGGTCACGAAAAACCAAATTCAGTTTCTAGACGATTGGCCGCAGTCATCAAAGCCAAAGTGGTCCAACGAAGTATTAAGCTTCAGCGTTTTAAACCTTTGTAAGACAATACTGGCAAAACCCCCCGCCGTACACTTACCTTGAAAAAGCTTCTCGACTCTCGCCGTTCGAAATCGGCATTAAACTGTAGGTCCTGTTCATTTGTATAGAAAAACAAATAACACACAACATAAGTGAAGGAGAGAAGCTTGGCTCTGGCTCATCATGAGCTGTAAAGCCATCTTAGAAGATCAAATTCTTTCTCTTTGATTCGTTCTGAAACGAAGGACCGTTCTGCCGCGGGGTCAATCAACGCCCTGACATTTATAAAGCTACCGTCGTGGGATCTCAGAACTCTGGCAGATGTCAATAGCACCAAATTATCGGAATTGAAAGACTGTGAATGGAGCAACGAAGCGTGAGCCTTCGTCTCTGGTTCTACTTCTTCAATATGTTGGCTGGAATTAGCTCTTGAGTTATTATGTAGCTATTGGATGAGGCGAAAGATCATAATTTGTTTTGGATGGCTTATTTAAATGTAATAAAGTGCAATGTTTTTCTACACAAACCTGACAGCGACCCTTTGAACTACAGGCAAAAATGAGGTGACGACTGGACAGGCAATTAAAACAAAGATTAATTTTTCTTACAAGATCTCTCCTTTTTTCAACAAAGTGAAACTGAAATGTTAACAATTCCTGATAAAATGCTTTTCGAAACGCTTCAGATTTTAATTTGTTGTGCTGTACGCTAATATTGTGGTGTGACAACGTTTTCCTCTGACTAGCCTGCGTACTTTTTCCTTTAACTTCTGGTGTTAAGAAACCTCACCGTAAGCTTGTTCTAGAGAGCGAATCCTCGTTTCAAGGAAGTAATTAAATCTTTGTATGTAGAAAAACCCTGTTCCTTTTCCTGACACATTTCCCAGCTTTCACGTGTTTCTCTATCCATTCTTGTTACTACCAGATGAGCAAACCAAACATCAAACTGACCAATAGAGCATTTTTATTCTTTCAAACCTTTTACCGCCTCTTCAGTTGTGTCCAAAAGAAGGCTTAAGTCCGTAACCGATTTTCTATTCAAAGTTGGCAAATTTAGCAACGTCTCTAAATGAACACTAAGACGAACTTTAACATTATCAAAACGTCGCACAGTGGTTTCATATGTTTGTGATTACCGGTCATAATTTAAAAATTTCATTTAACAAAATAAATTGTAAAGTAATTTTTATTAAAAAGCTTAGTTTGTTCTGTTTTAATCAATATAGAAGAAGTTTTTGCTTAACATAGATTTGTCTAGTTTTTGTGAAATTATTGCATTACCTAAAAGGGGATCCGAAGCAAGAAGCAATCGATTGAATAAATCGGTTTGGTGACTACTCTTGATATTTTCCTTGTATTTCTTGACCTAAACTGCTTAATGTTTTTATTTTTAGCGTCAGCAGCTTCGCATGTACCTATAGGCACAATCGCATGTTGGGCAACTTGTCCATCATGGATCAGTACCTCAGGCACCGAAGCTGGCATTGGATACCATGGATTTTCGTCCACAATTTCTCTTGCTGTTTGTAAGGCATACTCTTCAAAAGCCTGGATATTTATAGTATAGCGACATGCAATAGTTCTGAGGACTATAGAATATCTTTCAATTATGGACTTCTTCAAGGCCATACTCTTTGAAGATAATGAAGCGTTGGCAAAAAAATCTTCGAATTATTGCCGTCATTTGAATTTCCCCCACCTTGTTTCGGTTTATCAATTATAACACCAGTCTTTTGCCTGATTTCATTCTGTATGTGTGTTTTTTTTTTTTGCGTTCAGAAAAGATCACTCGTTTTTTCCCGCTCGCCATTTCTTGAAATCAAGTCTATAGGATACATGAATTAAAAATTAAAAAGAAACGTATCCACGCACGCAAAGGCAATTAACCAAATTCAAGACTATCATGACTAATTGTCTTTGCAAGGAACCTTCAATATCGTTCATTGTAGTTGGTTTGGCTTCGCAAATATAGAACACCAGTTGGGACGCGGTATAGTTTAAGGCATTACACACCTTTCCATCCACCATTGTCAACTTGAGCTCATGGTTTACATTATAAATTTTATTCTTCCATAGTAATAATAGTACTAGATAGATCGTTGATTTGACTTAATATGTATTGTTGTTCGGCCCTGCTCAAATTTGCAGTTTCCTTCTTAAGTTGAAAACGAGTAAGACGACAGTATCTGGTGGAACCAGGACGATTATTCTGCCATACAATTCACTTGTCCGTGTTTGGATTTATTTGTGAAAAAAGTTGAATAGGAACATAAGAAGTCACGAACATATCACTATCACTAAATTTACCCGAAATTCGCTGTTTGTACTCCGATTGTCCGCTGCTTCCATCGAAGCTCCATTTTCCAATAACTTTCAAATTACTTAAATCATCTTCTTGAGAACGTGTTGCTGTGATTCTAAAGATACAATCCGTTTCGGGGTGTGATCTAAAAGGCCTTGGAGAGTTACTTCGGCTGATGACAACAATCTAGCTTTGCTTTGAGTACCTTAGCATAACTCGGGAAAATATCAAGTTTTACTTTTTCATTAACCACATTCCTTATAATTTGATATTGGGTTTTTGTTAATTTAGCATCAACTAATAATTTTAAGGTGTCATTTACATTAAGTTGCGGAACCTCGGTTGCTTGCAATTGCATCAAAGCCAAAGCAGAAACGATATCTTGATCCTTAATAGCCAAGCTAGCAATACGCCTTTTTTTGTTCAGGTGGAGGATTCTAGAAACGTCTTTTTGGGCTTCCTTGAAATTTATTAGAAGTAGTAGTAGTAGTAGTATTTGACCTTTATTTCGATTTTAAATTCATTACAATTCATTTTATAATCTAAGTCTCTTATGGTTTTGGCTTATGGCCGTCTACCAGATTGACAATATTAGCATTAAAAATCTTCTTCAACTATACATTTTCTATAACGAAGTGCATTTGTACAGTAGTTGTAAAGTACATCCCACCCTTGGACTCCATTTAAAATTTGAATTGCTTCATCTATTTCCAAAATATGTGAATTAAAGAATCTCACTCAAATTTCTTTTAGGATCGGGCATACTGCAAGGAAGTGAAATACATCCTCTCGTATCTTCATATTGCAAAGATTGCACAGGATAGGTAGCTCTGGACGGTGTGGAATGAAATTCAGGTTCAGTAGTTCTTCTCTGATTTTGAAAATTATGCCAATTTTTTCTGTTGAATTGCAGTTTAGGAAGTAGGTTTTTTCTGCTAGGTGGTATTTCAGCTTATTGTAATATGTTCTATACTGAGAAGATTGTGCATCCATTACAAATTGATCATACATATTTCGGCCTACTTTTTCCAATAGTATGTTGAGGTGCGCTCTTAGATGTTCAGAACGTCCATCGGGTGTTATCCTTATGGTTTCTCCACAGTTTGATGCAAGGCGTTCCCATTCTTGAATGAAACCTGCTCTACTTCTTATTACACTCTTGAGTACTATTTTTGGCAGTCTATCGTCACTCATTGCCATAACTTTTACTATATAATCAAAATGTAATCTCAATGTTTCCAAGAACATAGGTGGTACACCAGTCTCTAGGTGTAGCATATAATTAGGCCTAGCACTTGGTAAACGGAATATTCGCTTTATGAAATAGCGAAGAAACTTCTCAACTTCAACAAAGGAACAGTATCCCCACACCTGCGCTCCATATAAAAGAACTGAAGCTGCAGTTGAGCGAAATAGTTTCTGCTTCGAGTTATGTGTTACATACCTGTTGTTGATGCAACGACTCCATATTGATGAGATTGCTCGTTTGGCTTCTAGATGTTTCTTCATATTCAGGTTCGAAGACACCAAAATTCCTAGGTATTTGTACTCGCGAACAACTTCTACCGTTTCTCCTTGATACGTCCATCTTTCGCTTCGAGAATATCTGCCACCGCCTCTGAACACCATTACCTTTGACTTATTCAAGTTCACGCTCAGGTTCCAGCATTTGCAATAAACGTTGAGCCTATTCATCATAAGTTGCAACCCATCCACAGAGTCGGAAAGGAAAACGATGTCATCCGCATACTTAAGAGCCGGAATTTTTTTGCTGCCGAGCTCGATTCCACCCTTTACAGCATCTGTTATGTCGTTGATGAACAGAATAAATAGTAACGCACTCAAGACACATCCTTGCTTTACACCCATCGTTGTTGCAAACTCTCCAGATATGGACTCCCCATCCCATACATACGCCACATTATTTGCATACATTGCTCTTAAGATGTTAATTATTTTTGTTGAGAGGCCCATATTGTACAGTTTGTAAATCAAAGCCTCGCGCGCTATGGTGTCGAATGCCGCTCTAAAGTCAACGAAAAAGGCATATAGTTTTTTTATGTTTCTGTTTATATATCTCCGCAATATTAAGTAGTGAAAATACTTGATCAACTCTCGAGTAGTTCTTTCTAAATCCTGCCTGAAACTCCTGCAAAACTTTTTTATTTTTGACCCAGCAGTTAAGTCTGTTGTAGATGAGGGCGGTAAACAACTTGGCAGAGGTGTTCAGGAAGGAAATTCCCCTGTAGTTTGTAGGATCGCCATAGTCACCTTTTTTGTGCAGTGGATAGATAATTGCTTTTTTAAAACTTTCTGGAATAATTGTTGATTGAAATATTCTATTGAATTCCTTTACGAGCGCAGACATGAATTCATATGTGCAGTTTTTATAGAACTCGTATGGAATTCTGTCATCTCCGGGGGCCTTTCTCGTTTGTGCTTTGATTATGACTTCTTTGATTTCTTCTAATGAAAACGGACTATCTCCTAGATACTCCTAGTTCATCGGAAATCAGTGGGGCTGCATATTGGAGTGGTGGTGAGATCTGTGGGGAATTAAGCAGATTGATAAAGTGGTCCATTAGCTGCGTTGCTTTAAGCGACGAGGCGATGCTATTCGTTTGTCCATTTATATACTTTACAGCTTTCCAAAATTCCACTGAAGACGTGGAGTTGTTTATAATAGCAATACGGTGTTGTTCAAATTTTATCTTAAGGCAAATGCGCTTGAAGTTTTTATTTGCTTCGCCATAGTGTGTTTTAAAGATGCTGGCATTATATTTTCTAAAAAGTTTTAGAAGTTTGAAAGAGTTACTTCTGGCTCTTAGACACTCATAATCAAACCACTTTTGTTTTGAGGTTATATTTTTTCTTGTAGGTAAGCTCGGAACTGCGTTTTTAATCACACTTGTAAGGGCAGCGACATCTGGTATGGTACCCATTGAGTGTAGTCGCTCAAGTTCAGCATTTAAAATACTGTGATATATATCTCGCATTCTATCATTCCACAATAGTTTTGGTAAAAGTCCTAATTGCCTTATACTCATCTCATTCGTAGGTCTAGATACCAGACAAATAAGTTCAAGTGGCATATGGTTCGAAAAAGTCTGCATTCCTATCCGAAAGTCGCTGAGGAGGGAGTACCACTTTCCAGAGATACAGCAGTAATCGATTACTGAGCATGCTTTCCCACGAATAAACGTGTATTCCCCACAGTAGTCGCCTTCACAACTTCCATTTAGAATACTGCAGTCGTATGCATCCGCAAGATCAAGTATCTTTCTACCCTTGTGGTCACAGATTCTATCTTTGGATGTGCGATTTATACGTATTGTGGGTGTTTTGTAACCACTTACAAAATTATTTTGAGAAAGTCCTAGCCGACCATTAAAATCACCGATGAGCATCAAATTTGTTTCCCTCAGGTTCTGTAGTACATCCTTAAGATTTTCAAAATCGCGTTGCCAGTGACTAGTGTTCAAATAAATGGGAATTATAAACAGGGTGCTGTTATTCGTTCTTACATCGAGGACATACGATTCTTCTATTCTTTTAAAGTTAACCTCTGCACAATTAAGGCCCTTTCGATAACCATAAAGTTCTCCACCACTTCCCCTTCCGAATGTTGATGATTTAGTTGCGGGTATCCATTTCAATTCATATTTTGAAAATATGTTTTCAAATCTCATCTCTTCATTTTCTAATACATGGGTCTCGAACAGTACAAAGATGTCGAATTTTTTGACATAATTAAAGAAGTTTACAAATACTAATTTATTTTTCAATCCAGCTACGTTATAACTTAGAATACTTAATTTAAGACTATTTCTATTCTGGTAGACTTCTGCGTTTCAGACTTCGTGTGAGGACGTAGTTGTGTGTCCACCCAAATGGCTTTCAGTAATAATAGCGTTGGCAGCATTGACGTTTTGTGGCATACTTGACGTTTCACGAAAACTAACGTTGCTGTTAACAAGCTCATTCATAATCTGTTTTTGTTGTAAAGTGTCTCCAGTTAGGTTTTTTAGTACTTCGTACCCACATTTGTGGCCGCATTTCAACCCTTTCAAGGAATCCCAGGTGAATATTTTATCCGCGACGTACAATTTATCGTCTCTTAAGACAGTTTTCAGCTCGGGGTTCTTTCTGCGCAAGACTTTCATGAATGGTACCAGCTTCGCTCTTCTCTGCCGTATGCTTGGGGGTAAATCTTTATGTATACTAATGTTGGTCCCTTTTAATTTATTGGCTCGACGTAGTACATTCCAGGCGTAATCTCGTGATGACATCTTTACAATAATGGTGGAAATGTGTGGGGCTCTAGCCCGTACGCTGTACGCTGACTCTACAATGTTGGATGCTCCGTTCTTGTCCAGCAATCCGGCGCAGATGGATTTTGCTTTTTCCTGCATGTTGGTGTTAGGTTCGACAGGTAAGTGCACCACAACATTGGATTCATTATTCTTCTGCATGAGCTTATCCAGTTGAGTTTCTAGAAACTCATTTCTCTTCTCCAGTTGTATTATTCTTTCCGATAGCTCATTTTGGCGAATCTTAATGCTTGATATCTCTGCACGTAAAAACTGAAAATCGGACTTTGATGGAAGTTCCTGGACAAGTTCTTTGTTTTTCTCTTCGAGCAGTTTTTTTAAGGTTTCAATGCTGATTCCAGTTAATACGTCCATTTCCGCTATATTTTCCTTATCACTGAAATTTGGGCGAAGTTTTTCGTTCCTATGATATTCTGGGTATTCTGGGGAAGTTGCTGATACGCCTCTTTTATGCATTTAGAGAGGTTAGTTTTGCGTTGGATTTTGGTTTCACTTGGTATGGTCTTAAATGCTATGACTTACTCTGAGTAACCACTTTAATTGAAGGGCGGCTTCTTATATTGCACTTTTTTCAGATTTTTTACTAAATATTTTTACTTTTTTATTTTGTTTTGTGTAAGTTTTGCAGGAGGTCTTTTTTTTCTGCTACTTTCCTTGACAGTTCTAATGTCAATCCAAATTTATTAGAATAACTGGCCTTACTCACATCAGTGAAGTCTTCTGTACTGTCAAGCCAGTCACTGTACTTTGTTAGAAAGAAGTTCTCGTTCCGTGAGCATTTATTCCATCGCTTCAAAAAGGACTGACATAGTGAATATATCCTTCTGAATAAACGTTTTGTGTGTTCCATGTTGTAGATTTGTTTAAAGTTTTCAAACGTTTCCCTATGATTAGTAGCACCTCCAGTCTTCTTTATTTTACGCCATATATAAAATATATTACGGATCTTGATTATTTTACTTGACCTTGTTTTTTTAATTATCTATTATTAAGTAGCGTAAACAATAGTATATATGTACATGTAGTAAGAACGGTTTTGTTTAGGGATTTAGGACTATTCTCCTTTACAACTATTAAAATTACTCATAATGAAATAAGGTACAAATGAGATATGGATAACAACACAAGGGAAAGCTACAAGTAAAACCCTTATTTAAATCTTACGAACTAATATTGCAATATTCCCTAATGAAATATACATATTTCATTTTTACATTTTTAATTGATAGATTCATTCATTGCGACAAACATTTGATTAGCTCAATATCGGAGTTAAAGCAATTATTATAAAACCTTTGTGTTAATTTGTCAATAAGGATTACTATAAAATTGATATTGGTTTTTTCGTGCAATCTGTGAGTTAAATAATAATATGGCAAGTTAAGCATAATTTTTAATAACTTTATTTTGGCATGTTTGAAGCTTAAGTTTGTGTGACATGGTGCAGTCATACCAGACTGGAGTTCCGTACAGTAGGATAGACTGAAAAACTGATTTATACAATAAAATTTTATTGTCAGAACTAAACTTAGATTTCCTATTTATTAAGGGATAGAAAATTTTAATGTATTTGCTCAGTTTATACACAGTAGACGAAATGTGTTTTTGAAAAGTACATTTTGTATGTATCATAATTCCAAGATATCTGCAGTGTTCGGATCAATTTATGTTGCCTATTTATGGGGCCTATTTGAAGATGAACATTGTTAGGAAGAAAACAGTCTTTACGTCTACGAGTAAACCAAATTGCTTGCGTTTTCATGCAATTTATCTTAATCTTCCACTTAAAGAAGTATTTGTCTAATTAAGATAGGGCAGTTTTTAAAATAACGTTTATAATTTTAACTATAAATGTTATTTTATTTAAGAAACTATGAATAATTTTAATAGTTTCTTTTGGAAATTTGAATTTGATTTTTTTTTATCTAAATTTTTCAATATCTAAAAGCACTAGCCCATTTGACTCTTTAGACTGAAATTTACTTTTGACGTGTTTTTTTATCCTTACGATTTGATGGGACGTATTGTGAGAATGTCGAAATCCAAATTGGAAATCAGGCAAAATATTATTTGCACTTAAATATGCCTTAAAAAACAAATAATGGTTCTACATATGTATAGTGAAATTTTAGCACATTTTCGCAAAAGATGACATACGTTCTTAACAAAGGAGAAATCACCTAATTAATATGCAAACTTAATTAGACGAAAATACACGAATCAAAACGTATGTCCTGTCTAAATTTCACTTAAGAAAAAAAAAACAAACGATTGATGCACTTACTTTAGTAACAATTTTAATATTACTATGCACATCAATAAGGGGGGTGAATAAGTTTAAAGTTATCTACATACCTTGGTCTCCAATATTCATCATTGAAATTGCACAGCCTATGTCAGCTATCACATGCGGCCTCACGACTCAAATAAGAGTAAAAGAGAAAGGAGATGAGTGCGAATGAGATGGAGAATTTAATTCCCGGTGAGTCGCGGGCGAAATTCTTCACGACTCACATTGACGTTTCTCTTTCTCTTTGTTCGTTATTTTTCATTTCCATTTCATTTCTTTTCGTAATTTGTGGGGAATGGACGCAATCATGTGTGATGAAATTCGCTGTGCTGCTCCTACCTTATTAATTAAATTATCTAAGAACTTCTTAAGTATTTCAATTGGCCACCTCAATCTCGTGACGAAGCTTGCCTTCGGATTCCTTTACTTTAGTGTCGGCTCCATAATCATAAAGGAAATGGTGTCTACTTACTCCGGTTGTCGTCTGGTGGGATTGTAAAATCGTACCCAGCTATCGACTGATGTAATTGAATAATGGTACCCAGTTGTCACAGTCGCCTGATCCGATTAAAGAATGGTATCCAGTTGTCACTGTCGTTTGATTAAATGTAGAACGGTATCCAATTGATGATCTTGCCTTCAACGAAGTTTTCGATTGTTCGCCTTCATCAAACAATGCCGATAGACTACAAAAGCACTTCACTGTCTCTTTTTTATTTCGACTTTTCTGATTTGTTTGTGACCTTTTTTTTCTTGTTAACACACGATTTTTTTTTTTTTTTTTTTTTTTTTTTTTTTTTTTTTTTTTTTTTTTGGAGGCTTCTACTATCTGTTGGAGCACTCAGACACAAATACTGGTCCATTGTACTACCAGACAGACACCTTGTCTTTATTGTAAAGTGAGGAGGGATTTCAGTGATCTGTTGTGTCATCCTCCTCGCAACATGCAGCACAGGTAGGCGTCTCACTGATGCCAAGCACGTAGAGAAGCTTGGCAAAAGTTTAATGACATCCGCAAGCCTTCTGCAATCATTTCTCCTTAAGGATAAGAAAAATGTTGCGGACTTTTTGCAGAAGTCAGGGCGTACGCGCTTAGTCATCCTGCATCCTGGATATTCCCTCCATCTACGACTGTGTATGTTAAAGACCCAGTCATTGATGGCAGATTTGACCGTGGAAGCAGGCAGACCTAAGGCGGGTTCAGGTCCTGAGAAACTCTCCTCTGAGCCTCTTCTAGCGAGTTCATCGGAGATCTCGTTTCTTGGGATTCCAGAGTGATCTGGGACCCATACAAGCCTAAGTGAATTTAGTCTTCCGACTTTGTTCAAAAAGGTCTTGAGTTCATGCAATAATTTGGAGTTGGATAGAGGGTTGGACACAGCTTTGAGTGCAGCTTGGCTGTCACTGCAGACACATATGCTTTTTCCCCTCCACCTGTGTTTCACAACATAGTGCATGGCCATTATTATTGCGTAAATCTCTACTAATCTTTCCATGCTTTTCAGCAAGAAGGATGTTAGAATGATTGGTCTGAAACTCTTGGCGAGTGAGTAATCTTCTTTCCCTATTTTGGGAATAAAGACCACTTTCACCGCCAAGAAATAGGTATGTAGGCAAGTGCCAGTCTAGCTTTGAAAATTCTTTTCAGAGTGGGAAGCAGCTGTCTTATACCTTTTTGCAGCATAACGGGGTATATCCCATCAGTGCCCGGCGACTTGTAGCCATCGAAGGATGTCACAGCAAATTCAATGGTCTCAGTAGTTGCCACGCGTGACGCAACATACCAGCTACGCCGATTTGTTTTCATCGTTTCAGTCGCAGTTGCCAATAAAAGAGTGTGCAACGAGCCGATGACTATTTAATTCCCCGGAAATGGGTCTGAAGCAGTAGACTAAGAGTTTCTGCTTTAGACTCGGTGAAGGTACCATCAGATTTTCTGAGTACATCCAGCTTTGTCAGTTTTCCTCGTTTGAGAACATTAACCAACTTGCTGGTCATGTTCAGGGATTTGATCTCTTCGCAGAAGGACTTATAGGAATCATTTTTCGATTTACGAATAAGCTTCTTATATTCCTTCTGCTTCGATCGATATTTATTCCAATCATCTTCCGTGTTCGATTTAAGCGATCTGTTCAGGAGACTTCTGGTTTCCCTGCGAAGACATTGGAGCTCAGGGTGGTTTGCTGGGAGGTTTTTTGACAGGACATGCGAGTTCAAAACAGTTGGTGATGGCGCTGTTCAGGTTATGAACGGCATCCTCCACCAATTGATTTGTTTTGAGTTTAGGCGGGGCTTGAGTGGATTTCTCAAGTTCCTCCCTGAATCGCACCCAGTCCGTCTTTCTCGGATTCCGCTTGGGCTGCGAGGGGGAGATCCCACACTTCAATTGGAATTCGATGTATCTATGGTCTGACCGCGTAACATCTCGTAAGACTCTTCAGTTAGTGATGGCCTTCACATGCCTATTAGACAGGGTTAGGTTAATCACTTCTTGTCGTCTCGTCGTCACAAAGGTTGGTTGACAGTCAACATTGTTGATGATAAGGTCAGAGGGAAGAATGAAGTTTAAAATATGGTCTCCTCTCCGGTTGCATTTGCTGCTGCCCCAAACAGTATTCTGAGCGTTAGCATCGCAACAGATGATGAGTCCAATCCTTCTGGCTTCACAGTACTCTACGAGTTCGGAAACCGTCTTAGGTGGCGGGGGTAGTACCGAATCGTAGGAGGAGTAAGCAGACGCCACGACGAAGTGCTCAATTTCTCCGTGCGCTTTGTAGCTAACTTTCGCAGCCACCAGATCTTGACCACGTTTGGTTGCCGATAGCGTGTTCGATATGATGAGGCAGACCCTGGGCCTTTCGGATCGCTCATCATAAAGGTTCGTAGCATCACATATACCACCAAAACCACACAGGCGTTTGTTCCACACCCATGGTTCCTGAATGGATACAATGTGATGATTTGTACTACTGCATGCAATTCTGCTACCAAGAAGAGCAGTAGCAGCCTTGCAATGCTGTAGGTTAATCTGAGTGAAAATCATTGATTTCGACTGCGGAACACGTTCCATCCTTCGACTACTTGATATCAAAGTGGAATAAAATCCTACCAAGGCCGACGTATGGATGTGAGTCGTACGCGGATTTCAGGGCCTCGACAGAGCCGTTGTCCAATCCCACAACCAGAGTGAAGCACTCTTTTTTCTTCTTGTAGGAATAGACAGTCCAGGACCTCGTGTCAAGTCCCGGGTTCTGCGCACGTAGTCGCGTCAGCACTTTCAGCTTGTTTCCGGGTTTTCCCGGAATCCAGCAGATGGCGCGCGTTAATTTCGGGAGACTAACTACCTGATAGGTAGTAGTTCCCAGGGGAGGTAATTTCGGCACCATGCTCCTGATCCAGGCAGATGTCTGCTGTGAGGAACAGCTCACCACGAAGGTACCATTCATCAAAGCAGACCTCTCAGCCTGAATACAGAAGCCTGTTGCTGAAGCCAGCTCCAATAGATGATCCTCGCAGTGTTGGCAATCTGCGCTGGTCATTCTGCTGTCACTGCCGGCCTTCCCTATCCTGACCTGAGGAGATGGCTGCCTCTTTGTAGGAGAGGTGCTTGTCTCGACTCTTTACGGTCACTTGTGTTTCCTTTCCAGAGGAAGGGGATTTTTTTGTGTGAAGTGCCGCCTCCGATGAGCAGTCTTTGGTCCTCTCCGTCTTCATGTTTTTGCTTTGATCTTTGTTGATCGCCGCTCCGATTTCCCGCCGCTTCGTCAGTGGAGGAGACAACACGTTCTCTCTCCCCAGCTAGGTTGTCCCCGGCGGCCGTCTTCCGTTTGCGAGCGCTTTTACCTTTTTCTGTTCGAGCTCCTGCTCCCTTCCGACACCGCTTTGGAACAGCTCTGCCAGCTTGTGGTTTGTTGTGATCCGAGACCGCTTCGCCTTCTGCGATCAGAGTCGGTCTGTCAACATCATCGCCTTTTACGGCGGTGGCACCGGCCATAACAGGACCCTGAACACCTCCAGCTCCGTCAGTTTTGGAACCTGGCACGCTCTTATTGGGGATTTGACCGTCACCAATAAGAGGAGGAGTGTTTGAGGCGCATGCCGAAAGTGCTAGCATGCTTGTGCCTCCTGCAGCAGCCTTTACTAGCCGCCGACGCTTTCTGCGCTGCGCCGCCAAGGGCAGCAGATGAGAAGGTCAGATAGGTTTCAGTAGGGGATACCTCCGCCACGTTCCAATTTCAACACGAAACTGCCAAAAAAGGCAGGCCGAAAAACAATTGGTGCAAACAAATGCAAAAACACAAGCATTTGATTGGCCTCAGCGATGAAGTAATCCCAAACCGGGAAGCCTGCCGCTACTTTCTGATGTCAAACCGGCGGACCCCAGAAGCGGACCAGTAGGAATGTAGTTAAGTGGGAAGGTTATGGTTCTACACTTCTGACCATAATGACGCCGGAAAAAAAAGGAAAAGGAGAAGAAGGGGATACCTCCGCCAACCTAATCCTCTTAACTGCTTTCCCCAGTGGTTCGACTTCAATCTTCGTGTCTTCGGCTGTGCCAGCCTCTTTGCACGATTTTCGGGCACACTTCTTTTTTGGCACTTAGCAGTGTAATCTGCAGTACGTGCAAATTCTGGGGCTCGTTCAACCTTAGCGGTTTCCCGTGCCGCGCCATGGTCGGTGTCGCCTCCGTTGGTTGCACCACTCATGCTCAGTCCAACCAGGTGGTCGGACAGTGAGCCGCAGGAGTCGGTGTCGTTCCGGGCTGCCGGAGAGTTGTGAATGAGTGGTGGGGCCTCCAGAATCTTTGCCCCGGCCGCGATCAGGGAGATCGCGGGTGGATTTCCGCTATTGTGGGTGCCACCTGGAGTATTACCATCCATTTGGTTGTCCATTCATCCATAATAAACTCGGTTCTTCGGGTCTTAGTTCGAGGTCGTTGACCTCTTAGGCCCCTCTGCCCCGAAAGGCGCCCGAAGAGCGAAGGGGATACAAAGATGTTATAATTTTTGCAAATAGTGTCATACGTCAGTCATATTTGACTCAGACAAGCAATGGAGCGCTATGCTCCGCAAGAGTGTGGAATAATTGTGTCGATTTTTTTTTTACCGGTCGTTGGTATTAGCGCAACGTGAATTTCGACGTCGATTTATTAATCGTGTCGCGCCAAGGGCAAACATTCCGGCGCTTAGCTACTCGACTCAAACTGAGTGGAACCACAAGAGACCATGCAGGGATTTTCCGGACTGGTCATTCGGCCGAGAATATCGTGGCTGTGGCTGCCTATGTTGCTGAGAACGAAGAACAGCTTAAGTGGTTACGTCTATAAGCAAAATCTTCGTTTCTGAGGCACTGAAAATCCGCCTGTGTGTGCTGCGGCGTTCACGTGGGAAGATTGATTGAGGCGTGTTTTTTTGAGGACGTCTTCGGCAATACGGTCACTGTTACTGGCGAGCGCTGCAGGGCCATGATAAACGACTTCTTACTGCCGGAGTTGGATGAGAGGGGGGGTTGGAGAACATGTGGTTTCAAGAAGGCGGTGAAACCGTCACGACAGCACGAGCCACAATGGATATTGTGAAGGAAACGGTTTGGCATGGTCAGCGAGATCGTCCGATATAACCATCCCATACTTATTACTTGAAGTCGCGGGTTTAAGCCAACCAGCCTCAGACAAACGCAGCCCTTATTAATATTTGACAGGAATGCAAACAGTTATCACCGGAAATCATGCGGAAAGTCATGGAAAATGCGATAAAACGGGTACAAATGTGTACCGGCAGCCACTTAACAGAAAAAAATGTCAAGATCCAAATAAAGATTTCCATCACTGAAAATTTTCCGCCACCCTGTATTTAACCCTAAGAAAATCTATCCAAAATTGTCTAAAGTTGGGATGATGTCAACCGTTTAAAAGTAGGTAACTGGATTTAAACATTATCGCACATCTCTCGATGACGAACTGCAACCACACAGGAAATCATCGAAATGTGCATAGGTTGGGTTAAGTTAAAGAAGGGGAGTGTGATGGTTAAGCATCACTTCCACTCGGAGGCCAAAAGGCCCATTGTGATTCCCTTCATTTGTGGTGGTACACATATAATTAACCTGACCTATCACGTGGTGGCTGAAACCACCCCGTGCTCTTTATGAATTTTCGAAGATCCGATATATCTGCATTAGCCACATCCGCAATCTCTGTAAAGAATCTTTGGCCTAGCGACGCTAGGCGTGGATTCTGGAGAGCTGGGCAGTGGCAAAGCAGATGTTAGATCGTCTCAGTTTCTTCCTCATCGCCGCAGCTCCGGCAGAGATCGCTGGATCCCGAGTCCCATTTCCGGAGCATTGCTCTAATGGGACAGTGTTGACGAGTTGGCTTCTTTGATGATTGTGTCGTTTATGATCCGGTATAATGTGCTGATCGGTGATTGCATTGACGTGTCCGCTCCGCTGATGTCCAGTTCAGACCCTTGCCTGGCCAATTCGTCTGCTCTTTCGTTCCCTGCGATTGAGCTGTGGCCCGGGACCCAGCAGAGTTTGACTTTGTGGTGTCTGATGGACTTCAGTGAGTCGCGACATTTCATGACAGCCTTTGATCTCGTTATACAGGATTCTATTGACTTCACTGCAGCCTGGCTGCCTACGAAGATAGTGATATCCGATGGTGGGATATCGGTTACCTGTACGTGTTTGGCCGCTTTCTCTATTGCCAGGATTTCTGCTTGAAAAACGCTGCACAGATCAGGGAGTCTGAATGATTCCTGTTTGTGGAGGGTATCAGAGTAGAACCCGGCCCCAGTGCCTGTGTCCATTTTCGATCCGTCGGTGAAGAGGGTGATCTCGTGGTCGTTGATTACGGCGTTTGATAGCCACTCTTCTCTGTCGGGGAAAAGGATAGGTATACTGAGAGGGAAGTCATTTTGGGGGGAAATATAGTCGGTCGTAGCTGCGAGGCTACTAAAACCATGTTTCCTTCCCAGGTCATTTGTTATTTTAAGTATGGCCGCATGTCCATAGTTGGCTTGCTTCCACAGAGAGGACTCCCTTAGTCTGAGAGCGCTCTTTGCAGCGCAGCCTTTTATGAATAGATCCAGGGGGAGGAGATGAAGAATCATGTCCAACCCTGCTTGCGGCGTGCTTCTCATGGCTCCCGTTGTACAAACAGCGGCTGACCTTTGTACTTTGTTGAGCATGTTCATATATGTAGCTTTTTGTGCTGCTAGCAATCCACCAGACTAAGACCCCATAAGTTAAAATGGGTCTGATGATTGCTGTGTAAATCCAATGAATGATGTACGGTTGCAAGCCCCATCTTTTTCCGAAGGTCTTTTTGCATGCATAAAAAGCGTTCAATCCTTTTTTCATCCTTTCCTCCAGGAGAGTTTTGAGTCAACAATGATGCCTAGATATTCTGCTTCCGCTTTGAGTTTGAGTGGAATGCCCTCTAACTTTGGGGGAGCAAATATCGGAATTTTCCTTTTCCTGGTGAACAAGACCAGCTCGGTTTTCTGGGGGTTTATTCTCAGACCGTTCTGTCTTGCCCACGAGGAGAGTTCTCTCAGCGCAGATTCCATTAGTTCACTGATAGTTGGTAGAAATTTACCTTTTATCAAGATAACCAGGTCATCCGCGTACGTTATGATCTTTGTGTCTTTCTCCATAAAGAATTTGAGGATTTTGTTGACTGTAAGAAGCCACAGTAGGGGGGAGAGAACTCCCCCTTGTGGTGTGCCTCTAGTTGTCACTTTCCTCATTGAGCTGTGTCCAATGTCTGCATTGATAATTCTGTTCTGCAACATATTTTCAATCCAGATTACAATGGATTTGTCTACTTTTATGTCCTCTAGAGCTGTTATTATGGTCTCTGTGTTTACATTGTTGAAGGCTCCCTCTATGTCGAGGAAGGCTGCCATTGTAAACTCTTTTAGGTTCAGCGAGCCCTCAATTACACGGACGACACTATGCAGAGCACTTTCCATTGATCTGCCGTTAAGGAACGCGTGTTGAGTGTTGCATAAGTTGCGTGAGTTGATGAGTCCTCTGATGTATAGGTCAAAGAGTCTTTCTAAGGTTTTTAATAGAAACGAGGAGAGACTACATAATTGGCCTATAGTCCTTTGCGACAGTATGGGTTGGTTTACCTGCCTTAGGTATGAAAATTACCTTTATTTCTTTCCACTGTGTTGGGATGTGCCCCGCACGCAGGAAATTGGAAAAAATGCTTATGAGGTGGGGTACAGTGCGGGTCTGTGTTTTTTGAAGCCACGCTGGCAAGATATGTTAGAGAAGAATACAAACTCGGAACACATCCGCTTAAAATAGGTTTTATTGAGAGACTGACTTAAGAGTACAATTACATGGGTAATACAACTTTTACATGATCATGTCAAAGGGACTGTGTTGCCAATGCTGTAGATCTCAATATCCAATACCACCTCTCAAAACAGTGCCTTTGAGTATATCTAATTTTTAAATGTAAACAATCTATTTGAACAATCCAAGTTTTAAAGATAAATATTCATGCTTTGATTTCTGTAAAATTTTTGTAAGAACATCGGCAATCATATCATTAGTTGGAACAAAGTTTAATACTATCAATGACTTGCTATAAATTTTTCGAATGTAATGGTATTTAATGTCAATATGCTTTGACCTTGGATGAAAAACTGGATTTTTAACCAAGTTCTGTGCGCTCAGGTTATCTCCGTTTAAAACTGTAGGACCTCTTAGTATACAACTGAAACCGACTTCTTCTGCCAAACGCCGCAAATATACCGCTTCCTTCGTAGCTGCGCAAAATGCCATGTACTCGGCCTCTGTACTGCTCAGCGCCACTGTATGCTGCTTCCGAGACTCCCAAGATATAGCTGCCCCAGCAAATAGGAAGACATACCCAGTGTAGGACTTACGATCATTAACGCAATTTGCCCAATCAGCATCTGCGAACCCTTTAAGAGCTTCACCAGTTTTCCTAAACGAAAGTTTGTAATTAATCGTATTAAAAAGATATCTTAAAAGATGCTTAGCAGCTGCCATATGTTCTTGGTAGGGTTCAGCATTAAACTGAGATAATCTGCTGACTGCGTGCTGAATATCAGGCCTTGTTGAAATTGCCAGGTAAATTAAAGACCCGATAAGTGACTGATATTGTTTTGCATCCACCCTCTTGCTTTTCGAATTATCTGGACATTTTCTAAGGACATCTCCTGGATCCAATGGAGTACTGCATTTTCTTGTGGACGTCATATTATGCTGCGCTAGGAGATTTCGGATATATTGTTCCTGAGAAAGACTGATAGATCCTGTACTTTGATCCCGTTCAATGCCTATACCCAAGAAAAAATCTATTGGACCTTTGTCGACAATATCGAAGGCCAGACTAATTGCATGCTTTATGTTGATAACACAGCTTTTCTTTGAACATGCAATTATGAGGTCATCAACATATACAGCAATAATATTTTTATTCCCATTTTCGTTCTTTGTATACACACACGAGTCGGTAGAGCAACGTTTGAATCCGAGAACCTTCAATGTTTCATCCAACTTCTTATTCCACTCACGGCCGGCTTGCTTCAATCCGTAGATAGCTTTCCGCAACTTGCATACCTTTTTGCCACCAGATTCATCTTCAAAGTTCTCTGACTGTTCCATATATATCTCTTCCGTTACGTTACCATTTAGGTACGCGGATGAAACGTCCACATGATGGACCTCCAGGTTGTATTCAACGGCTAAAGCTAAAATAAGACGAATGGTCGAGTACCTTACTACGGGCGAGAAAGTTTCCTTGTAATCGAGACCAAAGCGCTGGCTACAACCCTTTGCAACAAGTCTTGCCTTATGGCGAATCGGCTTTCCATCTTTGTCATATTTTATGGTAAATACCCACTTGGATTTAATAGCATGACGATTCGGTGGTAACTCGACTAAGTCCCACGTTTTATTTAACTTAAGAGAATTATATTCACAGCTCATTGCTTGCAGCCATTTGGATGCATCTGGTCTGTTTAGAGCTTCTTTTACTGTTGAAGGGTTTTCACACAGCTTTAAGTCATTCATGAAGTAGTTGTACTTAACAACCTTCGATCGTGGCCTAAGACGTCTCGCCTCAGCTATTTCTTTTTCACAATCACCGCCACTGTCATGGTTTATCCCATCCCTGCCACTATTCCTTGCATTCTCGTCATCATCACCCATTTCATTGTCATCTGCACCATTTCTATCATCATCCGCATTGCTGCCATCGTCACTTTGACTATCGCCACCTACACAGTCCGTGTTGAAAGAGTCTTCACTATTACTTGATGAATAACTTATATACTTCTTTAGATTTTGAAAATTTTCTTCCCTCTTAGACTCATTGTCCGATAAATCTAATAACACAACATCCTTAGGCTTTCTTTGATTGATGTTAATTGAATTTTCTAAAAACTTAACATCCCTACTCTTATAGACAGTTTTCGTCTTGGTATCATAGAGTCTATATGCTTATATACCATAATGCACTCTATTCCTCTGGCTTGAAATTTCGTTTTACCTGGCTTTTTATCTAATCTGAATGCCTTACATCCAAAAACGCGTAGATGTCCAACATATGGCTTTCGCCCATACCAGATTTCATAAGGGGTCCTAGAATCGAGCAATTTGGTTGGAGCGCGGTTCCGCAAGTATACAGCGGTGTTTACTGCTTCTGCCCACAAAGAATCAGGAAGATCACTATTAAGAAGAAGACACCTAGCCATCTCTATCACGGTTCTGTTCGCGCGTTCGGCGACTCCATTCTGCTGTGGGGTATACTCCACAGTCAATTGTCTCTTTATTCCCTCTGCGGCCAAATATTTTATAAAATCGGCATTGACGTACTCGCGTCCATTGTCGCTCCTAAGGCATTTAATTTTGCAAGAAGTTTCACGCTCAACCTCTGCCTTAAATGTCTTGAATGCGTCAAAAACATCAGATTTAGCTTTAAGAAAAGAGACGAACACTTTCCGGCTAAAATCGTCGATAAATAATGCGAAATATCTTGCCCCTCCTAATGAAGTGGCTCTCATTGGCCCGCATATATCTGTGTGGATGATCTCTAAAATCTGTCGACTTCGAGTCTCTTTTAGTTTTGGGAATGCTGAACTACATAACTTCCCTCTATAACAAACTTCACACTCGATTTCTTCTGGAACACGAGTATTATTCAAATGTAATCCTTTTACCATTTTTTGTTTGTATAAATCATGCAAACTCTTACAATTCAAATGGCCGTAACGTGCATGCCACAATAAAAAATTATCAAATTTAGTCATGCAGAACACTTTCGCATTATGTTTAATATTTAACAAATAAAGATCACCACATTTTTTAGCATGCAAAATAAGGTTATTCTTATCATCATAAATGCCTGCACCAGAATTGTTGAAACGAATATAATAGTTTTTCTCAGCAGCTTTGCAAATAGAAATAAAATTCGTTTTCAATTGGGGAACAAAAAGCACATTTTTAAGTTCTACTGTCCGATCGTCTGTTGCAATTAGAACTGATCCAATGCCCTTCGACTCAATTGCATAATCTGCGGCTAGTTGAACTTTCTCTGTGTGTAATCGTATTGACTTGAATAAGCTTTCATCGCAGCACATATGGCAAGTTGAACCACTGTCCAACACCCAATTGTTCCTACCCAATATAGAAGAGCTGTGCATGTTCAGCATACCAAATGATGATGTCACATTTTTGTGAGAAGAGCTTTTCGGTATTGTACATGATGATGCAAAGTGTCCCCTTCTATGGCAATTATAACATTTGCCTTTAACGTGATGTTTGCTTCTCGCCTCGTGTGCTTTCGGCTGTTGCCGTATAAGAAATGCAGACCCACTTACGTCTTGCGGATTTTCTTCACGTCGCTTTCCTTCTTCCAAGAGCTTTGTTTTCAGCACACTAAGAGAAGGCAAGGTATCTCTCGACTCAATCGCAACGACAAAATTTTCGAAGCTTTTTGGAAGGCTAGATAACAAAATGATCGCGAGCAATTCATCTTGGAGCTTTATGTCGACTTCGATTAATTTATCGGCCGTATCAAAAAAAATTGGTTAAATGATTGAAAACTGAACCACTTTCATCTAATTTTAATGCTAGGAGTTGCTTAAAAAGAGTTACCTTCCTAGCGGGACCTCTAGGTTGATGGATGTCCGATAATTTTATCCATTGCCCCTCCCGGCTAAACGGGGAGGAATAGACCCACCCCTCCCATACGATTTTTTTCTTGTCTTGACCAGACCTACACGCTCTAGCTTTGTGGCACACTGCTCGTGGGACACCCTGTATATGTTAGATTCTAATTGTAGGATGATAATTGTTCCCTTGTCTTTTCGGGAAATGGCTCTGCTAATCAATTGGCTTTCGTCTGTGCGTGTTACCGCGGGCTCGAAATAGACGGACCTATCTTCAATTTATATCTGTCATTGTACTTCCAAGAATCCAGTTTAAGCAAAAAATTATACGACAACGTATTTCTGCTTTAACGTCAAATATTCAAGGTCGATATCAACCATGATGAAGCGTCGAAGAATTGCCATCATCATTCTTCACAATTTGACGAGTTTGAAAATGTTAAAGACAGACATGGCAGTACATAGTTGTATCCATGCACGCCAATGAATATAACTTTAAAATCGAAAAACAAATAATGAGGTTGGGTCTAAAATTTGTAGGTTTTTTCTCCCCCGGATCTATACATACATATATATAACTGGCGTTACAGCCAGTGAAGGACCAGAGTCGAAGATTCTTTTAATAACCTTTGTGTAATTCATTCATTATTTATAAATGTGAAAGGGAGCTACTGTTAATTGCCAAAAAGTTTTTTTTTTATTTTAGCACAAAATAGTACTAGATTTTATTTGATCCCCACTGAGTCGAAGAGCCACGAAATGTGATGTATTTGGCATCGTTCACATCAAACTTTGTTTGGAAGCAGATTCTAACCTCGTCGTATAGTATACAGAATTAGTTATGGAAAATCGACAGCAACGACGACAACTTCATTATTATTAGCCCACTTCAATAAAATGAGCCCTGTCTAGGGAAACAAAGATTTATACTTTTTTAAGAAGGATAACAATTGGGAAAGGATGGAAAATGGTTTTTATTTTGTATTTTAGTGTTATTAAAGTGTAACATGGAGGCTCTTGGAACATTACTCATGGCTCGTCGTTCGTCGAACTATATATTTGTGTTTATAAAACTACATATTTACTGAAATGTTAATTTACTATTAAGATATACGAGTAATAATTAACATAAGAATAAAAGCAGCTACTCGTATAAATTGTGTTCTTCAGCCAGGCTTGTTACAGGAGTCCAGGATGTTGTGAATAATTGAAGGGATACTTCTACTGCGTTAGCGGTTATTGCTGTTATTTATATTTTCCTCTATGATGCCAGTTGAAAGTCTTTACTTCAAATTATTTTTTTTTTGTCAAGAAAGAACAATCATTTTATAAGCGTGGACTCATGCTAATGGTACCAGATGGCAGAAGATATCGGACCAGAATCATCATCATTTCTTGTATCTCCCACTGGAGCATAGGGCCTCAATAAAGCATTTCGATCTGATCCTTTTTGTTGTTACCATCTTTAGTTCATCAATTTCTTTTTGTAGTGTTCTCCTCCACGTGGTCTTAGGGTGACCAGTTTTACTGCTTCCTTCGGGGTTCCAATCATGAGCTTGTCGGAGAATTGCGTAACAGTGTGTGGCCTATCCTTTTTTTTCGTAGTCCGATATGGTTGGCCATTGGTTCCAAGTTGCATTTTTTTATATATGTATGTAGATCAGTATTGCTGATGATATTTGGACACCACATCTTGAGAAAAGCTCGGAGTCAATTTGAATTTGGTTACTAGCCAGGTCTCGCATCCGTAGAGCAATACTGTGATAACGCGGCTTAAAAGTATACTGGACAGTACTTTGGACATTAAGGAAAAAGAGCATAATTGGGCGTTGGTTTTTACATTGTGGAAGATCGCCTTTCTTTGGGAGAACAACCAAAATACTCTGCAACCAGTCCTCGGGGATCTTCTCTTCGATCCAAATAGGAATGAATATTGGAAGCAAGAGTTTCGCCGTATGTTCTGGGCACAGTTTCTGAGTTCCAGTCTGGATTGAGCTGTTCATTCCTTGTCGTGAGTAGAGATTCGTCTCTACGTCGAGATTATTGGATGTAATGCTGCATTGCATTTGCCGATCATTTTGCGTGAAACGTCGTACAATGTTTGCCATCTAAGAAGAAGAAGAAGACATCAACATTGACTGGTATGATGAATCAAATACATTCAGTAGAAAAATAAAAAACGTAATCGAAGTTGAAAATCTCTGTAAACAAGCTGTCACTGGCCCTACAAGGGTGACAAATACCACCAAAACTAATTGATTACGTCATAACAAATACATGCACAACCGATGTAAATGTTAATCCGGAACTTAAAATAAGTGATCAGGAAACGTTATTAATCCAGTTCAACGTTAAACTGCCAATTGTAGAAAAAAATGAGGCGAACAAAATTGAATTCCTAAGATACAATAAATCATCTTTCCTAAATCAACCTAGGCACAGTGACCTAGTGTTGAATAGTGAAGACCCACACCTAATTGGGAGAAGACTGCAAAACGAACTTATACGAATAACAAAAACTCAAATTTGTACTAAAGTAATAAGCGGTGGTGACAATAACTGGTACAACGAAAGGTTAAGAAGCCTGAAACGGCAAAAATTAGCACGATATATGGAATTTCGATCGCTTAACAGTCAGTCCACATGGGATAGTTACCGTGCCGTAAGAAATCAATATAAATCTGAACTAGTTAGAGCAAGAAACAACCACAATAGGGGTAAGATTGGAAGAGCCAGAGACCAAAAAGCCATGTGGAGAGTTATTAAAAGGCACGCCTTAAAAAAACAAGACAATCAATAAAGGATATTTACTTTAACGATACATGTATAAAGGGGGATGAAAATATCGCTAACGAATTCAACCAATTTTTTATAAACAGTTCTGGATATCAACCAGTCGATTCCATATACACAGTTCATCCAGGGCGCAGAATTAACAAACACAAGATTTCATTTCGAACTTGTGAGCGAGCAAAGCATTATTCAGGTGATACGATCGATTAATCAAAAGAAAGATTTCAATTACAATACATCAGTGCAAAAATGCTCATGGACGCAATGGAGGTAATCGGACCCGCCCTAGAGCTATTGTTAATCTACCGTTAGGCAGTGGAACATTTCCTGAATCTTGGAAGGAATCAGTTATTACACCCATCGAAAGTTAAAGGAACCGACATATGTATGTGAAAACTTTCGGCTGATAAACGCGCTTCCAGTGTATGAGAAAGTTTTGGAAAAAAATTTTCAAATTAAACTTGAGACCTATTTCGAACATAATAACCTGTTTCTCGAAAACCAGTCGGGATTTCGTAAAAAACATTCCTACGAGACAGCGCTCAATAGCGTCTTAATATATTGGAAAGAGGAGCTTGCAGAAAAAAATTATAAATTGTAAATACGAGACCATTGCGCTAAATTTCAGGCTCTGATTTTTATCCACTAACCCCGTTCATTTCTTTTTAGTTGACTCAACTAACGAATCCACCATTGACACTAATAATTCGACTTTCCTGTTGGCAATTATTCCAGTCTAAGGTCTAAGATGCCTAGAAATGCTGTCAGACGGTGTATTTGACGTCGTTTCAGCAAACCTCTCGTGATCAGCAGCTGCAGCCTAATCCAATTCAACGATCAGTTCTTCGAGAATCCAATCTGCCAGCTGGAGAATGGAAAGAGTTGCCGAAGTACACACTGTCAAAAACGATATTCACATTGTACAAAACCGATTTCACTGTGTACAAAATTGGCAATCTGCTAAACCTTACATTTTTAAGTTCGTTTCCAACCAACGTATATTGGGGAGAAATCTTTTGTCATGTTAATCATTCTATTTGATTTTACATTACATACAATCAATTGTTTGTTAACTTTCGCCGTTTTTGTTCATTATGTATTGCCGGTTTATTGTTGGATATGGCAAACGGCACGGACTTTCCACCTCGTTTGCTCGTCTTCGATCGTTATTCAACATAAATTAATAAGACTTTAATCGCGAGTGGTTTTGTTTTACTTCTCGTTTGCTCGTTTTCCCTCGTTATTTAAAAATATATTTCCATACTAATTAGGAGTATGTGGAATCAAGACGATTTAGAGGAGACTATATGCTGAGCTCAGGACAAATCCTAACAAAGTACATATAAAATTCGTTTGTATGTATGCAAATTTGCCAAAATTGCCTTAAGCCAATTGCTGCGATTTTTCGGATTGGCTTCTATTAGTGGCAAAATATAATTTTCTTGTGTTCCTCCCCCACTGGTCGACTGGTTTATTCAAATCGTGCGTAGTCAGCTGTTAGATCAACTATTTAGAATTCTTATATGTATATAAAAATGAAAGTTTAAAAAAAAAAGTTGAATTAATAAAGTAATAATGTAGTACATTAAATTAGTCCTTGTATCTCTTATTCTTATAACCAGTTCCTGTCTCATGTCAAGAACTGATTTAGAATTTGTATCTGGGGTAATTATCATTAATATTATAATCAAAAGGGACTCTCTCATTTTTGGTCTATATTGTATGCTGATAAACATTTTTTCTACCCAGCAAAAAGCATAAGCCTTAAATCAGTCATGTGATAAGGGTTGCTATCGATAAACTTTATTCGTTGCATTCAAGATTCCTTATTTTATTCCTTACTTTTACACAGGCCATGTCATAGAAAATCAGAATTTCAAATCTAATTTTTTTTTCAAAAATTCAATTCTCTTATTAGTTTTTAGTTAAAAACAGAAAACCGGATGCAAAAATGTCTTGTAGTTTTTGAGAAATTAAAAAAAAAACCCGAACCATTTTTTTCTAAGAAAAGCCTTTTTTTTTTTTGTTTTAACGCGGCTGGACTTGTAGGCAAATTAATGTATGAAACATTGACCTCTTTTTTATTATTTTTAAAAAATTCGGAGTTTTATGAGGATATAATAAAGTAACACTGTATTATAATAATCCTGGATTAATCCTTTTTTTTTTCATTGATAACGCCCGAAAACTGACCTGCCAATTTCGTCTGGGTCCGCCCGCCGCCGATGGGTTCTACCTAGTGCTCTTGATTTTACCCGGGTAATACCCAACTTAGCAATTACCCGGGTACTCGGGTAATGCGGGTAATACCGATTTCGCGGGTACCCGACAATGTCGGCTGTCGGGTACCCGACAATACCGGGTAATAAGTTATCAAGGGCCATAAATATTCTTATTTGATTTAAAAAGTTAGTAATGTAGTGGTCCATATAAGGGAGAGAACGGAAAACAGCGATGAAAACATAGTTTATACTAAGAATAATATAAATGTAACATGCTTTGACAACGACTTCTTAATTATTTAAAGTAACTACATATGTATATACAGTCTGTCACATAATTGTTTGCAAAAGGAAAAATTGTTTGCAATTTCATCTGAAATGTTAAAATTTATGGAAAAATATTGCTTTGGCATTTTTTTCTCATCATAACTTTATTAATAATCTTATTCTCAATGACTACAACAAAAAAAATTACCAAAGTTCAAATAAGAATGCACTAAAATAGCAAAAATAAAAACATCTTCATATTTTAATCTGTCAAATAATTGTTTGCAAAATGCAAACATAACATAAAAGAGAACGAAAAAACAAAAATTGTCCTAATATTTAGTGTGCCCACCATTGGCATCAATAACGGCTTGTTGCCTTCTTGGCATTTATCCAATTAGGTGCTCCATATCGTAACAGTCCGGTAGCTTTTTCCACTTTTTCTGGATTATTTTAATTAGTTCGCCTTGTGATGTGGAAGCCCGCTTTGCAACCCTCTTTTTGAAAAATGCCCATAAATTTTCAATAGGGTTTATATCGGGACTATGCGCGGGTGTATCGAGCACTTTGCTGCAGTTGTAAAGTCACCAGGTCCTGCACAAGAGTGACTTGGGTTTCGGGTCATTATCCTGGTATAACTTTATTGCAGCTATTGAGGGTTTTGGGGATTAACAAACCCGAAACTTGCAGCACTTTTGGACAGTTCATTTTGGAGTATGTCCAAGTAATACTCGTTGGTCATGCCAATGGTGGGCACACTAAATATTAGGACAATTTTTGTTTTTTCGTTCTCTTTTATGTTATGTTTGCATTTTGCAAACAATTATTTGACAGATTAAAATATGAAGATATTTTTATTTTTGCTATTTTAGTGCATTCTTATTTGAACTTTGGTAATTTTTTTTTGTTGTAGTCATTGAGAATAAGATTATTAATAAAGTTATGAAGAGAAAAAAATGCCAAAGCAATATTTTTCCATAAATTTTAACATTTCAGATGAAATTGCAAACAATTTTTCCTTTTGCAAACAATTATGTGACAGACTGTATATGTATACAGACTGTGGCAAAAGGGGAAATCGTACGAGCTGCGTTGGAATCAATATGAATGAATATGTCTATTTTTTTTTGTTTTTTTGTCTCTGTGTGCTATGTTTTTTTTTGTGTTAATCTTAATAGTTGTTAAGTTATCGTTTTACTGTTTAGTCTAAACACATCATGAGAAATAACACGAGTACTCGCAAATGTACGTACCAGGTAGTACCGAAAAACGCATAGCTGAGTAATACCCGACAACACGGGTACCCGCATACTCGGGTAATACCCGACAAACGCGGGTAACTACCCGGGTATGTGGGTATCAAGAGCTCTAGTTCTACCCGCTAGGAGCTTAAGACAATAAAACCGCAATTTTTCTTTATTGAAAAAAAAAATATTTCCAACCCAAATGTAAATAAAAGGCATCGCGTTTTTAATAAAAAAACATTTCCAAATTGGATGTTAACTTATATACTCATCAACACATTACGATGTCAAACTCATACTCTCGAGAAGAATTAACGGACATGCACTTCTGCTACGGTTTAGCTAATGGTCGAGATCGTGAAGCCGAAAGACTCTACGCTGAAAGATATCCCAATCGGAGGTGTCCCAGTCGTAGCATGTTTTCAAGAGACGTCTGCGAGATCACGGAGTGCTAGAGCATCGAAGAAGCGAAAGATCAGTTACAGATGGATCAGGAATCTTAGATGAAAGAATTTTGGATTTGGTCCGACGTAATCCCTCCCTTAGTACAATGAGGATAGCTATTATTATGCTTGGAGTGCCCAAATCTAGAGTATGGAGAGTGCTTCATACCGAAAACTTACACCAGTACCATTTTAGGCCAGTTCAGGAACTCACCTCAAACGACAAGTTTTTGTGAGCAGAATTTTGTCGATCATTACTGCTTCGAGATGAAACTGAACGAAACTATTTTGCAAAGATATTCTTGGACGGATGAAGCCGAATTTTTTAAAAATAATAAAAAAGAGGTCAATGTTTCATACATTAATTTGCTACAAGTCCAGCCGAAATAAAAAAAAAGGGTTTTCTTAGAAAAAAATGGTTCTGGTTTGTTTTTTTTAATTTCTCAAAAACTACAAGACATTTTTTTGCATCCAGTTTTCTGTTTTTAACTAAAAACTAATAAGAGAATTGAATTAAAAAAAATTAGTACTTAATTACATACAATTTTGAAAAAAAAATTGTTTCAAAATTTTAAGTTTGAAAATTAATTTCTCAAAAACTATTCCTTAAAACAGCTTCGTTTAAAAACAAAATGAAAGAAGAGGTTTCTGTCTTTACAAAAAAGAAAGTATATCACGGCATTGTGGATGTAACTGTTGATTTTTAATAATTTTTTTTTTCAAATTAAGTAAATTTTATAGAAAATTGCCCCTCCCGGCTAAACGGGGAGGAATAGACCCACCCCTCCCATACGATTTTTTTCTTGTCTTGACCAGACCTACACGCTCTAGCTTTGTGGCACACTGCTCGTGGGACACCCTGTATATGTTAGATTCTAATTGTAGGATGATAATTGTTCCCTTGTCTTTTCGGGAAATGGCTCTGCTAATCAATTGGCTTTCGTCTGTGCGTGTTACCGCGGGCTCGAAATAGACGGACCTATCTTCAATTTATATCTGTCATTGTACTTCCAAGAATCCAGTTTAAGCAAAAAATTATACGACAACGTATTTCTGCTTTAACGTCAAATATTCAAGGTCGATATCAACCATGATGAAGCGTCGAAGAATTGCCATCATCATTCTTCACAATTTGACGAGTTTGAAAATGTTAAAGACAGACATGGCAGTACATAGTTGTATCCATGCACGCCAATGAATATAACTTTAAAATCGAAAAACAAATAATGAGGTTGGGTCTAAAATTTGTAGGTTTTTTCTCCCCCGGATCTATACATACATATATATAACTGGCGTTACAGCCAGTGAAGGACCAGAGTCGAAGATTCTTTTAATAACCTTTGTGTAATTCATTCATTATTTATAAATGTGAAAGGGAGCTACTGTTAATTGCCAAAAAGTTTTTTTTTTATTTTAGCACAAAATAGTACTAGATTTTATTTGATCCCCACTGAGTCGAAGAGCCACGAAATGTGATGTATTTGGCATCGTTCACATCAAACTTTGTTTGGAAGCAGATTCTAACCTCGTCGTATAGTATACAGAATTAGTTATGGAAAATCGACAGCAACGACGACAACTTCATTATTAATAGCCCACTTCAATAAAATGAGCCCTGTCTAGGGAAACAAAGATTTATACTTTTTTAAGAAGGATAACAATTGGGAAAGGATGGAAAATGGTTTTTATTTTGTATTTTAGTGTTATTAAAGTGTAACATGGAGGCTCTTGGAACATTACTCATGGCTCGTCGTTCGTCGAACTATATATTTGTGTTTATAAAACTACATATTTACTGAAATGTTAATTTACTATTAAGATATACGAGTAATAATTAACATAAAAATAAAAGCAGCTACTCGTATAAATTGTGTTCTTCAGCCAGGCTTGTTACAGGAGTCCAGGATGTTGTGAATAATTGAAGGGATACTTCTACTGCGTTAGCGGTTATTGCTGTTATTTATATTTTCCTCTATGATGCCAGTTGAAAGTCTTTACTTCAAATTATTTTTTTTTTTGTCAAGAAAGAACAATCATTTTATAAGCGTGGACTCATGCTAATGGTACCAGATGGCAGAAGATATCGGACCAGAATCATCATCATTTCTTGTATCTCCCACTGGAGCATAGGGCCTCAATAAAGCATTTCGATCTGATCCTTTTTGTTGTTACCATCTTTAGTTCATCAATTTCTTTTTGTAGTGTTCTCCTCCACGTGGTCTTAGGGTGACCAGTTTTACTGCTTCCTTCGGGGTTCCAATCATGAGCTTGTCGGAGAATTGCGTAACAGTGTGTGGCCTATCCTTTTTTTTCGTAGTCCGATATGGTTGGCCATTGGTTCCAAGTTGCATTTTTTTATATATGTATGTAGATCAGTATTGCTGATGATATTTGGACACCACATCTTGAGAAAAGCTCGGAGTCAATTTGAATTTGGTTACTAGCCAGGTCTCGCATCCGTAGAGCAATACTGTGATAACGCGGCTTAAAAGTATACTGGACAGTACTTTGGACATTAAGGAAAAAGAGCATAATTGGGCGTTGGTTTTTACATTGTGGAAGATCGCCTTTCTTTGGGAGAACAACCAAAATACTCTGCAACCAGTCCTCGGGGATCTTCTCTTCGATCCAAATAGGAATGAATATTGGAAGCAAGAGTTTCGCCGTATGTTCTGGGCACAGTTTCTGAGTTCCAGTCTGGATTGAGCTGTTCATTCCTTGTCGTGAGTAGAGATTCGTCTCTACGTCGAGATTATTGGATGTAATGCTGCATTACATTTGCCGATCATTTTGCGTGAAACGTCGTACAATGTTTGCCATCTAAGAAGAAGAAGAAGACATCAACATTGACTGGTATGATGAATCAAATACATTCAGTAGAAAAATAAAAAACGTAATCGAAGTTGAAAATCTCTGTAAACAAGCTGTCACTGGCCCTACAAGGGTGACAAATACCACCAAAACTCTAATTGATTACGTCATAACAAATACATGCACAACCGATGTAAATGTTAATCCGGAACTTAAAATAAGTGATCAGGAAACGTTATTAATCCAGTTCAACGTTAAACTGCCAATTGTAGAAAAAAATGAGGCGAACAAAATTGAATTCCTAAGATACAATAAATCATCTTTCCTAAATCAACCTAGGCACAGTGACCTAGTGTTGAATAGTGAAGACCCACACCTAATTGGGAGAAGACTGCAAAACGAACTTATACGAATAACAAAAACTCAAATTTGTACTAAAGTAATAAGCGGTGGTGACAATAACTGGTACAACGAAAGGTTAAGAAGCCTGAAACGGCAAAAATTAGCACGATATATGGAATTTCGATCGCTTAACAGTCAGTCCACATGGGATAGTTACCGTGCCGTAAGAAATCAATATAAATCTGAACTAGTTAGAGCAAGAAACAACCACAATAGGGGTAAGATTGGAAGAGCCAGAGACCAAAAAGCCATGTGGAGAGTTATTAAAAGGCACGCCTTAAAAAAACAAGACAATCAATAAAGGATATTTACTTTAACGATACATGTATAAAGGGGGATGAAAATATCGCTAACGAATTCAACCAATTTTTTATAAACAGTGTTCTGGATATCAACCAGTCGATTCCATATACACAGTTCATCCAGGGCGCAGAATTAACAAACACAAGATTTCATTTCGAACTTGTGAGCGAGCAAAGCATTATTCAGGTGATACGATCGATTAATCAAAAGAAAGATTTCAATTACAATACATCAGTGCAAAAATGCTCATGGACGCAATGGAGGTAATCGGACCCGCCCTAGAGCTATTGTTAATCTACCGTTAGGCAGTGGAACATTTCCTGAATCTTGGAAGGAATCAGTTATTACACCCATCGAAAGTTAAAGGAACCGACATATGTATGTGAAAACTTTCGGCTGATAAACGCGCTTCCAGTGTATGAGAAAGTTTTGGAAAAAAATTTTCAAATTAAACTTGAGACCTATTTCGAACATAATAACCTGTTTCTCGAAAACCAGTCGGGATTTCGTAAAAAACATTCCTACGAGACAGCGCTCAATAGCGTCTTAATATATTGGAAAGAGGAGCTTGCAGAAAAAAATTATAAATTGTAAATACGAGACCATTGCGCTAAATTTCAGGCTCTGATTTTTATCCACTAACCCCGTTCATTTCTTTTTAGTTGACTCAACTAACGAATCCACCATTGACACTAATAATTCGACTTTCCTGTTGGCAATTATTCCAGTCTAAGGTCTAAGATGCCTAGAAATGCTGTCAGACGGTGTATTTGACGTCGTTTCAGCAAACCTCTCGTGATCAGCAGCTGCATCCTAATCCAATTCAACGATCAGTTCTTCGAGAATCCAATCTGCCAGCTGGAGAATGGAAAGAGTTGCCGAAGTACACACTGTCAAAAACGATATTCACATTGTACAAAACCGATTTCACTGTGTACAAAATTGGCAATCTGCTAAACCTTACATTTTTAAGTTCGTTTCCAACCAACGTATATTGGGGAGAAATCTTTTGTCATGTTAATCATTCTATTTGATTTTACATTACATACAATCAATTGTTTGTTAACTTTCGCCGTTTTTGTTCATTATGTATTGCCGGTTTATTGTTGGATATGGCAAACGGCACGGACTTTCCACCTCGTTTGCTCGTCTTCGATCGTTATTCAACATAAATTAATAAGACTTTAATCGCGAGTGGTTTTGTTTTACTTCTCGTTTGCTCGTTTTCCCTCGTTATTTAAAAATATATTTCCATACTAATTAGGAGTATGTGGAATCAAGACGATTTAGAGGAGACTATATGCTGAGCTCAGGACAAATCCTAACAAAGTACATATAAAATTCGTTTGTATGTATGCAAATTTGCCAAAATTGCCTTAAGCCAATTGCTGCGATTTTTCGGATTGGCTTCTATTAGTGGCAAAATATAATTTTCTTGTGTTCCTCCCCCACTGGTCGACTGGTTTATTCAAATCGTGCGTAGTCAGCTGTTAGATCAACTATTTAGAATTCTTATATGTATATAAAAATGAAAGTTTAAAAAAAAAAGTTGAATTAATAAAGTAATAATGTAGTACATTAAATTAGTCCTTGTATCTCTTATTCTTATAACCAGTTCCTGTCTCATGTCAAGAACTGATTTAGAATTTGTATCTGGGGTAATTATCATTAATATTATAATCAAAAGGGACTCTCTCATTTTTGGTCTATATTGTATGCTGATAAACATTTTTTCTACCCAGCAAAAAGCATAAGCCTTAAATCAGTCATGTGATAAGGGTTGCTATCGATAAACTTTATTCGTTGCATTCAAGATTCCTTATTTTATTCCTTACTTTTACACAGGCCATGTCATAGAAAATCAGAATTTCAAATCTAATTTTTTTTTCAAAAATTCAATTCTCTTATTAGTTTTTAGTTAAAAACAGAAAACCGGATGCAAAAATGTCTTGTAGTTTTTGAGAAATTAAAAAAAAAACCCGAACCATTTTTTTCTAAGAAAAGCCTTTTTTTTTTTTGTTTTAACGCGGCTGGACTTGTAGGCAAATTAATGTATGAAACATTGACCTCTTTTTTATTATTTTTAAAAAATTCGGAGTTTTATGAGGATATAATAAAGTAACACTGTATTATAATAATCCTGGATTAATCCTTTTTTTTTTCATTGATAACGCCCGAAAACTGACCTGCCAATTTCGTCTGGGTCCGCCCGCCGCCGATGGGTTCTACCTAGTGCTCTTGATTTTACCCGGGTAATACCCAACTTAGCAATTACCCGGGTACTCGGGTAATGCGGGTAATACCGATTTCGCGGGTACCCGACAATGTCGGCTGTCGGGTACCCGACAATACCGGGTAATAAGTTATCAAGGGCCATAAATATTCTTATTTGATTTAAAAAGTTAGTAATGTAGTGGTCCATATAAGGGAGAGAACGGAAAACAGCGATGAAAACATAGTTTATACTAAGAATAATATAAATGTAACATGCTTTGACAACGACTTCTTAATTATTTAAAGTAACTACATATGTATATACAGTCTGTCACATAATTGTTTGCAAAAGGAAAAATTGTTTGCAATTTCATCTGAAATGTTAAAATTTATGGAAAAATATTGCTTTGGCATTTTTTTCTCATCATAACTTTATTAATAATCTTATTCTCAATGACTACAACAAAAAAAAATTACCAAAGTTCAAATAAGAATGCACTAAAATAGCAAAAATAAAAACATCTTCATATTTTAATCTGTCAAATAATTGTTTGCAAAATGCAAACATAACATAAAAGAGAACGAAAAAACAAAAATTGTCCTAATATTTAGTGTGCCCACCATTGGCATCAATAACGGCTTGTTGCCTTCTTGGCATTGATCCAATTAGGTGCTCCATATCGTAACAGTCCGGTAGCTTTTTCCACTTTTTCTGGATTATTTTAATTAGTTCGCCTTGTGATGTGGAAGCCCGCTTTGCAACCCTCTTTTTGAAAAATGCCCATAAATTTTCAATAGGGTTTATATCGGGACTATGCGCGGGTGTATCGAGCACTTTGCTGCAGTTGTAAAGTCACCAGGTCCTGCACAAGAGTGACTTGGGTTTCGGGTCATTATCCTGGTATAACTTTATTGCAGCTATTGAGGGTTTTGGGGATTAACAAACCCGAAACTTGCAGCACTTTTGGACAGTTCATTTTGGAGTATGTCCAAGTAATACTCGTTGGTCATGCCAATGGTGGGCACACTAAATATTAGGACAATTTTTGTTTTTTCGTTCTCTTTTATGTTATGTTTGCATTTTGCAAACAATTATTTGACAGATTAAAATATGAAGATATTTTTATTTTTGCTATTTTAGTGCATTCTTATTTGAACTTTGGTAATTTTTTTTTTGTTGTAGTCATTGAGAATAAGATTATTAATAAAGTTATGAAGAGAAAAAAATGCCAAAGCAATATTTTTCCATAAATTTTAACATTTCAGATGAAATTGCAAACAATTTTTCCTTTTGCAAACAATTATGTGACAGACTGTATATGTATACAGACTGTGGCAAAAGGGGAAATCGTACGAGCTGCGTTGGAATCAATATGAATGAATATGTCTATTTTTTTTTGTTTTTTTGTCTCTGTGTGCTATGTTTTTTTTTGTGTTAATCTTAATAGTTGTTAAGTTATCGTTTTACTGTTTAGTCTAAACACATCATGAGAAATAACACGAGTACTCGCAAATGTACGTACCAGGTAGTACCGAAAAACGCATAGCTGAGTAATACCCGACAACACGGGTACCCGCATACTCGGGTAATACCCGACAAACGCGGGTAACTACCCGGGTATGTGGGTATCAAGAGCTCTAGTTCTACCCGCTAGGAGCTTAAGACAATAAAACCGCAATTTTTCTTTATTGAAAAAAAAAATATTTCCAACCCAAATGTAAATAAAAGGCATCGCGTTTTTAATAAAAAAACATTTCCAAATTGGATGTTAACTTATATACTCATCAACACATTACGATGTCAAACTCATACTCTCGAGAAGAATTAACGGACATGCACTTCTGCTACGGTTTAGCTAATGGTCGAGATCGTGAAGCCGAAAGACTCTACGCTGAAAGATATCCCAATCGGAGGTGTCCCAGTCGTAGCATGTTTTCAAGAATCCACCGACGTCTGCGAGATCACGGAGTGCTAGAGCATCGAAGAAGCGAAAGATCAGTTACAGATGGATCAGGAATCTTAGATGAAAGAATTTTGGATTTGGTCCGACGTAATCCCTCCCTTAGTACAATGAGGATAGCTATTATTATGCTTGGAGTGCCCAAATCTAGAGTATGGAGAGTGCTTCATACCGAAAACTTACACCAGTACCATTTTAGGCCAGTTCAGGAACTCACCTCAAACGACAAGTTTTTGTGAGCAGAATTTTGTCGATCATTACTGCTTCGAGATGAAACTGAACGAAACTATTTTGCAAAGATATTCTTGGACGGATGAAGCCGAATTTTTTAAAAATAATAAAAAAGAGGTCAATGTTTCATACATTAATTTGCTACAAGCTGAAATAAAAAAAAAGGGTTTTCTTAGAAAAAAATGTTTCTGGTTTGTTTTTTTTAATTTCTCAAAAACTACAAGACATTTTTTTGCATCCAGTTTTCTGTTTTTAACTAAAAACTAATAAGAGAATTGAATTAAAAAAAATTAGTACTTAATTACATACAATTTTGAAAAAAAAATTGTTTCAAAATTTTAAGTTTGAAAATTAATTTCTCAAAAACTATTCCTTAAAACAGCTTCGTTTAAAAACAAAATGAAAGAAGAGGTTTCTGGCTTTACAAAAAAGAAAGTATATCACGGCATTGTGGATGTAACTGTTGATTTTTAATAATTTTTTTTTTCAAATTAAGTAAATTTTATAGAAAATTGCCCCTCCCGGCTAAACGGGGAGGAATAGACCCACCCCTCCCATACGATTTTTTTCTTGTCTTGACCAGACCTACACGCTCTAGCTTTGTGGCACACTGCTCGTGGGACACCCTGTATATGTTAGATTCTAATTGTAGGATGATAATTGTTCCCTTGTCTTTTCGGGAAATGGCTCTGCTAATCAATTGGCTTTCGTCTGTGCGTGTTACCGCGGGCTCGAAATAGACGGACCTATCTTCAATTTATATCTGTCATTGTACTTCCAAGAATCCAGTTTAAGCAAAAAATTATACGACAACGTATTTCTGCTTTAACGTCAAATATTCAAGGTCGATATCAACCATGATGAAGCGTCGAAGAATTGCCATCATCATTCTTCACAATTTGACGAGTTTGAAAATGTTAAAGACAGACATGGCAGTACATAGTTGTATCCATGCACGCCAATGAATATAACTTTAAAATCGAAAAACAAATAATGAGGTTGGGTCTAAAATTTGTAGGTTTTTTCTCCCCCGGATCTATACATACATATATATAACTGGCGTTACAGCCAGTGAAGGACCAGAGTCGAAGATTCTTTTAATAACCTTTGTGTAATTCATTCATTATTTATAAATGTGAAAGGGAGCTACTGTTAATTGCCAAAAAGTTTTTTTTTTATTTTAGCACAAAATAGTACTAGATTTTTTTGATCCCCACTGAGTCGAAGAGCCACGAAATGTGATGTATTTGGCATCGTTCACATCAAACTTTGTTTGGAAGCAGATTCTAACCTCGTCGTATAGTATACAGAATTAGTTATGGAAAATCGACAGCAACGACGACAACTTCATTATTAATAGCCCACTTCAATAAAATGAGCCCTGTCTAGGGAAACAAAGATTTATACTTTTTTAAGAAGGATAACAATTGGGAAAGGATGGAAAATGGTTTTTATTTTGTATTTTAGTGTTATTAAAGTGTAACATGGAGGCTCTTGGAACATTACTCATGGCTCGTCGTTCGTCGAACTATATATTTGTGTTTATAAAACTACATATTTACTGAAATGTTAATTTACTATTAAGATATACGAGTAATAATTAACATAAGAATAAAAGCAGCTACTCGTATAAATTGTGTTCTTCAGCCAGGCTTGTTACAGGAGTCCAGGATGTTGTGAATAATTGAAGGGATACTTCTACTGCGTTAGCGGTTATTGCTGTTATTTATATTTTCCTCTATGATGCCAGTTGAAAGTCTTTACTTCAAATTATTTTTTTTTTGTCAAGAAAGAACAATCATTTTATAAGCGTGGACTCATGCTAATGGTACCAGATGGCAGAAGATATCGGACCAGAATCATCATCATTTCTTGTATCTCCCACTGGAGCATAGGGCCTCAATAAAGCATTTCGATCTGATCCTTTTTGTTGTTACCATCTTTAGTTCATCAATTTCTTTTTGTAGTGTTCTCCTCCACGTGGTCTTAGGGTGACCAGTTTTACTGCTTCCTTCGGGGTTCCAATCATGAGCTTGTCGGAGAATTGCGTAACAGTGTGTGGCCTATCCTTTTTTTTCGTAGTCCGATATGGTTGGCCATTGGTTCCAAGTTGCATTTTTTTATATATGTATGTAGATCAGTATTGCTGATGATATTTGGACACCACATCTTGAGAAAAGCTCGGAGTCAATTTGAATTTGGTTACTAGCCAGGTCTCGCATCCGTAGAGCAATACTGTGATAACGCGGCTTAAAAGTATACTGGACAGTACTTTGGACATTAAGGAAAAAGAGCATAATTGGGCGTTGGTTTTTACATTGTGGAAGATCGCCTTTCTTTGGGAGAACAACCAAAATACTCTGCAACCAGTCCTCGGGGATCTTCTCTTCGATCCAAATAGGAATGAATATTGGAAGCAAGAGTTTCGCCGTATGTTCTGGGCACAGTTTCTGAGTTCCAGTCTGGATTGAGCTGTTCATTCCTTGTCGTGAGTAGAGATTCGTCTCTACGTCGAGATTATTGGATGTAATGCTGCATTACATTTATCGATCATTTTGCGTGAAACGTCGTACAATGTTTTGATATTGTTTTGTTGTACTGCTATCAGTCCAATTTGTTAATCTGGTTGCAGCGCTTTGAAACTTATGTTGTTGCTTGATCTCTAGCTCGTTTTGCCTCTGTTCGGTTTTGGATTACATCCTAGGTTTCTTCGCTGATCCATTATTTTTCTTTCCTTTTGGCCGCCAGCTCAGTATACTTTCGGCACGCATCGTGAACTCGCGTTTTTAAATACTTCCATTGTTACTCTACCTACCTGAGATTCCTCTTCGGATGGATTTCTTTGAGAGCGACACTACTTATTAGTTTACTGACGTCAAATTTTTTCGCTGCTTTATTGGTGGTAAAATTTATTGCAGCTATTTTTAGCTGTATTAAGCCTGCTATTAGGTAGTGACTCTGCACTTTTCTTTGCGTGAAAGTCAAGCAAGCTTCTTCGCAGCTTCCTGTTTGTAAATACATATGTATGTGGTCGATTTGATTCTCAGTTCTATTGTCCGGGGAGATCCAAGTCGAAGAGTACGAAGAGTGTACCAGCAATGGCTAAATTACATGAGCTGCATAGTTCTATTAACATTTCGCCGTTGGTTTTGACCGTGCCGAGTTCTTGCTTGCCCATAATGTGTTCGAAGCTGGTGTTGTCACAACCCAATTTTGCATTGAAGTCTCCCATACATATGATAACGTCGCCCTTGGAGTTTTTTGAGAGAGTGGCTGACAGCTTGCTTGTTCAGCTTGCAATCAGTACAGGTAGTTCAGTTGGCGCGTAGACTTGGATGATTATGGTGTTTCTTGCTCTGGAATAGAATCTCTTATTATGCATTATTTTATTGACTCCCAGGTGATAAAAGACTTGCTGGCATTTTTGCTCAAAAGAAAGCCGACCCCATCATTATGGTTATCGTTTAGTTCTTTACCGGAATATAATGTTTTTTCACCCATTGTTAGTTATTTTCCAAATCCATTCCATCTACACTCCGAGAGGCCCATTATTTCCATATGAAGTCGCCACGACTTGGTGTAGTCTACCGCATTTAAAGAGCGTCCTTACATTCCATGTGGCAATCGTGGATCACATCTTAAAACTAATTCACAATGCCGCGTGCGTCGCTGCGCGCCTTGACAGATTGAGCAGGCACATTGAGTTCCTATGAGGTAATTCGAAATGTAACCTTGTGCGTTAGATCGTATATTTTTGCTAATGTCGTAACGCGCAATTTTTTTTTCAACGGACGCTGACGTGCATAAACACAAATTCCAAAAGCCGAACGCGAACCTCTTTTTAGTGGATGTAAAATTAGTTACAGTTACAAACAAAAATGCGAGAATGAGAATTGTGAGAATGCAACCATGTCGCAATGAAAAGTTTTGAATGTAAAAGAAAAAGTGGAAATCATAAACGTACATGACAAAAAAATGTATCTGTTCATTTGAAAATACATAAGGTTTTCAATAAACAGGTTTAACATTGGGAAGACACATGCGGCGACAATAATAAATGAAAAACCCAAAATTCTACTAATGTGGCAGGTGGCGGATTGTAATACTCGTATGCACACTAAAAGGACTTTTTTTTAATGAAAAAGGCAGGCAACTTGATCAAATTGGTTTTCAAAGGCTCTAAGCCAGAATATTCCAATATATGGACCTGGCTTGAATTAAAAAAGCGAAAGAAATTGCAGCAAATCTTGGAATGACAAACTTTCTGGCCTCAAATGGTTGGCTGCAGAAATGGCGCACTAGACACAACATAACGTTTAGGTCCATATCTGGGGAACCGCTGCCATTAACCAAGCTGATGTTGAACAATTTTTTGAGCATCTTCCATAATTGGTTATGACCAGAAAGACATTTACATCGCTGATGATATAAACTCTGTCATTCAGTTCATGAAAATTGCCACGGGGGCAAACTATCTAAAGGAGGGTTCTCGGTTTTATTTTGTGCCTGTATGGCAGGAAACAAAGAAATACCACATAATTGGTAAAACTGTTTGTCCAAGAGCGTTTGCATATAATATAGAGCAACTTCCAATCGATTGGCAATCCAATAAAAAGTCATAATTGTTACGCGAAATAATGATCCAGTGGTTATTGGAATTCCACCGGAAAATTGGACGTGAAAAACGAATTATTGTTTTTGGATAATGTAGCTTCACATCCAGACGACATGAAGTTGAATAACATCAAGATTATTTTCCTTCCTAGCAACACCACATCAGCTTGTTAACCGATAGATCAAGGCTTAATTAAAAGTTTTAAAATGCATTATCGAATCATTCTTATTGGGCAAGTGCTGCCTTATATTGATAGTGAACTGCCCCCAAAGTTAATAGACATTTAGAAACTATGCATTTCATAAAATGAACATGGGACTGTGTGTAAGCAGAAACCATAAAATATTGTTTTAAAAAAGCTGGTTTTAATAAAATACTAGATAATGCGAATGAATATGATTCTGAAGATGACTTGCTATTAGCTTCTTTCCATTCCATTTACCTACTTATAAAAACATTTGAAGATTCTTCGAGTTGTGAAAAATATTTTGCAGTAAACAGAAAATCGCAACCGAAAATCCATACACTGAAGTTGTCATGGATTACTTGGAAGCTGCTGGCAGTAATAACGAATTTGATTCAGAAGCCGAAGATATGGGTAATTACTCTTGTCAAATAAACTCGAACAAAATAGCATTGATGACCATTTCAAATTTAAAGCAATTCTTTAAAAATGACTATAAAACTTTTGAACACCTTAAGGGGGAATAGGGTTTTAAAATTTTTTTTTTTTTGGAATTTTTATTTTTTTTATTTTAAATGAATGCATAATATCTCAAAATTTACGAAGTTATGACTATTTTTATACCTACCTGACTCGAGCGCGCTATTCTTATCAGGCAGCTCGTTAGATTTCTATAGAATTCCTTACCCTTATCCCTATCTTTCTTTATAGAAATTTGAAAACGAGTACAAACGTGTTTAGACCTGCATTATAGCTTTAGTCAATGTAGAGTATATAATTAAAACGAAAACGTTCTATCGAGCAGACGTACATGCAGTTTCCGATTTTTGCATCATTTTAGCTCCATTTTTGTTCAGTTTTGTGTTAAAATATTGCTAAAATGGCTAAAAAAGTTACAAGATCTGATAGAGCATCAACTGGCGCGAGATTATATCGATCTAGAAAAGTTGTACCTCCGCAAAAACGTAAAAACGAAGTCATTTCAACAAGTAGCGCGTCAGCTAAAAAAATAAAAGTGACCATTGAAGATGAAGTTACGGAGGATATTCAAAAATACTATAGGATAATAGATAAACAGTTGCTACGCTAGTGAAGTGTACAAAATGTGATGGAAAAATAAATTTTCATTCGACTAAGAAAGAAGGGCTTGGATGTAACATCAAAGTGTCGTGCGAAAGCTGTAAACTAATTACAAATGTTCCGTCTAGTGCAAGAATAAATTCAGGTGTTTACGAAGTTGATTATCTTGGGTGGAACCTCTCTCATTGTTGAGATTGCAGCTTATGTGGCAGCCTGTGTCTTCAATGAAGGTGCTTTTGCTTATCTAACCTTTATGCAAGACATTGAAATCAGTAGTGGACCAAAAGCTCATAAGTGGGCGCGATCAACTGACTCCATGCGTATAGGCCGAGCAGAGCAGGAAGCTGAAAAACAAACAAAAGAAGGCAGGATTCCTCGTAGACAGGAGCAAAAGGATTCTTTGGACATCATGGATGATTGCAACATCCTTTATGGATCGGGCATCGATGATTCAGTGTCAGGTAAGCCGATAACACTCGCTTATGAACGTTTCATCCCAATTTTTTTTAGTGTTCAAAACTTTAAAGCGTTTTTCCCACAACTCACGTTTTCAAAGCCCCTCATAACTTCAAAACTACTGCACCGATCGTTTTGTAATTTTGAACACTATTTCTGTACATAATTTACGAGGCAACGCTGGAGAGTTTTATTTTAAATTTGTTAATATTTTTCATTTTACAATAACAAATTAACAAAAAATCGCGTTTTTTTTTCCTTCAAAGTGTTCCCAAAAAGTGAAAAATTGATATTTCGAAAAAACTCCCCAGCGTTACCTGGGCAAAGCGATTATCTAACGATATAATTTTTATTTTTTGATTTCAGATGATCCAGCACCGAGTTATAGAGGCACCGGAATTCATTTTTTTCCGAGACGCTCCAGAATAATTGCTGCCATTGCCGTATTTTTTAATATTTCTCCATGATAATTTTACACAATATTCTTCAAATGTCATATTATAATGTACCTTTGGTTTTAATAAATAGATTTTAACTTTCATCAACAGAAAAAAAATCACAAAAATGTGCCTTTTTAACACGAATTAAACCTATTCCCCCCTTAAGAATATAGAAACCCATTTACAAAAGCGTATATGCGAAGACAAAATAAAAAACTCTCGTCAATCAACCATCGCAGATTTTTTTAACGCGTAATTATATAATTTTAACTTTTTTGTTTTCCTAATTTTGTGTTAATTTTAACTTAACTTTATACATAATAATACATACTATGTATTAAATAAAATCAATCTATTTGAATAACAAAAAATATCTAAGCCTCTTTTTAGGCGGACACTCCCCTTGGCCGACAGTCCGGCCAAGAGAGTTTTCACTGTATTTTCTTCTTTGTCGTGTGTATTTTCTTTGGTGAATTTGAAAATAGACGCTTTTGGGTTTTTAAGTTTCTATATTATAATATTTTCGGTTACATTTCCCTTTGATCCAATATCCAATAATTTTGAACTCGTTAATTGAACATTAAAAATTATGATGGAAATTTTGAATTTTGTTTTTTATGAAGCCTTGACGTGAAACATTGCCATAAAAAGAACTGACTTCGGTTTTGTCTAATTACTTACACGCCGAAGCGAAGCTTCATTACGTTTTTGGAAATTTTGTGGTTGCGCGGTAAAGCATTAATATCGGCGGCATTGTGAATTAGGTTTATTTTATCCGAAATCAAAATTAGCTTTTCGAATCGTTCATAATATTTAGAAAGAAAGAAACAAACAAACAAGAAACATTAGAAAGATTCTAAAATAAAATGTTCGATTCTTATTTGCTTATATTACACTTATGTTTTAAATTAACACCATAAATATTCACCCACTTGTTCCTGTTTTTATTTTAATGCGGTAAATTTTAATTTATTTCAGAATATGCCTTGCTATATACGTTTGCGCGGATTGCCATGGTCTATAACACAAAATGAAATTTTAGAGTTTTTGAAAAATGTGAATGTTGTCAATGGTACCAAAGGTATTCACATGGTACAAAGTCGATGGGATGGAAAGAACACTGGGGAAGCTTTTGTCGAACTTGCAACGGATCATGATGAAAAAGAAGCGCTGAAATTAAATATGAATACTATTGGCCATCGTTATATAGAAAGTAGGTGTTTACACATATATATGCTTATATTGTATATATACAGTAGAAATCGGGTATAACGATGTTAAAGGGACCTTAAAATATCATCGTTATATCCGGTACTATAAAAAAGTTAAAAGAGAAACGACACTGTGAATCGTTTTAAATGCTATTTAAAAATGTCGCGGAAAGAAATCTTCAATTTATTATTGTTTTATACGTTTAATTGTATAAAATATTTTCTGAAGAGAGTTCTTGTAATGTTTGGATTCCAACATTTGAGTTTAAATTTAAAGCGGCGCATGCAAGATTTAGTAGAATGAAACGGTTGTGTTACTACTCCAGTAAGAGTTTCATTTAGTGATGTAACGTGCATTTCTTTGGTTTCCTCATTTTTAGTCAAATGATCATCGTTGTCATCATCCTCATCAACATTATTCCAATGAATATCTGAAACAATATGTTCATCTGTAAGATAATATATAAAAATATACTTTAGTTTCGAAAATGAATCCTTGATGTTTTTACGTAGTCACCTCAGATATCAGCAACTCATTGTCAGCATTTATGATATTAATTCATCCCATTGTATTTCTATTCTAGGACGCTTGTATTTCTCGAGTCTATTGTACTGATGACTTCATCTTCATTTTGGCGTTTGCTTATAGTGCACGTTGACACTGCATCCATGTTTTTTTTTTTGTTCCCAACCTGTAAGCAGATACTAAAACGATCAAACTAATTCAGCCTTACATTGCCGGCCATCCTGGTGGTCTTTTTCCGCTCATTATTTCCATTCGTTCTACGAATTGTTCTTAACTCCATCTTAGTTTTCGCGATTTAATGACTCGGACAATGCTTGCGACTGAATAGAGTTACTCGAAATCTTGATTGTCTAGTTTTCTCCATTCGCCTGTTACTTTAAAAATGCAGATTTTAACATCACGATACAAGAGTATTGTTTCGAATAATTCCTTCATCGCAGCTATGTATGAGTTGCCCATATGTAGCCCTTTATTTATTTCGAAACCCAGTACAGTCAGGTGGCTTTGGATCGATCCAAGTCGGTCAGTGACCATACATTTGGTTTCCTTTCCTGCCATTAGACTTTCTACATTTCTTTTAACTGTTTCCCCAATTTTACATTTCTATATTGCTTTTAACTCATAGCATGTCCAGATCATCAGCGTAAGCTAGCGCTAACTGTGATTCAATAAAAGATTATTCTCCTCTACTTTTCTTGAAGGGATCTCATAACGACCGTATAGTGAAAATCTAGCGATTTCTCATAAAGCCTCACTGGTAGTCTCCGAATATATCTCAGCGTATAATGTTAGTCTCTTTAGGAGAATATTTGTCAGCGTCTTGTTACAACTTGGTAGCAGAGATATTCTTCGGTAATTGTTGCAATCCGTTCGGTCACCCTTTTTAAATACGGGTTTTTCGCGGATCGTTCCTTGTTCCATATAGTTGAACAAAATATAATTATACCTAACCCCCAATTCGAGTTGAAACAACAACATTCAACAATACAGCAGACACACAGGGTCATAAATAAAATGGTTGGTTGGTTGACACATGTCAAACGAGTAGCACACGTTTGAATTTTAGCTGCTGCATTTTTTTCCTATTTAATTTATAATTGCCTTGAGATTAACATCAAAACTTAATTTAATCCAACTTCTTATCAGTAAAAAAGTGAATCAAATATAACTTCCCTCGATTTATTGCTAAATGCTGGTAACAATGGAAGACCTAGCCAAAAGTATTCAAAAGCTTGACATGAAATTTGTCAAATAATTGGACTAAAAAAAGATGTGTTTGATTTTAAAACATTAGTGAACAATAATTTAATAAAGCTCACAATAAAAGTTGACAACTGTATCCGTGAAATTAGAAATGAAGTCAGTGAATTAAAAAATGAGATCAAGCAGAAAGTCTCGAGTGAACAATATATTTGCGATTCAAAGCTTGTAAACGAAAAAATTAACAAGCTTGAAAATTAAATTCGTTAATGTGATCTAATTTTATCTGAAATCATAGAAACTCCTAAAGAAAACCTTCGAGAAATTTTCCAAAAAATGGGTTCCATAACAAAGCACATGGCTCCGTCTAACTAAAAAAGCGCGCAAACACAAAAGACCAGATCAACGGAGAACCCAACTCGCGTCATAGAAGAAAAGAATACACACCACCAATTCTAGTCAAGTTAACAACGTCATACGAAAGATTAAAGTTTCTGCGCCGTTTTTTTTTTGCTGCTGGTACTGTCACGCTGGATAAAATTGGCTTTGTCTCTAAAAGGGCTATTGGGGCGTTTGAATGCCTCTCAACAAATGCCCTTTAAATCCGAAAAGCTGCAATGAAATTAAAACGTAACATCCTGCATTCTGTTCATTTCTTTAATGGGATCATCAAGGTGAAGATAAAACCTACAGACAATTTTATAAGCATTACTTCGATAGAAGAACTAACCACCTTGCAATCACCTTCAAACACAGATGTCAACAACAACAAAAGCAATCAACTATAATTTAAATCGTATGAAAAGTGTACTAAGTTAATCAAAATTCTTTATCTTTAGTTTTACTTATAATTTTCTTATTATTATTTACTTATTTTTTCTTATATACATACGTATGTATTTAAGATTCGCAATTAATTGTAACTTTAATTATATTCCTTCTTATTTCCATGAGATGCATTTCTTTGTCTATTGTTTCTGTTCGCGGATGGTCCTAGAGATTTGTGGTTTTCCATATAATTTACTTTATGAGCAAACCTGATAAAAAGATGGACCTATCTAAAACCATGCCTAATATCTTATTATCACGATCAGACAGTTTGAAACTTTGCCAAATGAATATATGTAGCCTCTTATCAAAAATTGACGAATTGAGGATTCTCTTTTGTTCTAAAACAACGGATGTTATTTGTATAACAAAAACTTGGCTGGATGAGAGTATAACTGATAAATTGATCGTTATTGACGGTTATCGAATTTTTAGATTGGATGGCGTTGGTAGTGCGTTTGAAGTCGTCATCTATGTTCGTGAGGGCATTCCAGCAAGATGTATAAATTTCCTTAACATTGACGATATTCAATGCTTGCTTATCGAAATTAGCTTACCTCACGACAAATTTAATGGAATTTATAGACATTCAAGTAGATTTCCATACAATGAATTTGAAGTGTTTTTATCTAAGCATAGTCCCTGCTATGAAAATGTAATTTATGTAGAGATTTAAATATAGACATGTGTGTCACCTTTCCTCAACAAATCTGCAAAATTTGTTCGACTCTCACGGTCTGAGTATTGTAAGTTACCCACCAACACGATTAATCATAGCACCACCTTTCTTGATCTGTTCGTGGTTTCCTGTCCTATAAACATCTTATATTTTGGTCAATTAAATGGCCTAGCCGACCATGATTTTGGTTTTTTTAATATATGGTGCCAAAGTTGGGACTATAGTTACCGAAAAACCCTATTTTTGTCGTGATTTCAATAACGTTAAAGTGGATAAACTTTTAAGCTAAATCTCTAGCATAGACGTGCAGCCATTTACATATATCTGCTGTTTCAACTAACTTTAAGGTGGATCTCTTAAACAATATAATTAAGTATTATTATGATAAATATATTCCGCTGAAAAGAAGAACAACAAGTAGAAGCTGTCCTTGGCTAACGACTAATATCCAGAATCTTTTATGCGAACGCAAATTTTTGTACAATGTTTTCAAAAACACGAGATCAAATAGAGACTGGGAAAGATACAAAGTTTGTAGAAATCTCACGACGAAAACAATACGAGATGCTAAAAAAGAAATGTATTTCAATTTATAATATGTTTCGAAAAACTCAACCAGAATAATATGGAAAAACTTAAATAGAATTGGTGCAACTAATGCATAAGTCTAATTCTTTGTCTAATATTGATCTCGGCTAACCGCCTTAATGTCGTTTTTTCCTCGTCAAGCACGCACACTTTATCAGCTGCTTATAATCGCTCTTTAAGTTCAAATGGGTCCTTTCATTTCAATTGTGTTTCAATTGAAGACTGTGTTTTCACACTGTTCTCAATTAAATCCAATGCGTTGTCTCTTGATGAAGTATCACCTAAATTCATAAGTCTTATCTTCCCTGCCAGCATACCGATCATATGCAATATCTACAACGACTGTCTCATGTGGTCAATCTTTCCAAAAGCGTGGAAACTGGCAAAAGTTATTCCTTTGCACAAAAAAGGTTCAACCCAAGATTTATCCAATTTCCGCCCCATTAGTATATTGCCTTTCCTTCTAAAGGGTTGGAAAAACTTATGTTAAATCAGTTATCTGTTTATCTTGAGTCATTTAACTTATTATCTCCGCTCCAATCTGGTTTCTCCAAGAAACATAGTTGTAGATCTGCAGCTTTAAAGATTGCGGGTGATATTCGCTTATCCAATGATCAAGACAAGGTTACAATTTTAAGCTTACTAGATTTTTCTAACGCTTTCGGTTCAGTTGAATACAGTATTATGCTTAAGAAATTGGAAGCGAAATTTGATTTTTCGACAAGCTCACTTAAAATGGTAACATTTTTTTTAACCGATCGCCAACAAGTTGGTTCTATTTTATCAAATGGTGTTGATTTAAGAAGCGGAATTCCACAGGGGTCTTTATTATGCCCTATTTTATTCAGTATGTTCATTAATGATATTAATTAAATATAGCTCATGTAATCTCTATGCTGATGACCTACAAATTTACCTATCTTTCCCGTTAGGCCTACTTGAGGACACTTCCAGTATCAATAAAGACTTAAATAGAATTCACCATTGGACTTTGGAAAACAATTTAACTTTAAATCCCAGTAAATCCCAAAGTATCAGAATTTATACATAAATCAAATCTCAATGAGTCTTACTTTCCCGAAATCTCCTACAATGGGTTCGCTATACCTTATAAGCCTTCCGTTATGAATTTAGGATTTCTATTTAATAAAACTTTAACATGGGTACAAAACGTGTTAATAAAGTTATTGGAGTTCAATACGGCAGCCTTAGACGTTTATGGAGAATTTCATATTTTATACCACAAAACACTAGACTTATATTAGTTAAAACTTTACTTGCACCAATTATATCCTATGAGGTACCAAACAAAAGCTTAATGTAGCATTCAATGCATGTGTACGTTTTGTTCACTCTTTAAAAAAATATTATCATGTTTCTCATTTAAGGGGGGAGTCTGGTCCAGAGAGCACTTTTTTTAGGATTTTTTTTTGAAAAATTTAACACGTTTATTAAAATAAATGAAAATACATATTATTGTACATGTTTTCAAGATACTACAAACAAAAATTCATGTAAAAAAATCCCAAAATGGCGGTGCTACAGCTGTCCAAAGCTGAAGATATTTTTTTTCCGCCGTGCAATCCACAGCCTTTTCTACTGAACTGAAACCAATCAAACAAAAAAATTACATTAGTATATTGAATTGGCATGCGCATGAACCTAAAATCCGTGGAAATTTTTTTTTTTTTTTCAAAATTTAAACTCAAAAAGAAAAAAAAGTCCCTCATTTTTTTATAAACAAATTGTTATAAACAATGTTTATAACAACAAATTAATTAAAATTCTAGGTTCATGCGCACAACAATACCCCAAAGAATATGTGGTAAAAATTTCAGCCCATTATCTTTAAAACTGTTTGAATTATGTTGCACGGCGTTAAAAAAAAACACGTTTTGAGAAAAACGCATTCAAAGTTTTCGTTCTTGAAAAATCGAGCTACAAGATACAGTCAAAAAGCGGGAAAAAACGATAATGCTCGATTTCCTGCGTTCTCACTTTTTTTAATTTTCAGACACTTTTTAGACTCCGTAAGGGCTTAAAACCCTTGGAAATATATTCTTGAGGATGTAATTGAATTATTTAAGCAAAAAAAAAAAAATGAAAAATTTTAAAGTGCTGGACCAGACTCCCCCCTTAAACAATTGTATTTTCGGTATGTCACTGATGTCATAATTTGTAATTGAGATATGCAAATTTATTTTTAACTTAATTCACCACCGACAGACTCTCTATCTATTCGACAAGCTTTAATTTGCCTCATTCTTGCGCACTAATAACTTAAATATCCCTAGAGCTTCAGTTATGCAATCTTGTAGGTCCTTCTTTGTCTTAGGTGCCAAAATTGGAGAAGTCTACCTGCTCACTCTAAGAAAATGTTGAATTTAAATAATTGTATCTCCTCCATCAAAGATCATCTCATGAACCCAGACGTTGCATTGCATCTCCACTCTATTTTCGTTAATTAATAAGTGTAGTGTATCCACCAAAAACAAAACAACGTAAAACACTGACCTACCAAATATACATTCATAAACACTCGACGGCACTGTAGTGTATTCACCAAAAACAAAACAACGTAAACATCATAAATACAAAATGCTGACCTACCAAAGATACATTCATAAACACTCGACGGCACACGCCAAAGTGCTGACACCGTAAGAAGACGGGCAGTAAGAATTAGAACACAGACAATACAACGTTCACTGCACTGTGTGTCACGAATGGTATCCAATATCACAAGGCGCTCTTTAGGGGAACAAAATGTAATGTGACCAAAGAACATAAAGACAAGTGACCTAATTAGAATCGATATGCATTGGGTATGCCGATAGGAAACCTGTATAAATAGTCCGATCAATCGAAAATAAAAACAGACTCAATTTGACTTCTAAAGGAAATTGTTTCTCTCTCCTTTCTTTTGGCAGACCCCTATGGCATTCGTGCCCTGCCCATCGACATAGCTGATCCATCCTTCGGCAGATCCCTATGGCATTCGTGCCCTGCCGGATAGCTAACTAGGAAACAATTAATAAATAATTACATGGTGATAATAAATTCATTACATAAGTTCAATAAATCACCAAATTTGTTAACTTTCAATACAAACTTATTTTTTTTGAGTTTAGTTAAGTTTGCCATTTATAGTGCAAGTTTGTTGTACATTTTTAGAGCCATAAAAAATATCTAATCTTAAGGTGTTTTGATATACATAAATAAATGGAATGAAATGAAAAAAAAATTTTATTTGCAATGATTTTGAAAATAAAAGATATTGTTCTGCCATTTCCCTTGCGACTACTCTACAAGCTAAACAAAATACTACCACTAGACTTGTTCTTATTACTTAAAAGCTGTCTCGAGCAGCGGCGTTTTTATGTTAGATACAAAGACAAATGCTCCAAGCTGCTAACAGTCCAAGCAGGCGTTCCCCAGGGAAGCATCCTTGGCCCACTACTCTAACTACTATACGCATCAGATATATAATACTTCAGCATACTATGTTAGCTACATTCGCTGATGATACTGTTATCCTTCAAGCCAGTAAATATCTAACAAACGCAAATAATAAACTTCAAACACATCTCAAGAATACTATGGGGTGGTTTACAATATGGGGCATTCAAATAAACGCAGAGAAGGCTCTACAAGTGATCTATACTACAAAAAGAATCGACAACACACCCGCTTCAACAATTGGCGACTGCGCCAAATATGTTTATTGTGTTTAATGACTGTAAATTGACGTGGAAACAGCGCAAAAAAGAAACCAAATAAAAGATAAATGCAGCAAATGTTTTTAGCACGGCAGAAACTCAAGACTATCAATGGATAACAAACTACTTATATACAAGACAATGATAAAACCAGTATGGACATACGGGTTACAACTACAGCAAAGATCTCTAATAGAACAAAACAATACAGACTACCGTCGATGCTGCGTGGTATGTACCAAATGACGAAATTCACAAAAACCTTCACCTAGCACCGTTGCGGAAGAAGCAAAAAATACGGACAAACACGGACCAGACGATTAAAACGATTTTGACCAAATGACATAGATTTTCTTAAAATCTAAAGATACTAATGGGAAAGTGGGACAAAAATAGGCGACAAGGGACGCTCGGAGTCAATACAACCCTCAGCGTTGCGGGTGGATTAAAACCCACCTGTGCCAAGACATACAAAAATAAAATAAAATGTTAACTACAAAACAATTGTCCTACATTGTACATTTTACCTTATATTTTGTTAAGATATTAACTAGATGTGAAAAAGACAGATGTTAAATAAATGGTATAAAAAAAAATATATATATATATAATTGTGATGAACCCATGTAACTTCTCTGTTAATTTTTCTCCTGCTTATTTTATTAATTCCGATGGTATTATATCGATTTCTGTCGCCTTGTTAATTTTAGGCCGATGGGTTGCTTCTTTTACTTTCTCAATTGTTGGCCTGAACCATTGAACAATGGTTTCGACCTGAACCTATACTGTGTGGATTACACCGTTCTCCATTAGTGCTGGGTCTCCTTGTACATCCAGCAGTTTATCGAAATATCTCCTCCAGTGGGCTGCAACTCTTTCTTTGTCCGAAAAGAGCTCCTTATTATCGTAGTGGATGTATCTTACCTAACCATTGTTCTTGTGTTTTTAGTCGCAAACTTTTTCCTTTGTCATTGTCGTTTTTTATCACGAAGAAGATGACTAACTTACCTCTGTAGGGTTTGATATCTTGTACGCATGATCTCTTCCCTATTTTCCAGGGCTTGAAGTCTTAGAACTTTTTACTCGCATTCTTCGCCGAACCAAGGCTTTTCTATAGCTATTTTGTTTTCCGCTACCTTCTTTACAACACTTCGTGTTGCTGACAATACTGCTTCTACCTGTCATGTTTCGTCGGCGAACCGGTTATTAAGTTTGTATTGGCATTGACGTTGCATACGAGGATTCGTTACCTTTCAACGTTTAATTTTTTTATACATTGCTGTATAACAAAAATCCCAATCCACTCCGCTGCGTATTTTAACGTCTAGTGCGTTGGTATGGTAAAGGGTCCGCCATCTAACGTTTTTTTTTTCAAGTAGTGCTTATTTCGTGAATGGTAACACTTAGCTCATGTCTGATTTGACAGATAATTAGTTTTATCCTTCCGCTGAACGAATATGGTTGTGTATACGCTTGAACAACGCTGGGAAATATTGCGACATTACTTTGAAAATCATGGTAATGTTGCAGAATGTGTGCGAAAATTGCGTACGGATTTTGGAAGAAGAGAAGCACCGTCAGCTCCGTATGTTCGTTATCTTGTGAAAAAAGTGAAAGAAACTGGCTCCTCATCGATAAACCAAAGCGTGAAAAGCCAAAAACAGTGCGTACACCCGAGAATATTGCTACTGCGGCAGAAAGTGTGCGTGAAGCGCCATCAACATCAATTCACCGTCGTTCTCAACAATTGAACATTTCGGAGACATCATTGAGACGAATTTTGCATAAAGACCTTGGTATGACGCCATACAAAGTCCAATTGGTTCAGGAGTTGAAGCCAACTGACCATCCAATGCGTTTTCGCTTCGCTAAGTGGGCCTGCGATCGACTTACAGAAGATGCCGATTTTGCCAAAAAAAATCATCTTTTCAGATGAAGCTCATTTTGATCTTGGCGGGTATGTAAACAAGCAAAATTGTCGCATTTGGGGCACAGAAAACCCGCACGCATACATTGAAAAGCCGGTGCACCCAAAACGAGTCACTGTTTGGTGCGGATTTTGGTCCAGAGGCATAATTGGGCCATTTTTCTTCGAAAATGAGCAAGGAGTGACCGTTACAGTCAATGGCGATCGTTATCGGGCCATGTTGAACGAATTTTTGTTCACAAAAATCGAAGAGGAGGATATTGGCAACATTTGGTTGCAACAGGACGGCGCTACGTGCCACACAGCCGAAGCTACACTCGATGTTTTGCGCCCTGTTTTTGAAGATCGCATTATCAGCCGCAGAGCTGATGTCGTTTGGCCACCTCGGAGCTGCGATTTGACACCGTTGGACTATTATTTGTGGGGTGCCGTCAAAGATAAGTGTTACGCCGACAAGCCAGAGACAATTGACGCTTTAAAGGACAATATTCGTGAAGCCATTGGTGAAATACAGCTGCACACAATCGATAATGTGCTTAAAAATTGGACCGATCGTGTAGGCTACTGCATGGCCAGCCGAGGCAGCCATTTGAATGAAATTATTTTCCATTATTAACCGGAAGGATTGTACTTTCAAATAAAAAAAGAAATTTGAGAAAATATTCAGTAGTTTTTTTTATAGCATTTTCAAAAAAAAAAAAATTATTTGGCGGACCCTTTATTTTCTATCTATTAGAAAATTATCAACTTGTTCGCGCGTTTTTTTTTTTTTTTTAGTTCTTTTTTTCGCATATAATTTTCACAGAGGCTCGTTACCACACGTTTTACAATTCAGAGATATGACAATTTATATCTTTCATCTGTAATATTATTATACAATTTTTGAGATTGAAGTTGTATACATGTGAGTTGGATTTTTAAAGGGAAACTGCGAGAAAAAACCCTCCAATTTAATTGCAAAAAAAAAAAATAAAAAAATTAAATAAATAAATGAACAAATACATTAAAAGGTTATAAGTATATATATATATGTACATTGAATGAGTAAATAAATTACATGAGTCAAAAAATTACAATATAACCGAAGTAAGTTAAATTATTTAACACAGAAAATAGATACAATGTTAACTATTAAATTACGCATAATTATCACTAAGTTTGTTAACTAGGGGATTATCGGCTAAACTACAACGAGTTATAAAACGTTGATTTAATTTCTGTATTCTATCGAAGATCAATTCAACATTTGCCCGTCGGTGAATATCACGTGTCGAATGATGCCATGGCAAGTTTAGCATCATTTTTAATAATTTGTTTTGGAAAACTTGCAATTTCTTGAGATGGGTTTTTACGCAACTACCCCACACCGGGCAACCATAAAGCAGAATTGCCTGGAAGATAACCTTATGGATGATCGTCTTGTTTTCATTTGACAACTTTGATTTACGATTTATAAATGGATATAACATCCTGATTGCAATTGCAATTTTTTGTAGGGTGTTTGTTAAGTGAACATTAAATGTAAGTTTGGTATCCAAATAAATTCCCAAGTATTTGACGGAAGATTCCCAACTTATGCTTGCCCCATTCACCTGTAGCTGTCCACTAGGAAGAAAACAGGCTTTCTTTTTTCTAGTAAAAAAGATTGCTTTTACTTTGTCTTTGTTTAGCTTGATTTTCCATTTATTGAAATAAGTTTGGAATATTCTCAACCCATAGTTTAGATTCCTCTCAATCTCGAGAGCGAGTTCATGAGACGAAAATATTGCCGTGTCGTCTGCGAATATTGCTACTTCACAGTTGGGCACTGATGGTAAATCGGACGTGTACAGATTATACAGAACAGGCCCCAGGGCCGAGCCTTGGGGAACACCATATTGAAAGTGTACAATGCTAGAGACATCATTATTAACGTACACTTTAAAACAACGATTGGACAGGAAACTACGAACAACTTTGCAGATATGCGGGGAAAAATTGAAATTTATCATTTTGAAAATAGTCCGTCGTGCCAGACTGAATCAAAAGCCTTTTCAATGTCGAGTAATATCATGCCGGTTGACTTACCTACTGAACGGGAGGACCTAACATGGTTGCAGATCCTTAGTACTTGATGGGACGTACTATGGTTACGTCTAAAACCAAAATGTTCCTTAGGAAATAGATTATTGTCGGCAATATGTTTTAAAATTTTCTCCTTTAGGACCTTTTCGTAGATTTTACTAAGACAACTTAGTAAACTAATTGGTCGGTAGCTGGTAATCATATCAGGGGGCGTTACTTCATCCGGTGATATATTGTAAGCGAAACTTATTGTCCCAAGACCATTATCATTTGATGATTTATTCATCTATCTAATAGTTTTACATAAAGTTTTCTCCGAAGTCAGAAGGGCTTATCTGCAGAAGGTTGATTTTTTTGATAATTTTAAATAATTTTTGAAATATAATACATTTAAAAACAGAATAAGTACTCATAGTAAGAATATTATTTCAAATTAATGTTTACAAATTTCTCAAAAAAGTAAGTTTTATTTAAAACAGAAACGATTTTTATGTTAAAAACTATGACGAATAATTCTTTCAGTTTCAATTTTCTAGTTTTGGGATAAACTATCATCTTAGCGATTGAGGAAGTTCATTTAGTATCTTGTTTATTCTCTACTTTTGTTGAATCGATGATCTATTGTCCTTTTGAACCTATTGTCATCGTAGTACTCGAGGGTCGTGGTCATCTTGAAGAGTTCTCTGATGCCAAGTACTTTAAACGTCGTTTAACCAGTTAGGTTTCATTGAGTACTTTCATTTATTTTTTTGACTATCTTGTTTTGAGTCTGTGCAAATTATCCAGAGGGATATAAGACGCGTTACCCCACGCAAATATACCATATCTCAGCTAGGAATCAACCAATGTAAAGTACACCTGCCTTAGAATTTGCAACGTTGAGTAGGATGAACTACTCACAAAATCGCTTTCTTGAGATCAGTCCGCACCTTATAAATATGTTTATCTCATATAATGTGTATATCGATAATAAGTATTGATATCGTTATACTATTTCGATCTCTTGTGGAAGTGCACCAATACACACGATATTCCTCAGTTCTATCTTTAGTTGGGTTGATTTGTGGCACGGTCCTCGAATGTGCATCATCTTCGTTTTTTGTGCTTTTATTATTAGACCATTGGCCTTGTTGAATACCGTTTGCGCAATGGTCGTAGCTGTATCAATGCATCTATGTCGAAAAACGATCGCCGTATCGTTAGCGTATGCATAAGTTGTACTATATTTAATCAAACGAAGTAGTTCGTTTGTGTACAATATAAATAAAATTGGGCCACGTTTGAAGCTTGTGGAACTCCATACTTGATTGATGTATCATCGCTGTATTCTTCTTTTTTCTTAACGCGATAATACCTGTTCGCCAAATAGTTCTCGAACCAGTTCCATAATGTCCTTCGATTTTCCAGTCTGTTGTTTTCGTGTAGTTTACAGTATCTAAGGCCTTGCTAAAGTCCATGAAGAGTACTAGAACGTGATATTTGCTATTTAGGCTTTCATTTACGGTATTGGTAAATACTGATAGTTTGCCCGTGCTTTTATTCTTTTGAAATCTATATCGCTGAGTTTTTATCCATGAAACTAGCAGTCTTCTGGTCACTACTTCTTCCAAACATTTGTCAATTACTGGTAGGATTGATATTGGCCTATAGTTAACTATTTGCCCTTTTGGTCCGCTTTTACAAATGGGACGTATCACAGCTGTCTTTAACAATTACGGAAACTTAGCTTGCGATAAGCAAGCTAATTTAATTAATTTTTGGAAAATACTGCTTTTTTTTATTTCTCGGTTCACCTTATTTCGGAAGCGCTTGTACTCTTGTTCGTATGTCAGGCTATTGTTTTTCCATTTTGTGTACAGTTCATTTTCATCTATCGTCCATTGTTTCGTAAAACGCGTCCTTACCTCTTCATCCATATCTTGCGTAGGACACTGTACGTTCAGAAGTACATACATAGTTATAGCAGGGACCTCAGATTTTGGCCAACGACTGATCGCTGTAGAATATTACGTCCATTACGTTCTGCAAAATTGTTGTTGCTGATGAAGAATCCTGTTCCAAGATTGTATCCATACCACCCCAAATGAAAGTATGTACAGTGCTTCTACCCTACGCAGAAGAACACCTTCCTGTAGTTTGGAAATTCCAGCAGGATAACGATCCGAAGCACACAGCAGCTTACACTAAACAATGGTTCCAAGACAACAGTCTTGATGTAATGGATTGGCCGTCGTGTAGCCCAGATCTCAATCCTATTGAGAATTTGTGGCAGTATTGTAAAAGAAAGTGGAGCTTTAAAAAAATAGAAAATATTCACGCGCTTTATGAACAAGTAGAATTGGTGTGGAATTCAATTCCAAAATCAGTTTGCGAAACTCTAATAGAGTCTTTGCCCAGGAGGTTGCAAGCAGTTATTGAAAACCATGGTTATCCAACAAAATATTAATATTTTAAGAGAATAAAATCGACATTTCAACAAAAATAAAGAATGTTTCTAATGCACTTTTAAAGCTTAAACAGGAATATTTATTAATCGTTTCTAATTATATGCACGATCGATTTTAATCACTTTTCGCAATTTTAATTGTTATAACATATTAACGGTACCCCATGTCACTTAAATTTTGTTCTTCATCAAGTTGACAAGGCAACTATTAAAACAAAAAAAATTCGGATTAGTTTAAGGTGCAGACGCAAAAGACTCGTAAGGCAGTAACGTGATGTGACAACTGTTTCTAATTATGTGCACGGCACTGTACATATGTATATACAGTAGTGTGCAAAACATTTGCAAGGTTTCTCGAATACAATTAATATTTAAAGGAAACAAAAACAAATTCTCTAGTTTTTTTTTTAATACGTTAAAGAACGAGTTTATTCATTTTAAGACTTTTTAACTTCTCGAGCCCCTAAAAATTATTTAACGAACTTTCAGGTGTGCTTCGGGTCGTTATCTTGTTTGAACCTCCATAACAACAGCATCTTTTCCTCAATGTACGGAAGCATGATTGTGTCTAAGATGTCCTTATACACAAAGCGATCCATTATTCCCTTTATTTGGTGTAACGGACCACATGCTTGAGCTGAAAAGCATCCCTAAACAATAACGGAACCGCCCCCATGCTTCAAAGTACTTAGGATGTTTCCCCGATTTAACCGTGTGCCAGGCTCTCGACGAACGTAAGCAATACCATCGGTTGATAAGGTATTGAATTTGCTCTCGTCGTTATATATTTATGAGCAAGTTGAAGCCTAGGTAATAGAAAATTAGAAGCATTTCAAACAAAAATACTCTTTTTTGACGGTGTTTCAGGGTTAATAGAGGCTTCTTAACAGCTCGATATGCCCTCAAATTACTTTCTATTGCACGTCTGTTAACTTTGCTTGCATCGATTGACAAGTTGAGGTCGTTAACGATTGCAGTCGAGGACCGGAAAGGGTCCCGCTGGATAATATTCACGATTTTTTTATCAGTTTGCATATCTGTTTTTCAGGGACGACCGCCAGAAAGAAGCGTTGTAATTGATAATTTTTTTCGGAACTTTGAGATTATCCAGGAAACAGTCGATTCGTGAATCTTGAATCCTTCAGCTATCTTTCTTTGATTCAATCCATTTTTAAAAGCCTTAATTACCAGCTCTTTTGTTCGGGTATCATACTTATTGCCAGCCATTTTTTTACACGCAAATTTAGTGAAAACCGAATAACAAAACTGCCTATGAACATGATTTATTTGATAAAGAATACTATTTTACTACTCTGATCTGAATATCTCGGAAGTTAAAACAGAAAAGAGGGAAAAATAAAAAAAATATTTTTATTTTGGCAAGCTAACATTTTTCCCGCGAATAACTAACCTAACTGTACTTTTTTCCGTTTTTATTGCTAAGACCTAAGAATGTACTATCAGTAACAGATTTATCCTTAATTTTTTCAAAAATTATCCGTTGTACAGTTATCAAACAAACGTCGAGAGAAAAAAAACTTGCAAATGTTTTGCACACTACTGTATATCCATTCTTAACAGTTGTTCCGTTTGAAATTTCCTATACCCGAGGAAGCCATATTTAACACCACGATAGGTCAACAAATTTTTTTTGTCGTTTTGAGTGTGATTTTATTATGGTGTATTGATGTGAGTGTGGGTAGTGCAGACTCATCCGCTCTACGCCTATTTTTTATTTATTTTTTCTTCTCCTGCAAAAAAAAATGCATTTACGCATACCCGGAACTGGAGATTTTAGCGTTCTCGGGTTATGTGGGACTCAGCCGTCCAGATTGACTCCTTTCAGCCACAACCCACTAAAACAATCGCAGTATTATCTCCTCGCTTCATGGCGAGTGTTGGCTTCATTGTTTGCTGCCATGTAAGGTGGTAGGGCGCAAGTTACCCTGAAGAAGCCACGCGAATGACTATTTTAAATATTTTATAGATTTCTCTTGTAACTAAAAAACAATTAACCTAGAGCTATCTAAAAAAATGCTATACAGAACCATCAAAGAAATTTCACGCAAATAATCAAACATTGCATTAGCATAGCATTACTGGAATAAAGCATAGCATTACTGGAATAAATAAAACGAACAATAGCATATCATTTGTTTGAGGCAGAACTTCATGGGCGAATTTTACAAGTACATTAATGAAAAAAATTAAAACGAAGTGCCCGATGCGATTAGCCAAAGCAAACAATTGGAAATGAATACTTTAAAAATTATTTCCCTAAAAAACCAAAATGCCTAAAGACATTTATGTTTCTCTTTATATTTTCATCTATACATATATTTTTAACATGTACATAATATGTTCATCAATGCAAATATTTCATACATATACAATATAAAGGTAAATTCAAAAAAATATATAGTGCAGCATAGGTGTAAACACTACGAAACTCGACCCCGCTTGAGTACATATGCTGTACTTTGCTCCGTCCCATTTTCACTTTCATGCATGCATGCTGGCACTCATTCACAATATCCCTTAATTGCGTTTAATTGCTTTTGGGTTTTGCTATGGCCGTGCATGATTTAGTGTTTACCCAATGTACTGCATGTAGCGCATATGAATGGGCACACTTCAAAGGTGTCATGTGTCTTGATTCTTCGTACGCTTCAAGGGTGTCGTATGTCTTGATTCATCGTTGAACTGTACTGACCCCACTTGGGTTTGTCGTACTGCACTGACCTATACCTTTAAAATGGGCACACTTGTATCGTGTGTTGATTCATTGTTAGCGTTGTTGGCGGTGAGCAATTACCATTGGGTGTCGAATAGCGATGTTGACGCATATGGGTGGAAGAAAGAAGAGAAGTGGGCGATGCGTGCGGTCCGTTGTGTGGATCACGACATCCCACCCTCCTATGAAAAAGAAAATTCTACCTAGAAGAGGATAGAATTTTCGTGGAAAGCAAATCGGGTCGCTGCTGATATCGAAAATAGGTGTGCTCTATGATCTTAACAATATGCACATAGATAATAGTATTTTTCTTGTATAATGGTTATAAGCTTCATGTATTGCAATATTTCGATAATTGTTTATAATGTAGTGTCTAATAGAAGTTTACAATATTTTAATTTGTATGTTTTCCCAGCGATAATTAATATTATGTTTCGTCGTCGTAATATATATATAATTTTTTGGTATCGATGGATCTGTCAAACGTAGTAGACGTGTTTTATATCGTAGCAGTCGTAGCCCTAGTGAAAAGTGGTAAAAAAGTGTCAAGTCTGAAAAAACTAGCGTGAATTAACATAAATATGAAGTGTGAAAACCAGTACAATTAATAATCCGAGTGATATAACCAGTCTTCTTCTTTCTTCTTTTCCTTTTTATCCCGGCGTCGTTATGGTCAGAAGTGTAGGACCATAACCTTCCCACTTAACTGCATTCCTACTGGTCCGCTTGTGGGGTCCGCCGGTTTGACCTCAGAAAGTAGCGGCAGGCTTCCCGGTTTGGGATTACTTCATCGCTGAGGCCAATCAAATGCTGGTGTTTTTGCATTTGTTTGCACCAATTGTTTTTCGGCCTGCCTTTTTTGCGTGTTGAAATTGGAATGTTGATTGATAACGCCTTTTGGACGGGGTTCAAAGGATCTCTCCTTTGAACATGGCAATACCAACTGAGTCGGTCGCGCTCTATATTTCTTGTGATGGTTTCTTTTACGTGGAGGCTTCCTCGGATCTTTGAACTTCTAATTCTGTCACGCTTTGTTACTCCCGCTGTCATGCGAAGCATCTTCATCTCAGTTGCCGTTAATTTGCTCTCATACTTTTTGTGCATTGTCCAGCATTGTGAACCGTATGTGAGCGCCGGACGTACAACTGAAGTGTAGAGCCTTCCTTTCAGCTTAGGGGGCATTTTTCGATCACAGAAGATGGCGGAGTTTTCCCGCCACTTCATCCACCCTACGCTTACGCGATGTTTGATGTCGTCATCACAAGTTGCTTCTCTATTAATCATAGATCCCAGATATTTAAACTTTTCACACTTGGGAAGCACTCTTCCATTCAAGTAAATGTCTGGAATAGGCTGATGAGGGTCAGAGAACGGGCAGCACAGATACTCTGTCTTCTTTGAACTAATACGATACCCGTGTCCCTCAAAAATGTCCACCTACACATCAAGTGCTCGTTGTAGGGACGCCTGATCATCACTTATAATGGCCCCATCGTCAGCAAAGAATAGCTGGTGCACATTCGGGTCCGTCACTTTTCCTTCAAGCAAGCAATCAAGGACTGCTATAAAAAGCAGTGGGCTGAGGACGCTCCCTTGGTGTACACCGACTTTGATTGCGAACTCTTCGGTGACTCCTGCGGTGCATCTTACTCTTGTCGTTGCTCTCTCGTACATGTCCATAATTACTCGCACGTAGGTTTATGGAACTCCTTTTTGTCTTAGCGCTACCCATAAAAGATCTCTTGATTGCCGGTCAAAGGCCTTCTCGAAATCAACCAACACCATATGCAAGTCCTTTGAAGAATCACGATGCTTTTCCATCATGATCCTTATACTTTGGATTGCATCTGTTGTTGATTTACCCGAGACAAACCCGCACTGGTCATCAGATAGTCGTATTATTTTCCGCAGTCGGCTATCTAATACCCGTTCAACGATCTTCATGGTGTGCGACATCAGCTTGACAGAACGGTAGTTATCACAATTTCGCGTATCACCCTTTCCTTTGTGCAATGGACGAAGATAGCTTTCCCTCCATTGATTAGGCATAGTGTCGCCTCTCATAAGTTTAGAGATAAGAACCATGAGCCATCTAGACCCGATGTCTCCCATCTTTTTCCAGAACTCAGAGGGTATCCCGTCCGGCCCAACAGCTTTTCTTTTCTTGGAGTTTTTAACCGCGTACCGAACTTCTTCGACTGTGATGTCGGGTATTTCGGCATGATTCGGGGCGGCTCTTGGAAAGTACACTCGGGGAAACTGTTCGTTCAGAAGTTCCTCGCAATACTGTCGCCATCTGTGGAGAATTTTTTCGTCTTCCACAAGGAGTTGGCCTTCAGCATTGTTAATAAACTTTGGGAAACGAATCTCCTGAGCATTTCTTCTTCTCTGGGCGGCTATCTTAAAGATATTTGCTCCTTTGTTCAAATTGTTTTGTCGAAGCTCCTGGGTAGCCTGGTTCCTGTCAGACGCGGAAGACGATATTTCTTCCAACTCCTGATAGAGGCCTTCCATGCTTTTCGCTTTGAATTCGGCGCATTTTTTCTTCGCGATACCTTTGCAACATCTATATACCTTTTCACGGCGAGCTTTTTCCTCTCTATTAGTAGAAGAGCACTTTGACCAAGCTTGGAAAGCCATTTTCTTTTCGTGTATCACTGCTTTGGCTTCGTCTGTCCACCACCAGGTTTCTTTTGCGTGTTGGCAGGGGCCTTTAGATGTTCCGAGCAGTGATTTGGCTTTCTCCAGGCCAGATTGTTGTAGGGAATCCCACATGTCTTGTGCTCTGCACTCCTCATTACCGACCTCATCGATAATGGAAGAGAGGTAGTTTTCCATGATGGTAATAAAAGCTTCGCCTTTTCCTTTATCCAGCTTATACCACTTGATTCTCTCAGACACCTTCGTTTGCTGCTTTGACTTCTTTCTCGCATCCATAAAAAATTCAGTCAGGAGGAGACGGTGTTGAGGGGCGATCGCGTCTCCCAGGATCACTTTGCAATCTTTAGCTCGTGGCTTCATGAAACTGGATACCAAATGATAGTCTATTTGAGTTTCATTTCCGCCGCTGCTATAAGTGATCAGGTGCCGGCTTTGTTTGACGAACATGGTATTTAGCACTATAAGACCGTACGACTTGCACATGTTTAGGATATCTTCACCTGAAGAGTTCCTGGTGCCGTATCCCAGCCCTCCGTGGTAGCCTTCATAGTCTTCGCTTGTCTTCCCGACATGTCCGTTTAAATCTCCCCCAACAAACAAAAGCTCTTCCTTTGGGATGATTTTGACAAGGTTGTGGAAATCTAGCCAGAATGCATCTTTTTCTTTTTGTTCGCACCCTACTTGAGGGGCATATGCGCTTACGATGTTCCACACCTCACCATGCATCACCAATTTGAGAGCCATCAAACGGTCACTGGACTTTGAAATGGTTAAGACGTTGCCAAGTAACTCTGCCGCAAGGATGATGGCGATTCCGTTTTTTCCTTGTTCCAATCCATAGTAAAACATCTTGTAGGCTTTTGTTTTAACGTCCAAGAAACGTGCCCGATTACCGGTGTTTCGCCATTTCGTCTCTTGTACGCACAGGATGTCTACTCGCCTTCTAACCATCATTTCTTCAAGCTCATAGCTGCGCCCACTCATGCTTCCAACGTTCCAACTCGCGACTCTTAAATGTGGCTTACGCCGTTGCATTACTTTGCTATCCCCCGGAAATCCTATAGCTCTGACCCGAGCATTGCTGCTCGTCCCAGGATCACGACCATTAGTAGTGCCTGGCGGGGTAGTGCTTTTCCTTTTAGCGTTCTTTTCCATAATGCTACGGTTTGACCGTTTTCATTCTTCCCTTCCTTTTTGACACGGGCATGCTCCAGATTTTTTATTTTTTTATTTTTTGATTGATCTTACTCTTACAACACCGGTGATCTCCAGTCGTGTCAACCCACTGATTTGCATGCACACTTGTGGGGCAGTTTAATGGTGGTATATGTGTCCCTAGGCTCACCTTGGTGTTTTCTAAATTGCCTCGATGTGAGTTTTGTTTACCTTTGTTTAGTCGCCTTTTACGACAAGCGATAGGTATCGCTGCAGAGATATTCTTAACCCGTCCCTGCACGACTGATATAACCAGTAATTTTCTATAAAACGGAAAACAAAACCTGCAAGTGATTTTTTGGCGGGAAATAAGCAGAAAGTGTATGCGTTAATACAATTACATGTTACAAGACTGTGCGTGTGTAAACAGTTTTTGCGCAGTCAGTTCTGCGTTGTCAAGTCATAAGAACTTTCCTATAAATCAACGCTTTATAAAAAAAAAAACAATTCACAATGAATAGTCAGGAGTTGATCACAATCTTAAATAAATTTAAAGAAGAACTAAAATATGAAATAAAAAATGAGTTTAAAAGTCAACTTGATATAGCTTTAATGAATATGAAGGATGATATAAAGAAAGAACTACACCAGAAACACGAAGAAATAAATTTAGAAATGGGTTTACTGAGGGAACAGTTCAAGGAAAAAACAGAGCTTTTAGAAAAAGAAATAATAACTCTAAAAGAAACAATTGTTAACCAAGAAGAAGAACTTGATGGATTCAAAAGGAAAAACAATATACTTATCTTGAACATTAAAGAAATAGATGAAAATAGAACAAAACTAACTAGTCTGGTTAAACAATTAATGAAAACTAAGTTAGATGTCAATATGTCAGAAACAGGCATTCTTCTTCTTCTTTTCCCTTTTCCGGCGTTGTTATATTCAGAAGTGTAGGACCATAACCTTCCCACTTAACTGCATTCCTACTGGTCCGCTTGTGTGGTCCGCCAGTTTGACCTCAGAAAGTAGCGGCAGGCTTCCCGGTTTGGGATTACTTCATCGCTGAGGCCAATCAAATGCTGGTGTTTTTGCATTTGTTTCCACCAATTGTTTTTCGGCCTGCCTTTTTTTTATTTTTTTGTGACACGGGCATGCTCCAGATTTTTTTTGTTTGATCTTACTCTTACAACACCGGTGATCTCCAGTCGTGTCAACCCACTGATTTGCATGTACACTTGTGGGGCAGTTTAATGGTGGTATATGTGTCCCTAGGCTCACCTTGGTGTTTTCTAAATTGCCTAGATGTGATTTTTGTTTTCCTTTGTTTTAGTCGCCTTTTACGACAAGCGAGAGGTATCGCTGCAGGGATATTCTTAACCCGTCCCTGCACGGAAATCAGAAACAGACATTAATTTTGTAAAAAGAATTGGCAAGCCTAATAAAAACAAAACAAGACCCATCTTAATCGGGTTGACGTCCCTGTTAAAAAAAAATACGAAATTATGAAAGAAAAATCGAAACTGAAAGGGACAAATATTTTCATTAAAAACGACCTGTCCTTTGCTGGCCGTGACAAAAAGAAAAAAATGTATATAGCAGCGCAATAGCAAAGAGACAAAGGAGCTGAAGTCAGAAACAGACATTAATTTTGTAAAAAGAATTGGCAAGCCTAATAAAAACAAAACAAGACCCATCTTAATCGGGTTGACGTCCCTGTTCAAAAAATACGAAATTTTGAAAGAAAAATCGAAACTAAAAGGGACAAATATTTTCATTAAAAACGACCTGTCCTTTGCTGAGCGTGACAAAAAGAAATAAATGTATATAGCAGCGCAAGAGCAAAGAGACAAAGGAGCTGAAGTCAAGATAAAAAAGGGAAAACTGTTCGCCAACGGAGAAGAGATCGAGATAACAGATATACCTAAAGGTCCTCTAATCATCGGTAATGTAAACCCAAAAAGATACAGATCTCCTGAAAATGAGAAAAAGGAAGGTAAGAAGAAAAACGCCGGCTCCCTAGACGGTACAAACAAACAATAAAGAAACATATGATGCAGACACGGCTATGAAAAAAAACTAATGAATTAGATAATGAAATGGATATGATAAGATAAGAAAAATATACATTTACGAGCGGAAACGGTAAACATGGTATAGATAACATTAGACAAGACAAAATACAAGACGGATTAGGCAATAGTAACAGGATGTGATTGGGTGAATCATTTAAAAATGGGCACCCCAAGAAATGATCACAAGTCCGAAGACACTATTGTAACATGGCGAGTAAATGCCGCCATTACAAATAAGCATTAATACAAAGACAAAGACGGACGCGACCACTACATGACAGTAACGACAAAACCAAATACTGAAGAAGAAAGTAAGAACTTTTCCTAACGAATTAAAAAGAATTTGAAAGTTAATGAGTAGAATAAACAAATAAAAGGAGAAAGACAATGGAAAACCACCTCACACAATACGAATAGAAATCACAAGTTATAGAGCATCAAAAAGTAAGAGAGGAAGGCAACGAGAAACCACCTCTCGAGTTATTATATTGAACTATATATAAATATCTAATGCCTAGAAACAATCATCATGAGTACACAACCAAATACAAAGGCCTTCAGTCCCCGGCGGACCTTAATTGGTCAGTGGGTGCTAAGAATCCCCGGTGGGTATTTAAATATAGGTACATGGAATGTAAGAAGCCTGTACCAAGCAGGAAAACTAGATAACACCATAAAGGAAGCGAAGAGGCTCAAAATAGACATTTTGGGAATAGCCGACGTACAATGGACCGGTAATGGAAGCTTCACAAAAAACGGCTACACGCTATACTATGCATGCGACGACACAAACCAAAATAGATGCGGAGTAACGATTTTAATCGCAGATAAATTAAAAAAATCTATCACAGGAGTAGTCTACTTATCTAAGCGTGTAATACTAATCCAAGTATATGCCCCAACAGCTGACTGCGAAGACGCGATTATCGAAGACTTCTATAAACAACTGGACCAATGCATCCAACTAACAAAGAAACAGGATGTAACATTGATAATAGGAGACCTAAATGCAAAAGTGGGAAAAGGAAGAATTGTATATGTAGTGGGGGACTATGAACTAGGCAATAAAAATGAAAGAGGGCAAAAACTAATTGAATTTTGTCAACTTAACGAACTAACGATAACAAACACCTGGTTCAAACAGCCCCCCAGAAGACTTTATACGTGGACACGCCAAGACACACAGCTGAAACCGTAATAAGAAACCAAATTGATTATATTGTCATAAATAGGAGATTCAGGAATGCGATTAAATCGGCAAAAGCTTACCCAGGCACAGACATAGGATCAGATCACAACCCTGTTGTTGCCAAAGTTAAGGTACAACTAAAGAAAATGCAAAAAAAAACAAAAAAGGGAAAAAATACAACTAAACATGCTAAAAAACCGTGAGGTACAGGATCAAGCTAAAAAGGATGTAAAAGAAAAATGTCTAAACATGGGCACAGGTCAAATTGATGAAGAGAATATAGAATCGAGATGGAGTGAGCTTAAACAAAGTCTATTGGAGACGGTGAAAAGACACCTGAACATCAGAGAACAAAGGCCGAGGCAGGCATGGATGACAAATGAAATTCTGGAGCTAATGGAAGAAAGGAGGATAAATAAAGCAAATGAAAGCAGATACAAAGAAATACAAAGAGTAATAAGGAATAAGATAAGAGAGGCAAAGAATAGACATTTACAAGAGCAATGTGAAGAACTAGAGACACATGAGAGAAATCACGACAGCTTCAACATACATAGAAAGATAAAGGAAATCGCTTGCACTGGAAGAAAAAAACAACTTGATGTATTAAAAGATAAGGAAGCAAAGATCTTAGTGGGAGGAAAGGAGAAGCACTATTCACTTTCAACGTACGACTCCAACGATGCTTGGAAGTGAACAAAGACTTTTATGTGTGCTTCGTAGACTACGAAAAGGCTTTCGATAGGGTACAACACAAGAAAATGATGGAGATCCTCGAAAGCAAGGGCATAGACATGCATGACATGAGAGTGATTAGAAATGGCCAGAATGCGAAAATAATAATGGAGGAAGAAGAGGAAATTGAAATTCAGAGAAGGAGTAAGACAAGGGTGTATTCTCTCACCATTTTTTTTTTTTTTTTTTTTTTTTTTTGTGGAGGCTTCTGCTATCTGTTGGAGCACTCAGACACAAACACTGGTCCATTGTACTGCCAGACAGAGACTTTAGATGGCATTAGCCAAGCTTCTTTTTTTATTCACTTATATTGTGTGCGATTCCGTGCAGGGACGGGTTAAGAATATCCCTGCAGCGATACCTCTCGCTTGTCGTAAAAGGCGACTAAAACAAAGGTAAACAAAAATCACATCTAGGCAATTTAGAAAACACCAAGGTGAGCCTAGGGACACATATACCACCATTAAACTGCCCCACAAGTGTACATGAAAATCAGTGGGTTGACACGACTGGAGATCACCGGTGTTGTAAGAGTAAGATCAAACAAAAAAATCTGAAGCATGCCCGTGTCACAAAAAAAAAAGGCAGGCCGAAAAACAAATGCAAAAACACCAGCATTTGATTGGCCTCAGCGATGAAGTAATCCCAAACCGGGAAGCCTGCCGCTACTTTCTGAGGTCAAACCGGCGGACCCCACAAGCGGACCAGTAGGAATGCAGTTAAGTGGGAAGGTTATGGTCCTACACTTCTGACCATAACAACGCCGGAAAAAGGAAAAGAAGAAGAAGAAGATTGTGTGCGATTTGTTTTCCACACAAGTGAACGGAACCTAAAGCTTAATGCCGATTCCGAACGGCGAGAGCCGAGAAGCTTTTTCAAGGCAAGTGTACAACAGGGGGTTTTGCCAGTACCCCGCCGAGGAGGGACGCCGCGAAATAATCATTCGATGGCGTTGGTGTTTTTCGAGATCCGAACTCGCTCATCTAGCGTCAGTGGCCGACACACTACCCACTGCGCCCCTCTCTCTTTGGTTTGGTAATGGTCTCTCACCATTACTCTTCAATATGTACTCCGAAGAAATTTTTAAAGAAGCAATTGAAGAGAGTGACGGTGGCTTAAAGGTAAACGGAGTCCACGTCAACAACTTAAGATACGCGGATGATGCTATCATAATAGCAAGCGACATAAACAATTTAAGCATCATGATGAACAAACTCAACAATGTGAGTAATAACTACACACTTAGTATAAACACCGCCAAAACAAAGTTCTTGGTTTTAACAAGACAAGAAACACCGAATCTGGAGCTAAAAATAGGCAATAAAAGCATCGAAAGAGTCAGCAGTTTCAAATACTTGGGAACAATAATTGAAAGCAACGCCAACCTTAACAAAGAAATAGAATGCAGGTTAGAGCAAGCGAGGTCGATCTTCTGCAAAATGAAAAAAGTATTCTGCAACAGAGAGATAGGGATAAAAGCAAGAATGGTGAAATGCTATATTTGGTCGGTTCTGTTATACGGAGTAGAAACCTGGACGTTAAAAAGAGTAATGGTACGAAGAAGCGTTCGAAATGTGGGTATTCCGAAGAATACTTAGAATCTCCTGGATTGACAGGATAACGAACGAAGAAGTGTTGCGACGGATGGGCAGAAAAAGAGAACTGCTACACTCAATTAAAATACGAAAATTATGCTACTTGGGTCATATCCTGCGCAATGGCAAATACAGGCTCCTTCAACATATACTGCAAGGGAAAATAGAGGGAAGAAGAACGGTGGGAGGACAAAGGCTGTCATGGATGTCTAACCTGCGAGAGTGGCTGAACCTTCCAACGATAGAAATCATAAGAGGAGTCACAAACAAACATAGTTTAGAATTGATGATTTCCAACCTCCGCAGCGGAGAGGAACCTTAAGAAGAAGATATATAATTTTATTTCTTAAATTTATTTGTTACATATTTTTCATCAAATTTTTTTTATTTTTTTTTGTTTATAACGGGTGTTTCAGAGCAAATTGACGATTTCAAAATTAAATAACTCGTATAAAAACCAAGACATCGCGACGGTGACGGTCTCTGTAGGCAGCCAATAAGATAAATTTTATTCTCATATGGTAAGTTAGTAGCATGGTGTACTGGAGTAAACAACAACGCGCGTTCGCGGTCGAGAGCTATATTCGTAACAATGAATCATGTGTGTTCAATGTGAATTTCGAAAAAATTTTAACATTCAGCCGCGATATCCTATTCCTGCTCGTGGAACAATTTTAAACTTGGTAAAAAACTTCCGCGAAACAGGTGCAACATCAAATCGGAAAAAAACTGACCAGCTGAAAACCAAATAGTCCGGGAGGTATCGTTGCAAATCACTGAATTATTTCAGTGGCCAATTCACGTCACATCTGCGAGAGATAACCTATCGTTCATCTTGAATGTTAATCGTGGCGTCCGTGTGGCACGAGCGCCGATCCTGCCATGTCGTCTAGGTCCATATTGTTCAATTTGGGTCATAAGAAATTTGTTATCATCTAATGACGCGGCTTGCCCAAAATCCTCACCAAACGGTAACTTTTTGAGGATACATTTACACCTAGTGAACCTCATGTGCGTTGGTGTCGTCCCATATAGGGCAGTTTTGTTTGTCAACACAGCCATTCACCCAAAAATGCGCCTCGTCGCTAAAGATGATTTTTCGGCCAAAATTGGCGTCCTCTTCCGAACTCTCCGAAGCCCAGTCAGCAAACGGCATTGCTTTTGGTTATGAACCTTGAGCTCCTGAGTCAGTTAGCAGGGTCGATTCCTCTCAGTTAGCTAGTTTAGCAGTGCTAAGCCAAGAATTTAAATGAATAATTTCTATGAAATACATTTATAATACGTAAAATACAATGATTGACGAGGTTAACGGAATTATGAAGATTAATTCTAACAATCAATGACAAATAACAAAACTACCTATCTACAAATCTATCTTGCAACATACACAACACAAAACTCTCATACAAAAAGTCTCCTGAAACATTTGTAGCGCCAAATTTGGGCTACGTTATTGCGTACAATCTAAATATGTATATAAGAGTGTTAGATTATAAATGTCGTAAGGAAAGCCTAACTAAATCGGGAAGGAAATCGTTATCGCAAAATTTTTAAATTGATCTCTCTTAATTGCGTTCTCTTTTGTTTTACTTTCGTACGTTTCTTTCGTGCGTGTGCTTATTTGTGACGTTCTCATAATTCTAAGAAAATATTACTTTTGTCATATCTATGCATATCTAGTTTTTTTTTCGCCACTGTCGGTTGGATCTTCTACGGATCCAAGTCCCGTCACAAAATTCGCCAAGTTAAAGTTTGCAGAAGTTCTTGTCTACGGCGAGGAATAGAGTGCCTCGGGTTCCGCTGTAGACTTTCACGGAACGCGACAATGCTCTCGGCCGATCTTGCGTTCCTTTGACGTACGAATGTTGATTGATTGATTACCGAGCCGATCGTCTAAATGCGGCCACCAAGCAATGAAGAATCGACTGTGAAGCGCCAAGGACTACCACGTCTATCATCAAATGAGAGCAAAGTTTGCACTAACAAACATTCATTTTGATAATAAAATTTTTAGAGCTCTCGATTTTAGACGTGTATTTAATTACACGTGTATTCGTGTCACGTGTGCACGTGTACAAAATATATAGTATTTGCACGTGTATATGAATTATGAAATGCAACAATCTGCTATGCATTTTTTCTAAATCTGACCTTGGGCACCTTCTGAGAAAAGTTATATTTGATGACTATTCGTTCTTTACACATTTACCACTAGTTCCACGACAGCAAATCCACTGTTTTTTCTTCTTTGTAGCTTGTTGAAAATACTGGAACAACATATGATGCCTTTAGAAAATGATTATATTGGGAGTACAAAATTCGGTCCGTTTTTTTCTGTTCAAAAAACATCACTCAAAGTATTGTCCGTCGCAAGCGACTACTTTTTCTCATCTCTCTGGTAATTTTCGAATACTATCTCTAAAAAATGAGCCATTCTTCGATTTCTTCAAAAGAACCGAACCGGTGACCCCCAAATCGTTTTGCATCGAAAAAGCCAGTAGTCGGAAGGAGCAAGGTCTGGAGAATACGGCGGGTGGGGTAAGACCTCCCATTGCAGCGTTTCCAGGTAGTTTTTGACCGCTACAGCCACGTGGGGCCGAGCGTTATCATGTTGCAAAATCACCTTGTCATACCTTTCGGTCGTTTCTGGCCGTTTTTCACGCAATGCACGGCTCAAACGCATTAGTTGTAGTCGTTAACGTTTCCCATCAATGGTTTCGCAGCTCATAGTACACCACGCCCGTCTGGTCCCACCATATGCAGAGCATGACCTTTGAACCGTGGATGATTTTCTTTGGCGTCGATGTAGACGATGATGCTTCACCAGGCTTTGCATAGTATTTTTTCTTCTTGGGGTTATCGTAGTATATCCACTTTTCATCTCCAGTCACGATCCGGTGCAAAAATCCCTTCCTTTGATGTCTTTCAAGAAGCAGTTCCGAGGTGAAAAATCGCCTGTCGACATCTCTCGGTTTCAACTCGTACGGCACCCAATTTCCTTGCTTTGGACTAAATCCAAATTTCTTTAACCGAACGGAAATTGTTTGCTGAGTCACTCCCAACGATTCTGCGAGTTCACTTTGCGTTTGGCACGGATCTTGATCCAGTAAAGCCTCCAATTCCTCATCTTCAAACTTTTTGGGCTGGCCAAGACGCTCTTTGTCTTCGATGCTAAAATCACCACTTTTGAAGCGTCGAAACCACTCTCTGCATGATTTATCGGTTGGAGCAGATTCACCATAAACTTCTACAAGCATTCGATGGGCTTCAGCTGCACTTTTCTTCCAATTAAAAAAAAAATCAAAACTTCCCGCAAATGCTGTTTATTTAAGACAAATCCGGACATTTTCGAAGAGGCAAAAAAACATGACGTTGTCAGAAACAGGCGCTGATGCACACTAATTATTGTTGATAGATGTCACACCTTTCCAATGAAGTAGGTAATCGCTTCCAAGATCAGCCACAACTTGCAGGTGGCGCCATCTTTTGAAAACGGACCGAATTAATTTGTACCCCCAATATAATAAAATTGTTTAAAATCAGTTTTTTCCAGCAATTTGCAAAAACGATTTGATCTGCAGTGTAATGGGACACCTGACGTTTCTGTAAGGCAAGTAGCATCTTTACTTGAAACCCGATACAAAGGCCTTGAGCATGAAGATTTTGATGTAAGAGCTCCCATAAGAGACAAACTAAAGATGCTACTAATGGAAAGTTCTTCTTCGGACCGTACTATTGAAGCTGGAACAACGGATACTGAAAATAAATAAAATTTTAAAACAGACTTAGAAATTTTTGTATAACATGCCGAGTACTAAGGAAAATGTATTCAATACCAGCTGGAAACTTATTTCCGGGAACCTCAAGTAATGTTTGATTTAGATCCGTATGAATGGTGGAAATATAGACAAAATAAATTTCCAAGGGTCGCAATTTTAGCGAAAAGATAGGTATAGCTACATCTGTCTGTTCAGAACATTGCTTTTCCACAGCTCGAAATATCGCCACATTTAAAAGGACTTCATTACTTCCCGTAAATGTAGACTTGTTGCTATTTGTTTATCAGAATATAAAGTATTTGCAAGGCTAAATATTAAGGACAGTCATAATTTCATTTCATTTCTTATTGTATTTTACTTTTTTATATTAATTATATGAAGAAATTCCACCTTTTTTCTTTTAATAAAAATGATCTGGTTAATTTAAACTCTACAAAACTCCAGGTAAGGACGGTGTCTTTCCTGCTATTCTCCAGAAAGGCCTAGACATCATTCTAGCACCACTGCTAACTCTCTTTAGGTCCTGGAGAGAAGTCAACCTTGTCGTCATCCTCAAGATTGGAAAACCAATGAGTAACATATGTAAATCATATCGCTCAATCAGCCTAACATCTTTCCTACTAAAAACAATGGAAAAACTGATCGAGCTTCATATTAGAGGTATACTAGAGAATCGAATACCAGTGCATCCAAATCAATATGCATACCGCAAAGAACGATCTACTGAGAAAGCGCTTATTCACATAGTACCGCATGTGGAAAATAGCTTGACACGCAGGGAGATCGCAATTTGCGCTTTTCTCGATATTGAGGAGGCTTTTAATAACACTGGCTACAACTCAATCACCACTTCACTGTCCTGGAGAGATAACCACTGGATTAGAGCGATGCTCGAGAACCGTATTATATCAGTTATATCTGAAGAGATCTCTGATAGTATCGGCAGCTGAAGGATGTCCACAAGGTGGAGTCCTTTCTCTGGTCGATAGTCATCGACGACCTACTCTACAAGTTAACCAACCTCGGTTACGAAGATCCATGTAGTTATTGTTACAGGTTAATGCTAAAAACAAATTTTTCTTAGCTTAAGTTAGTTTTAATAACGTTAATTTTAAGTTTATATATGGTGGTCGAAAGACATATAATAGATCTAAGTTGTACTGTTTGTACAAAGGTGTTCGCCTAGGGCCAGTAAGATATTTAAATTTGTGAGGATAATTAAGCTAGTTTGACGAATTTTATCTAGCGTAAGATAATTATAAGCAAAATTTGAATAAAAATTGATTTAAAATTAAAAAAAAAAAAAAAAGTAGCGTTTATCGAGAACAGTCAGGCACGAGGTTTGCATCGATTTTTTTGTGTTTTTAATTAATTTTTATTAATTACTACTTAGATCTACCTTACACTTACAAAAATGCTTAAAACTTGATTTATTATCTTAACTATTTTAAAATAACTTACTGGCTCCCTGAGGACACTCATAGATAAAAACAACATTTTTAATTTGTCTTTGATGATTTCTATATACTTATGGGCTAACTTAACTTAATTTATGCTAAGAAAATATATTCATGTATTTAACAAAAAAAAAAACTTAGCATATCTACGATCATTTTAATCTAGAAAATACATATAAGAATATATAATATAGTATCTAATCGCTACCCCAGTCTAGCTTAACCTACCCTAACCTATCCTAGGCTACCTCGCCTTGAGGAGCTATATGAATCAAAGGAACCACTGGCGAAGTCCGCTCTAACCACCAAAAGCGTTGATGTTGTCGGGCGACGTTTTCCTGTACTCGGCGAGACTGATCTACTAAAGCTGAGACGCTCAGGCTTACGGAGCGCGACATTATGTTCATAAAGGAACCGCCGCCCCACGGAATTGCGTGCCACGTGGAAGAGGAGCGGAATCGCTAATCTATCCTGAATCACCCCACATTGATCTAAATAGAGAAATGCCTCTTGAGGAACAAAGTCGTCAAGGCCCATCCACTCGTGGTATGAGTAGTTGACCAAAGTCATTGCTTCGAATCAATTTTATTAGAAAGTTATCCACCCATACAATGCGGGCCTTATTGTAAAGGACCTCGTTCGGGTAAAATTTCGTGTCCTATGTAACCCGAGACAAGTCCAGAGACATTGCCCTCAAACACCCGAATCCTTTTTATTAAGCTGGCTCTCAAATTGAACCAAACGGGACATCCAGAGGCAACCATGGGCCCGATTTAAGGCCATGTAGAAGATTATCTTCACTCTGAAATCAAGTTGGCTACTATGAAACAGTAATCTTGTTACAGCAAAAGTGCCCCGGACCCTTGCCAGAACAGCATCTACATGTTTGTGAAAATTTAAATACTGGTCTAGCCAGACCCCAAGTTATCTGACCACTTGATCTTCAACTTCCAGTCATTACGATACTGTCCGAAGAGTAACAGTGACGTCGATCGTTGGACCTGATCTGTAACATACGGTGTCGAAAGCTTTAAAGTCAGTCAAGTCAAACAGGCACCCGTGCATTTATTGCATTTATTCCATTGGATATCTGTAGTGTTATGCCGCGCTCTGAAAGCGAATTTATTGTGCTCAACCCATTTACACAGGGCTCTATGGACTGCCTTTTCGAAGACCTTACTGGTACTCGGAAGGAAACTTACTGACCGGAGATTTGCCATGTTGGAGGTGTTTTATCCCACTTGGGAGTTGGTTGCACCGCTACTATCTTCCAGTGCACTGAATATTATGCATTATTCAGTATATTTTTGGATAGGATAGTGTACATCTCTACAGTCACTGGTGGGAGGTTCTTGAGCACAACATTACGTATTCCGTCGGGTCCCTCGGATTTTTTTCTCTTGACTCAATGACTCGAAGATCATCTAGAGATCCTCCGTCGAAATTATTTAACGGGGTGTTAAAAATAGTTACATACCATCTCCTTGTTTGAATCCTTCACGTACCCAAATGATTCCGATAAGACATTTCCTATTTTATATTTTCCTTTGTTACTTAGGCATACTTGTATCAGTTTCATCAACTTTTTCAGGATCCTCTAATTTGGACTTACAAGGACGTGATACATTTTTGATCGATTTATACAGTCAAATACCTTTTTGGAAATACATAGTAGTTTAGTGTAATAGTGTACCGTTTCGTGGGTTTCCCCATTTCTTTTCTAAAAGTTGCTGTATAGTTATAATCTGGTGTCTTGTCGAGCGATTCTTTCTGGAGTCACACTGGTATTCTCCGACTATTTTCTTTGTGTATCAAAGTCAGTTTCTTTGAGTGAATATTTGACAGCTTGTAACAACTTCAGTAACTTACTGTTACAACTTGGTTGCAGAAATTTTCCTCGGTAATTGTTGCATTGTGTCTGTCACCCTTTTTAAATACGGGAATTATGACCGAAATTCTCCATTCCTTCAGGATAGTTTCATTGTTCCATAACGTTGTGATGATGGTATTAGGTCGATTCCTGTTGCCTTGTTGTTCTTAACCTCTGCTATGTGGATAACACCGTTTTCCATTTCTGCTGGCTCTCCATGTATAATACATCTAGCATTTTATCAAAATATCTCCTTCATTGGGCTGCAACTCTTTTCAGTATCCGAAACGAACCCCACCCCATTATCGTTGCGAATATCCTGATCTAGCCTGGTATCCTTTTCGTGCCGCGTTTAGCCCCCCATACATTGTTCTTTTGTTTTTAACCGCACATTCTTCCTGATTTCTAGCAAACTTTTTCCTTTGCCATTGTCGTTTTTTATCACGAAAATATTGCTGACTTTCTTTGTAGGATTTGATATCTTGTACTCCTAATCTCTTCACTATTTTCCAAGGGTTGAAGTCTTAGAACACTACGAGCTTTTACTTTATCCTCGCATTCTTCGTCGAACCCAGGCTTTTCTTTGGGACTTTGCAATAGCCTAGTTTGCTTTCCGTTGCCGGTCTCTACAAGATCGTAACCCGTTCTGTACAAGTTGCGTACGTTCCACGAACCTATCATTAACTTTTTCTTTTTATGGATGATCTCTCTTGGATAATTCCCACTCCGGAGATCACATCGGGGAACTAGTTTATCTCCGGAAGATTTTAACCAAGGAAGTCTATTTAACGCCACAGTGGGTCGAAGTTTTTTGATGTTGTTTTGAGTGTGGTGTTGTTATGATGTATTGATATATTGATGTGAGTGTGGGAATTGCAGAGTAATCAACTTTGCGCCTTTCTCTGCCATTTTTCATAGGGCAGAGATCCTGGCAGTCCGATCCGCGTGTATATCCTAATCCCTATCCTGCAGGGGGTAAGAAATTTTCTTGTAGCGCAGATATAATACAATATCAGGTGCACAAATGTTACTTAGTCAGATCATGCCTGATAGGAACAAGTGGTAGTCAGAAGGGGCTATGTCAGAAAAATAAGTCCAGTGGAATGTGACATCCCATTTCAGAATTTTCAGTTAGATATTAGCGACCTGTGAAAAATATGTGTCCCTACTGCAAAATCACAATTTCATGTCTTGTAGCCGTTTTTCTTTCAATGCTCGGCCCTAACTCATATATGTTCGACAGTGAGCGCCTGTGATGGTTTCACTTGGTGGCAAAACCTCATTTGATCCATAAATGCTTATGGCTTAACCGTTGATGTAGATACATTGCCGTAGGGCCCTCATGTTTATCTCGTTTTGGATTATCGGAATATATCCACTCTTAATCTCTAGTCACAATACGATGCAAACAAGTGTTCTTTACTTGTTTCTTGCAACTTGAACAACTGTTCGATGTTTCGGCTTCAACTCATGGTACCTAATTTCCTTGCTTTTGGAGCATTCTCAAGGCTTTCGGACGAAGAAAAATGTCTTGTTGATTTACGGCTAATGAATCTGCTTCTATTGAATTTAGAATTAACTCGAACCTTGTGTAACTTTTTTCGCCAGTTAAATCCTTCGATTCCCTTTTCATTTCACGAAATTTAATACTCCTGAAGTTCAAGACGAAGTTATAAGTAACATAAGTATTGAATACATATGTTCAAATCAATATATATTTTTAATTCTTATATTTCAGTTTTTTCTGCTTCAAAAGAGGAGGCTTTACAAGTGGCGAAGAATACCGGAACACTTTGTTCGCAAGTTGTTAAACTACGTGGTCTTCCATATGCTATCACGGAGAATATGATCGAGAATTTCTTTAAAGGTATATTTTTTATCGTAATATTCCGAATATATAAAGAATAGTTATAGTAAAAATCAGTTATGACGATACAAACCGCTTCATATAACTTTACTGTTGTATATACAATTGCTGCAAGTTTCGGATTTGTTAATCCCAAAAATCCTCAAAAGCTGCAATACAAGTTATACCAGGATAATGACCCGAAGCACAAGTCACTCTTGTGCAGGACATGGTTGCTTTACAACTGCAGCAAAGTGTACCTGCGCAAAGTCCCGATATAAGCCCCAGTGAAAATTTGTGGACATTTTTAAAAAAGAGGGTGGCAAACGAGCTTCCACATCTCAAAGCGCACTTGTTAGAGTAATCCAAGAAGACTGAAAAAAGATACCGGACTACTACGACATAGAGCACCTTATTGGATCAATGCCAAGACGGCTAGAAGCCGTTGTTGATGCCAATGTTAGGCACACTAAATATTAGGGCAATTTTTATTTGTGTTTCCTTTTATGTTCTGTTTGCATTGCAAATAATTATTGTAATTGACAGCTTAAAATATGAAGATGTTTTTATTTTTGTTATTTTCCTGCATTTTTCTTTGAATTTTGTTAATTTTTTTTATTGTAGTTATTAGGAATAACCCTATTAATAAAATTATAAAAAAAAAAAAAAAATAACAAAAGCAATGCGTTTCCATAAATTTTAACATTTCAACTGAAATTGCAAGCAATTTTTCCTTTTGCAAACAATTATGTGACAGACTGTACGTATGTACAGTCTTTTTAAATAAAAATGCCATAAAATTAATTTGGTCTTATCATTATTTCGGTGCCTTTGTTTTGAGTAGCTGCTATCATTCTCCTATTAATGGACCCACAAGCACGTATTTTATGGTATACCATATCAAACTTAAACTACTGCTCACGTACAACTCGAAGTGAAGTAACTTGTCTGGGCTGGACGCGGGTTATTCAATTTCCATTATGTTGGTTCTCTTTAACCAGTCCTTTGTCATTCGAACCATTTTTTTCCACATTCCGTTTCTGTCAGTTTCTGGAAGAAACCGAAAAACTTCGGTTTATTTTACAGTTCGTCAATTTAGCGCCTTCTCTTTCTGTCTTTTACGGACCATCTTAGCAAAAACAAATTTTCATATGAATTCGTTTCGAAGAAGCAAAAGAACCTTTTTCGATCTAGTATGCCTTCGTTTGGTATGTTACCCTGTTTTGTCGTGGAATTTGTTCAAAGCTTTATTTTTTTTTTCTTTGAGCATCCTAGACAATCTCCAATCGCCTTGTTCGGCAGTCCTTTATCATAAAGGGTTACGACATTAACTTTTTGACAGCGCCGTGGCGCAGTGGGTTTTGTGACGGCCTCTGACGCACGATGAGCCAGTTCGGATCCCAGTAACCTCAACGTCATCAAATGTTCACTTCGCGGCACCTCTCCTCGTCGGGGTACTGGCAAAACCTCGGTTGTTTGGTGCAGCAGGCAAACACGCTGTGGCTTCACTCACCAAACTCGAAAGAGCGGTCTGTCTCAGCTGCACGGGGGCTTTCCCCAGCACACCGGGAACTGCTTGCTCTAGATGCTATGATGAATCTTCCACTCCTTGACATATATGTATATCAGAGGGTGTGCATTGAAAGCCATTTCTCGCCTAAAGAGAAATGGTCTTTGGTACAACTCGCATTGGAGTGAAAGTGTACTTGCCGGAGAAATATCCTACGACGCCTGTCTCATGGATATGCCTTCTGACTCAGTGACATCCTACTGCGCTGTAATTTCAAAGTCACATTTCCATGGCGTCAGGACTGGCTTTGGCCACACACTGAACCTGGAATAGAATGTCTTCGCATTTTCACAGATGGCTCCAGAACTGGGCAGGGATCCGGCGCTGGAGTTTTCTTTGAGCGCAAAAACATTCGACTGCACTTCTCGTAAGAAAATATGCGTCTGTCTTTCAATTGGATATTTACGCAATCCTAATGGCCATGCACTATGTTGTGAAACACAGGTAGAGAGGAAAAAGCATATGCGTCTGCACTCAAAGCTGTGTCCAACCCTCTGTCCAACTCCAAATTAGTGCATGAACTCAAGACCTTTTTGAACAAAGTCGGACGACTAAATTCGCTTAGGCTTGTATGGGTTCCAGGTCACTCTGGAATCCCGGGAAACGAGATCTCCGATGAACTCGCTAGAAGGGGCTCAGAGGAGGGTTTCTCAGGATCTGAACCCGCCTGGGTTCAACGACTGGGTCTTTAATGCACACAGTCCTAGATGGAGGGAATATCCAGGATACAGGATGACTAGGCGCGTACGCCCTGATGTCTGCAAGAAGTCCGCAACATTTTTCTTATCCTTAAGGAGAAATTATTGCAGAAGGCTTACGGACGTCATTACGGGCCATTACACTTTTGCCAAACATCTCTACGTGCTTGGCATCAGTGAGAAGCCTACCTGTGCTGCATGTTACGAGGAGGATGACACAGAAGAATACTTTCTCTGCGACAATCTACTCTTCGAAAATTATTATGTACCATTCTGTTCATATTGTGTAGTCATCAGAAATCAACAAACTAACAACTCAATTACGGTTCTCCTCGGTAATTGAATAAGACTTATTGAATTCCATAGCAACTGATTAAACAACAACATCCAAATCAGTCAATTGTCAACTTATATTTTAATGGAATTATTTATTTTTTTTTCCATCAGGTTTGCATTTAAAACGCAATCGTGAGGGAATTCTAATTTTAGTGGATAAAAAGGGACGAGCAACAGGGGAAGCATATGTGCAATTTCAATCTACTGAAGACACAGAACGGGCATTACTTCGAAATAAAGAAAAAATCGGCCACAGGTAAGCACTTTTATGTTAAAAATGAATGTGAAGAAAAGCACTTATTTCACACATACTCTTATTTAGCACTATGTTAGTGCCTCCAGCTGCTTTGGACGCAAAGAGCTTTACTGGAAACCTTCCGTCCATACTTTTTTATATTTAATATGCCTACGACTGTAATTAGATTCGATGTAGACATTTTAATAGTGATTCCAATTAAAAGTGTATATGTTGATAAATGCAACTTGGTGGTATCATGTCGTCTAGACAAAAATATGACCGTTAGTGCACAAAGTAAACACCGCATAACGAAAACTCATTCAAATATTGGAATAAAATCCTATGATTGTCTTTCAGGTTTATTCATTTGTCGTGTCATTAAAAGACTTTTTTAGAGAGCGCAGTGGGGAGTGTCAGCTTCTCTCCTCGGTGGGATACTGGCAAAACCCCTCTCCCCTTGTACACTTGTCTTGGAAAAGTTTCTCGATTCTCGTCGTTCAAAGTCGGTATTAAGCTTTAGGTTCCGTACACTTGTGTGAAAAACAAATTTCACACAAGATAAGTGAATAAAAGAAGCTTGGCTTTGGATCTTCATGAGCTCTAACGCTATCTCAGGTGTCTGTCTGGTAGTACAATGGAGACAGTATTTGTGACTTGAGTCCTCCAACAGATAGCAGAAGCCTCCAAAAAAAATAAAAAAAATAAAAAACAGACTTTCTGTGTTTCTCTTTAATTACGTATTATAGCTTCAAATTAGAAAGAAGTGGTTACAAGGCCTCTCCTAATTTAGTCCTTCATAAATTTCGAATGTTCCGGAAAAATCAATCCCTACTTTAACTCGTCGCTTTGCTTCACTTTAGGTATACTTACAAGGACGTGATATATTTTCGATCGGTTTGTAGAGTCATATTCCATTTGAAATCAAAAAAAAATTTCTAAATGTTTTCATATAGTAGAAACCTGGTCATTCTGCGAGCACACGCTGGTAGTCTCCGATTATTTCCATAGCGTCTTTAATAGAATATTTGACAACACCTTAAAACAACCTTATAGCTGCGATATTCCTTGGTTATTTTTGCATTGGTATTGATCAGAGGATAATTTCATTGTCTCATATACCGCAATGTCTCGCTAATCCGAATCAATTATTGCAAGGGGACATTCGGATTAACAAGTACAGAACGGTAACAGAAAAAAATTGTTATTTAACAAATATAATTTCTATTTGTTGCAGGTCAAAGTTGAAATTCAGTTAAAAGATATAACCTTAACTTTAAACGTAAACACAAAAAAAAAACCTAAGGAAAAACTTAAAATAAAATCATAAATTCGATCCATATTTTGCATTGTGAGACTATAACAATTTAATGTTATTTAATGTACGCTTACACATTACACTGCTTATGGAATTTTAGTCACGAAGTCAGTTATAAATGTTTCTTTTTTCTTTTGCTTTTGTAAAGTGATCAAAGCTTTTTGCTTCAGATTTTGCAGAGCCAATAAATCTGAAGCGCAAGCTTCATTCTCCAAAGCCCATTTTGTAGAAAAAGCTACGAGGGTGGTCCGATAAGTACTGAGCCTCATCGCCGGATGGCACCAGTATCGCAAGAGTAACTTACTATCGTGTAGTACATTCTAGTAAACGGCTACTGTCGAAACTTCAGCCGGATCGGACTGGTAGTTTTGTTTTGACCGCGTGTGGAAGCGGGAGTGTCGGCGTATTTTACAAAAATGGAAAAAGAGCTATATCGGTGATTCGATTCTTGTTTTTGGAAGGGAAATCGCCCAGCGAAATCAAAGAGCGTTTGGATGCTGTGTACTGTGACTCTTCTCCTTCGAACGTGATCGCACGTCGGTTTTTGATGAGCCACGTCTAGGTGCCCCGAAAACGGCTACCACGAAATCCACGACCTCGTATTGGCAGACCGCCGATCGAAGGTGCGGGAGATAGCTGAGACAGTAGGCATTTCAAAAGATCGTGTGGGTCATATCCTGCATGAAATTTTGGGCCTGAGAAAGCTGTCGCCCGATAGGTGCCGTGTTTGCTCACTCCGGACAACAAGCGCAACCGTGAGACCACTTCAGACCACTTAAGCACATTCCGAAGGAGTTTCTGCGTCGTTTCGTGACAGTCGACGAAACATGGATCCACTGGTACACACCAAGGAACAGTCGAAACAGTGGACTTCACCCGGCGTACGTGCTCCGAAGAGGACGAAGACTGTCCCATCGGCCGGAAAGGTGATGGCCGCCGTTTTCTGGGATTCACAAGATGTGATCCACATCGACTACCTGGAGAAAGGCAATTGGGCCGATTCGACGCCGAATTGAAGAAAAAACGGCCCCACTTGGCTAAGAAGAAAGTGCTCTTCCACCGGCTCACACCTACGCCCTCGCCGCGGCCAAATTGGTCGAACTGGGCTACGAACTGCTGGCCCATCCACCGTATTCTCCAGATTTGGCCCCGTGCGACTTCTTTTTGTTTCCAAACTTGAAAAAGTCACTCGCCGGGCAAAAATTTCAGTAGAATGAGGTCATCGCCGCCACGGAGGCCTACTTTGCAGACCTCGAGAATACGTATTTTTCAGACGGGTTAAAGAAGTTGGAGCATCGCTGGGTCAAGTGTATCGAGCTAAAAGGAGACATATTGAAAAATAAATCGCCATTTCTCCAAAATTTTTGTTTTTCTTTTGCTAAGTAAGACCACCCTCGTATTTTGACAAACATGTAGATGCTGCTCTGGCAAGGGCCCGGAGCGCTTTTGCCCTGACAAGATGGCTGTTTCATAACAGCCAACTTGATTCTAGAGTGAAGGTAATCTGCTACATGGCGTTAATCAGGTTCATGTTTGCCTATGGATGTCCTGTCGGTTCAATGTGAGAGCCAGCTTTTTTTTTTGTTTTGGAGGCTTCTACTATCTGTTGCAACACTCAGACACAAATACTGGTCCATTGTACTACCAGATAGACACCTTGTCTTTATTGTATTTTCCCCGTTGTCTGGAGAAAAGTGAGGAGGGTCTTCAGTGGCCCCAAGGGTGCGCCACCTTGAGCGAGCGAAGGCGGGACAGTCGCATAGAAAGTTTTCTGCTGTGTCATCCTCCTCGCAACATGCGGCACAGGTAGCCGTCTCATTCGCTTGGCCAAAGTGTTATAATGACGCCCGTAAGCCTTCTGCAATAATTTCTCCTTAAGGATAAGAAAAATGTTGCGGACTTCTTGCCGACATCATAGCGTACACGCTTAGTCATCCTGCATCCTGGATATTCCCTCCATCTACAACTGTGTGCATTAGAGACCCAATCGTTGATGTCAGATTTGATCGTGGAAGCAGGTAGACCTAAGGTGGGTTCAGATCCTGAGAAACTCTCCTCTGAGCCTCTTCTAGCGAGTTCATCGCAGATCTCGTTTCCTGGGATCCCAGAGTGACCTGGGACCCATACAAGCCAAAGTGAATTCAGTCTTCCTACTTTGTTCAAAAAGGTCTTGAGTTCATGCAGAAATTTGGAGTTGGATAGAGGGTTGGACACAGCTATGAGTGCAGCTTGGCTGTCACTGCAGACGCATATGCTTTTTCCCTTCCACCTGTGTTTCACAACATAGTGCATTGAAAGATTGAAAGACAGACGCATATGTTCCTAACGAGAAGTGCAGTAGAATGGTTTCGCGCTCAAAAAAAACTCCAGCGGCAGATCCCTGCCCAGTCATGGAGCCATCTGTGAAAATGCGAAGACATTCCATTCCAGGTTCAGTCAGAGCCAGTCCTGACGCCATGGAAATGTGTCTGTGAAATTACAGCGCAGTAGGATGGCAGGTGTCATTGCGTCAGAAGGCATATGCATGAGACAGAGGTCGTAGGATATTTCCCGCGCAAGTACATTTTCACTCCAATGGGAGTTGTACCAAAGACCATTTCTCTTTAGGCGAGACATGGCTTTCAATGCGAACCCTCTGATATACAGTGTCAGACAAAACAATAGCACCCAATGGCACTTGGTTACATGTTGTCAAATAAAATTGGTAAAATTTAATAGATTTAAATGAATTTTATTTCTGTAACACAAATTAACAATAGATCTTAAAATACTAGAACATAAATGATGCAAATTCAGAAGTTAAGAAAATATAACGAAAAACAGAGTAATTCAATGAACACAGCTGCGATAAAACTAAAGCACTAGCATAGTGCACCAGCTGAACCCGATTATCCCTTTGTTTTTTTTTTGCTTATCTTTATTTCTCTATTGCGGTAAATTATCTGTTGCATTTGAAACAATGACACTATGTTGAAAATAATGTTCATTTACAAGTTATGTGACATAGAGTAATCGGAATTCTAAGGGTGAAAAAGTTTTTAAAATGGCGCGTAACAAATACACCACCGAATTTAAACAAAAGTTTATCGCGGATTTTCATGCAGGTGAAGCAGTCAACTGTATTTCTAAACAATATGGGATCCACCATTCGGTCATTTCTCGTATAAGAAGCCGGTTTCGCAATACCGGATGCCTTGAAACTATCCACCGTGGCGGAAGACCCCGGAAAACTACCATACGGGATGATCACGCAATAGTTATAGTAATTAAAAATTATCCATTTTTATCTGTAAGAGTGATAGGAAGCGAACTAGACTTGGACATATCCACCAGATCTATCCAGCGATGGATGGTGGAAGCCGATTTTCTTTCTTACCGGGCTCTAAAAAAAAACATTTATTTCACCGAAGAATCAAAGGGCGAGACTTGCGTTTGCCAAGGCGCATATTAAATGGACTATCCCCAATTGGGAGACGGTTTTATTCTCAGATGAATCCAAGTTCAATCCGAAGGGTTCTGATGGAATTAAACAAGTGTGTAGACCAAAAGGCAAACGGCTAAATCCACGCTTTACAAGAGGTATAATAAAACATGGTGGAAATATTTTGGTTTGGGGATGTTTTTCCAGTCAGGGAATTGGGCCAATTCATAAAATAAATGGAATAATGGATCGGCTCATGTATAAGGATATTCTTCAGAACGTGATGCTGCCATATGCCGAAGAAGAGATGCTTTTGAAATGGATATGCCAACATGATAACGATCCAAAGCATGCCGCTAAAATTGTGTAGAATTGGCTCTTTCAGAAAATAAAGTTAACGTTTTGAATTGGCCAGCACAATCACCAGATCTAAATCCCATAGAAAATTTATGGGAGAAGAATTTAGATCGGCGGATTCAGCGTGAAAAGTGCAAGAACAAGGACTCTTCTCCTTCGATGGCGACCATCAAAAATTGGTTTAACGCGTTTCAACGTGGTCGCACGTCGTTTTTTGATAAGCCACGTCCAGGTGCCCCGAAAATGGCTACCACGAAGGATAACGTGACAAAAATCCACGTCCAGGTGCCCCGAAAACGGCTATCACGAAGGATAACGTGACAAAAATCCACGATCTCGTATTGGCAGACCGCCGATTGAAGGTGCGCGAGATAGCTGGGACAGTAAGCATTTCAAAAGATCGGCTTGGTTATATCCTGCATGAAATTTTGGGCATGAGAAAGCTGTCGGCGCGATGGGTACCGCGTTTGCTCACTCCGGACAACAAGCACAACCGTGAGACCACTTCAGAGCAGTGTTTGACGCTGTTCAAGCGCAATCCGTAGGAGTTTCTGCGTCGTTTCGTGACAGTCGACGAAACGTGGATCCACTGGTACACACCAGAGATCAAGGAACAGTCGAAACAGTGGACTTCACCCGGCGAACGTACTCCGAAGAAGGCGAAGACTGTCCCATCGACCGGAAAGGTGATGGCCACCGTTTTCTGGGATTCACAAGGTGTGATCCACATCGACTACCTGGAGAAGGGCAAAACGGTCACTCACAGGGCTGTACTTTGCCAAATTATTGGGCCGATTTGACGCCGAATTGAAGAAAAAAAGACGCCACTTGGCGAAGAAAAAAGTGCTCTTCCATCATGATAACGCACCGGCTCACACCTCCGCCCTCGCCACGGCCAAATTGGTCGAATTGGGCTACGAACTGCTGCCCCATCCACCATATTCTCCAGATTTGGCCCCGTGTGACTTCTTTTTGTTTCCAAACTTGAAAAAGTCGCTCGCCGGGCAGAAATTTCAGTTGAATGAGTAGGTCATCGCCGCCACGGAGGCCTACTTTGCAGACCTCGAGAATACGTATTTTTCAGACGGGTTAAAGAAGTTGGAGCATCGCTGGGTCAAGTGTATCGAGCTAAAAGGAGACTATATTGAAAAATAAATCGCCATTTCTCCAAAATTTTTGTTTTTCTTTTGTAGACTAGGTACTTATCGGACCACCCTCGTACTAATGCTTGCGATATGAACAAAAAACTGAGGACCTATCTCTTAGGAAAGATAATCCCCCACAGTACTACTAATCAAAACACCGATAAATTGAATAATTCTGACAACAAATAGAAGTTCTAAAGTATACAATCTGGGAATTAGTTGACAACCCTATATAATTGTTCTATATGAACAATCTATCAAGAAGCCGCAGGAATTGCAGTCCTTTAAGGAATTTCTAACGTCTCTTGAGAACTAGTTTTAATCGTTTGAATAAATCGGACAAAAGAGAAAGGATGCGTCATCGCGAGATTGGGTGTCATTATTTGCATGTGACAACAACACGGGGCATAAGATCGAAAAACTTACTATTAAATTGCAATGGCCGTAAGGTATTTTATTTAAATTGTTATTTGAGCTAGTTTTAAGCATTATTGTTTAAGGTAAGATTGTTTTAAAAAATATAAATAAAAATTAATTTAAAACTAAAACAACAACAAGGGGATTTGCAAATGGTAATATTTACCTGTAAACAGTTTATACCACCGTCCAATAGAAACCTGTCAAACTACGAGATTGACAGGTAAATTAAATAAATGGACGGACAGAATTAAGCAGACAATGGACAGTACAATACCACGGCAACGACAACGATACCGTAAACGTGTACCGAAACGCGACATACGGCGCACTGCACAGACAAAAAAGTATACTCTTGACAAGACTGAAACTATTGTACAGGCGGTTTGCCGACAGACAAAACTCGGAGGTCAGGACACTGAAATCATTGATTAAAAAGCAATGTAGGAGCTAAAAGGAGAATTACAGAATATCTGTAAGTTTGCATTGGAACAACAGAATTCGTGCTGTAAAATCCAACAGCGCGAGTATGTTCCCGCAAATAAAACAATTCGGAGAACGTCTGGCATTGACCACTTGCTACGAACAGTTAGCATCAATCCAGAGAGCGCCATACTGGATGACGACTTTTTCGTGATCGAGGATCCTCAGAAGAAGGTGGCGACAGTGGGAGCTGTCTTCCAGGAAGTGTACAAGGTGAATGATAGTATTAGCACGAACTGCGACCTGGAGAACAGAGCCCTGCTTCATCACTTCTATCTTCGAAATGATATCGATCATTGGCGATCAGAGAACCTTGGTTTTACAGGGTTCAATGAAGATTTCATGGCAAACAATGTCATCGCCAATGAGGGGGTTAATACCCTGTTCATATCGACGGAAGATCTTCAGATGATCTTCGAGTCATTGAGAAAGAAAAAATCCGCGGGAGTCGACGGTATATCCAATGTTGTGCTTAGGCACCTTCCGCCAGTGGCTGTAGAAAGGTACACCATCCTGTTCAACAATGCACTGAATAATGCATATTATCCAGTGCACTGGAAGACACATCTAACTCGGAAAATCTCCGGTCAATAAGTCTCCTTCCGAGTATCAGCAAGGTCTTCGAGAAGGTGATCCATAGGGCCCTGTCTAAATGGGTTGAGGACAATAAAATCATCCCGGATAACCAATTCGGTTTCAGAGCGGGGCATGACACTATTCATGCCGCGTCGAAGCTTGTGTCGGATGTCCAATGGAATAAACCAAATGAAATAACCAATGCACGGGTGCCTGTCTGATTGACTTGGAAAAAGCCTTCGATACCGTATGGTTAGAAGGTCTTTATTACAAGCTCAGTCGGCTGGGCATAAGTAAACCACTGCTATATATGATTTTTGACATGTTAACAGGTAGAAAGTTCGTAGTGAAAATTGCCAACGTGACTTCTAGCCAAACATTTGAAATCAAAAATGGATTGCAACCAGGGTACGGTAAATTCGCCGATCCTTTTCAGCATTTACCTAAGCGATCTACTAGTTTCTCTTCACCATTCAATAGCGTACGCAGACGACCTAATCGCGTACAGATCAGGTCCAACGATCGACGTTATTGTTATTCTTCTGCAGCGTGACTTCGAAAAAATTCAGCAGTATTGTGATGACTGGAAGTTGAAAATCAACTTCCAGAAATCAAAATCTATATTGTTCAGAACGCCTTTGTCTAGGGCCTCTCGGGACACTAGAAAAAACTGGCGCAGGTTCTTAATTTTAGGACCGGACGGGCGTCCACTGGCGAAACAAAGTGTGGTCAGATATCTTGGGATCGTGCTGGATCAGTATCTATATTTTGCCAAACATGTAGATGCTGCTCTGGCAAGGGCCCGGGGCGCTTTCGCTCTGACAAGATGGCTGTTTCATAGCAGCCAACTTGATTCTAGGGTGAAGGTAATCTGCTACATGGTTGCCTATGGATGTCCCGTCTGGTTCAATGTGAGAGCCAGCTTAATGGAAAGGATTCGGGTGTTTGAGGCTACATAGGACACCCGAATCTGAGTACACGAAATTTTACACGAACGAGGTCCTATACAATAGGGCCAGGATTGTACGGATAGATAATTTTTTGATCAAACTGATTCGAAGCCACGTTGCGAGAGCAATGACTTCGGTCAATAGCCTGATCTTCGGGGCTTACTACCCCAACGATTTATATCACGAGAGAGTGCGCCTTAATGGCTTTGTGCCGCCAGAAGCATTCCTCTATTTAGATAGATGTGGGCTGATCCAGGATAGATTGGCGGTACCGCTAATCTTCCACGTGGGTCGCAATTCCGTGGAACGGCGATGTCGCGCTCCGTGAGCCCGAGCGCCTCAGGTTCTGTAGATCGGTCTCACGCCGGGATCGAGGAGACGTAGTCCGACAGCATCAACGCTTTTGGTGGCTGGAGAGAGCTACGTCAGTGGACACTTTGAGAGCTTCAGCCTCTTCAAGGCATCGCCTGCCTAACACCAATGGCAGGCTTACATAGGCTAGGGTAGGGTAAGGTAGGATAGGGTAGGTAGTAGTAGGGTATATGTATATACGTAAAAAAAAAAAAAAAGATATATATATTATGTATATAATTTATATATATATATGTTAGTTAAGGTAGAATAAGTTAGGTTTAGTTACATTAAGGTAGGCTTAAGTTTTATATATAATACAATACAAAATATGATCATATGCTAAGTTTTTAATAAAAAACATTTTTCTTAGCTTAAGCTAGATATAGTAATGTTAGTGGTAAGTTGATATCGTAGTAGTCGAAAGACATAGATTTAAGTTGTTACGTCTATTTTAGAGTGTCCGCCTAGGGCCAGTAAGATATCTAGATTGTTAAGCTAGTTTTTAAGCATTTTTGTCTAGGGTAAGATAGATCTAAGAAGTTATGAATAAAAATGAATTAAAAACTAAAACTAAAAAAAACTAAACTAAACGCTATCCCTTGCTAAAAATTCTTTGGCCAATTTGTTGGTATGCTTTGGGTCGTTGTCTTGTTGGAGGACCCATGTGAGAGGCATATTCCATTCAGCGTAAGGGAGCATGATTTGCCTTATAATCTCAACGTAGTCTTCGGCAGTCATTAACGGTTTTATCCAAAATAAGGGACCAGTCTCATTATACGGAAAGCATCCCCCATACGTTAATTTTTGCGCCGCCGTGCTTAATAATTTTGGTTGAACTCCTGTTTTCTTGGCCTTAACGAATGTTCTGCTTCCAGAAGTCCAAATAAAACAATTGTTAACTTATCAGCCCACAGAACATTTCGCCGCTTAGTAAGTGGCCAATGCAAATGATTTTTGCATTTTTTTTTCTTTTTTGCAAGTGAACCTTCTTCAATAACGGTGCTTTTCTGGGACTTCTAGCAGGTAAACGGTTTTTTAAGAGTCTTCGTCGTATTGTAGAGGTGTCCACTTTGAGATTTTAATGTTCTTTTATCTTAAAGGAGGTAATAAATGGGTCTTTTTTAGTCAATCTGATGACGCCTCGTTCATCGCTAGGCCTTCGCCTTCTTCCTCTCGTTTCTTCGTGTTCAACATACTTTTTTGCGTTTGAAATATTTTTTTTAGAGAAGTCAACTTTTTCATGCATAAACTTGTAGGTTCAGAAAGTAATTTTCTTATTTGTGATCTTTTTTCATCTGTACAATGGTTACCCCGACCCATTTTAGTTGGCGAATAAGTTTCTTTTATTAAATATTAATTTTAAATTATTCAAATATCTTACCTATCTTTATTCTAAAAAGAAAAATAATCACTACTTTACACAAGTAAAACGCTCTATAGAATGACACGGTGCTATTTTTTTTGCACACCACAAATCTGCCTTCGTTACGTATAACGGGGAATACCCGGTTTTTAAAGTTCAGTTTTGAGTAAATGTATTATGTCACTGTTATTCTATAGTAGATGCAATATCTTAACGGCTGGAAAAAAAAGTTATATGCATTACAAATTGAATGCCCAGGCCTATGCGGATGATGTTGCTGTTCTCTCTGTCGGCTCATGTTTAGCGACTATGTGATCGAGGACTGGTGCACGAGTAATGGGCTGTCGGTTCTCTTCACGAGAAGGAGGAAAAATACTGGCATTACTCAGCTGGTGCTAAAAGGCATTACCATCCCGATATCCAAGGTAGCTAAGTACCTGTGCGTTATCCTAGATATCAAGCTTCTTTGGTCAAAGCATGTTGAGTCCAAAACCACCAAAGCGCTGTCAGCTTTGTGGCAATGCAAAGGTGCCTTATGCAAAACATTGGGCTTATCGCCGAAAGAGGTCCTTTGGATCTACACGGCAATGATAAGACCGATAATCTCATATGCATCGGTTGTTTGATGGAACAGGCTAACACGCAAACACATTGTGGCCTCATTCACCAAACTCTAAAGGGCGGTCTGCCTCACCTGCACGGAGGCTTAACACAGCACACCGGGAGCTGCTCTAGATGCTATGATGAATCTTCCACCCCTTGACATACATATACAGTGTCAGACAAAACAATAGCACCCAATGGCACTTGGTTACATGTTGTCAAATAAAATTGCTAAAATTTAATAGATTTAAATGAATTTTATTTCTGTAACACAGATTAACAATAGATCTGAAAATACTAGAACATAAATGATGCAAATTCAAAAGTTAAGAAAATATTACGAAAAATAGAAACTAAAGCGCCAAAGCACATTCTGTTTCCAAGTTTTTTTTTTTTTCAATATTTTGTCGCAAATCCATTATTCTTGATAATTGCTTCACATCTCCTGGGCATCGATTCAGACAAATTGCTTATAATTTCTGCGGGGATACTTTTCCAAGCAATTTCCGTTTGAGCAAAAAGAGAAACCTTGTTCTTGCACTTTTCACGCTGAATCCGCCGATCTAAATTCTTCTCCCATAAATTTTCTATGGGATTTAGATCTGGTGATTGTGCTGGCCAATTCAAAACGTTAACTTTATTTTCTGAAAGAGCCAATTCTACACAATTTTAGCGGCATGCTTTGGATCGTTATCATGTTGGCATATCCATTTCAAAAGCATCTCTTCTTCGGCATATGGCAGCATCACGTTCTGAAGAATATCCTTATACATGAGCCGATCCATTATTCCATTTATTTTATGAATTGGCCCAATTCCCTGACTGGAAAAACATCCCCAAACCAAAATATTTCCACCATGTTTTATTATACCTCTTGTAAAGCGTGGATTTAGCCGTTTGCCTTTTGGTCTACACACTTGTTTAATTCCATCAGAACCCTTCGGATTGAACTTGGATTCATCTGAGAATAAAACCGTCTCCCAATTGGGGATAGTCCATTTAATATGCGCCTTGGCAAACGCAAGTCTCGCCCTTTGATTCTTCGGTGAAATAAATGTTTTTTTTTAGAGCCCGGTAAGAAAGAAAACCGGCTTCCACCATCCATCGCTGGATAGATCTGGTGGATATGTCCAAGTCTAGTTCGCTTCCTATCACTCTTACAGATAAAAATGGATAATTTTTAATTACTATAACTATTGCGTGATCATCCCGTATGGTAGTTTTCCGGGGTCTTCCGCCACGGTGGATAGTTTCAAGGCATCCGGTATTGCGAAACCGGCTTCTTATACGAGAAATGACCGAATGGTGGATCCCATATTGTTTAGAAATACAGTTGACTGCTTCACCTGCATGAAAATCCGCGATAAACTTTTGTTTAAATTCGGTGGTGTATTTGTTACGCGCCATTTTAAAAACTTTTTCACCCTTAGAATTCCGATTACTCTATGTCACATAACTTGTAAATGAACATTATTTTCAACATAGTGTCATTGTTTCAAATGCAACAGATAATTTACCGCAATAGAGAAATAAAGATAAGCAAAAAAAAAACAAAGGGATAATCGGGTTCAGCTGGTGCACTATGCTAGTGCTTTAGTTTTATCGCAGCTGTGTTCATTGAATTACTCTGTTTTTCGTTATATTTTCTTAACTTCTGAATTTGCATCATTTATGTTCTAGTATTTTAAGATCTATTGTTAATTTGTGTTACAGAAATAAAATTCATTTAAATCTATTAAATTTTACCAATTTTATTTGACAACATGTAACCAAGTGCCATTGGGTGCTATTGTTTTGTCTGACACTGTATATCAGAGGGTTCGCATTGAAAGCCATGTCTCGCCTAAAGAGAAATGGTCTTTGGTACAACTCCCATTGGAGTGAAAATGTACTTGCGCGGGAAATATCCTACGACCTCTGTCTCATGCATATGCCTTCTGACGCAATGACACCTGCCATCCTACTGCGCTGTAATTTCACAGACACATTTCCATGGCGTCAGGACTGGCTCTGACTGAACCTGGAATGGAATGTCTTCGCATTTTCACAGATGGCTCCATGACTGGGCAGGGATCTGCCGCTGGAGTTTTTTTTGAGCGCGAAACCATTCTACTGCACTTCTCGTTAGGAACATATGCGTCTGTCTTTCAATCTTTCAATGCACTATGTTGTGAAACACAGGTGGAAGGGAAAAAGCATATGCGTCTGCAGTGACAGCCAAGCTGCACTCATAGCTGTGTCCAACCCTCTATCCAACTCCAAATTTCTGCATGAACTCAAGACCTTTTTGAACAAAGTAGGAAGACTGAATTCACTTTGGCTTGTATGGGTCCCAGGTCACTCTGGGATCCCAGGAAACGAGATCTCCGATGAACTCGCTAGAAGAGGCTCAGAGGAGAGTTTCTCAGGATCTGAACCCACCTTAGGTCTACCTGCTTCCACGATCAAATCTGACATCAACGATTGGGTCTCTAATGCACACAGTTGTAGATGGAGGGAATATCCAGGATGCAGGATGACTAAGCGTGTACGCTATGATGTCGGCAAGAAGTCCGCAACATTTTTCTTATCCTTAAGGAGAAATTATTGCAGAAGGCTTACGGGCGTCATTATAACACTTTGGCCAAGCGAATGAGACGGCTACCTGTGCCGCATGTTGCGAGGAGGATGACACAGCAGAAAACTTTCTATGCGACTGTCCCGCCTTCGCTCGCTCAAGGTGGCGCACCCTTGGGGCCACTGAAGACCCTCCTCACTTTTCTCCAGACAACGGGGAAAATACAATAAAGACAAGGTGTCTATCTGGTAGTACAATGGACCAGTATTTGTGTCTGAGTGTTGCAACAGATAGTAGAAGCCTCCAAAACAAAAAAAAAAGCTGGCTCTCACATTGAACCGACAGGACATCCATAGGCAAACATGAACCTGATTAACGCCATGTAGCAGATTACCTTCACTCTAGAATCAAGTTGGCTGTTATGAAACAGCCATCTTGTCAGGGCAAAAGCGCTCCGGGCCCTTGCCAGAGCAGCATCTACATGTTTGTCAAAATACGAGGGTGGTCTTACTTAGCAAAAGAAAAACAAAAATTTTGGAGAAATGGCGATTTATTTTTCAATATGTCTCCTTTTAGCTCGATACACTTGACCCAGCGATGCTCCAACTTCTTTAACCCGTCTGAAAAATACGTATTCTCGAGGTCTGCAAAGTAGGCCTCCGTGGCGGCGATGACCTCATTCTACTGAAATTTCTGCCCGGCGAGTGACTTTTTCAAGTTTGGAAACAAAAAGAAGTCGCACGGGGCCAAATCTGGAGAATACGGTGGATGGGCCAGCAGTTCGTAGCCCAGTTCGACCAATTTGGCCGCGGCGAGGGCGTAGGTGTGAGCCGGTGGAAGAGCACTTTCTTCTTAGCCAAGTGGGGCCGTTTTTTCTTCAATTCGGCGTCGAATCGGCCCAATTGCCTTTCTCCAGGTAGTCGATGTGGATCACATCTTGTGAATCCCAGAAAACGGCGGCCATCACCTTTCCGGCCGATGGGACAGTCTTCGTCCTCTTCGGAGCACGTACGCCATGTGAAGTCCACTGTTTCGACTGTTCCTTGGTGTGTACCAGTGGATCCATGTTTCGTCGACTGTCACGAAACGACGCAGAAACTCCTTCGGAATGTGCTTAAGTGGTCTGAAGTGGTCTCACGGTTGCGCTTGTTGTCCGGAGTGAGCAAACACGGCACCTATCGGGCGACAGCTTTCTCAGGCCCAAAATTTCATGCAGGATATGACCCACACGATCTTTTGAAATGCCTACTGTCTCAGCTATCTCCCGCACCTTCGATCGGCGGTCTGCCAATACGAGGTCGTGGATTTCGTGGTAGCCGTTTTCGGGGCACCTAGACGTGGCTCATCAAAAACCGACGTGCGATCACGTTCGAAGGAGAAGAGTCACAGTACACAGCATCCAAACGCTATTTGATTTCGCTGCGCGATTTCCCTTCCAAAAACAAGAATCGAATCACCGACCGATATTGCTTTTTGCCCATTTTTCTAAAATCTACATTCCCGCTTCCACACACGGTCAAAACAAAACTACGAGTCCGATCCGGCTGAAATTTCGACAGTAGCCGTCTGCTAGAATGTACTACACGATAGTAAGTTGCTCTTGCGATATTGGCGGTGAGGCTAAGTACTTATCAGACCACCCTCGTATAGATACTGATTTAGCAGGATCCCAAGGTATCTGAATACACTTTGTCTCGCCAGCGGATGCCCGTCCGGTCCAAAAGTTGTAAGCCTGCGCAAATTTTTTCTAATATTTTTTCTAACGAGAGGCAGTGATTCTCAACCACTCTGCCGCGAAATTCTAAAAGTGTGCCGCCAAATTTTATATATATATATATAATTACAATGAAATATCTCATAAGCGGACACCTGCGGGACTGACATTTTTCGTCCGCTTAAGAGTGTCCGCTTTATGATAATTGTCAAAAAAAATGTTTAGGCTGAAATAATTAAATTAAAGTACATATGTAAAACATTGTTTTCATAATGACAAAAGGTTAAGATATCAGTTTTGAATATATTTTTTTTTATTTAAAACCAGCCACTTTTTTTGACACTTTGATGTACGAGTATGTATACCCACTGTGCCTAGTTTAAATACGTATGTACACATGAACTTTAAGTTTATATTTAATGAAAAAGTGTTGAATTCGGCTCTGCCGCAAATGGACTCCAAAACAAACGACTTTTTCAAAATGTGATCGAAGATCGGTTGAAATTTGTAAGGCTTTTTGGTCTCCAACATTCAAAGCAAGGTTTCGAAGAGGCTCTGTGAACACATTGTTATCACAAGCTGCATATTCCATAGAGTCTGTCCGTTCGTCGCAACCGATTTGCCTGATAAGCGAAGTGAAATGGATCAACCAAGACAAGGGTATATCATCCCCTTCATCGAAGTCTTCATATCAAATACTTTCAGTCCTTCTCAACCCACATTTTTGGAAAGAGTTTTGAATGGTCTGCTGTAACTTTATTTCAGGCTGAAGCAGCCCATATAATGGCATCCAACACATTTATTGGGGATGAAAGTTCTGTTACATTGGACACATGATCCATTTTGATGATTAGATGTCTAAGAACCTCTTCCCGATAAAAAACTTTGAAATTTTTTATTATGCCTTGATCTAACGGCTGACAAATAGATGTGCTAACTGAGAAAAAAAAAAGATTTTCACATTACTCAACGAAAAAGGTGGATGTGACGTTGCGTTATCCAGGAAAAGTAAAGCATTCCTGTTCTGACTCCTCATTTAAAGATTAAAATACATTAACTATTGTGTCATTAACTGAGTCATTAGCCAAGCTTTATTGTTGAAAAAAACAACAGGCAATTTTTTTCTCGATATGTTCTTAAAACAACGAGAATTTTCTGATCTTCCAATAACGAGCAATTACTCACGTTCTCTAGAACGTTCTCCGGACATATTTACACAATGCATTAGCGTTACCGTTCCTTGAATGCTCTCCTTTAATGTGAAATGTTTTTACAGGAAGAGCTTTAAAGAAAAGCCATGTTTCATCAGCGTTGAAAATATCTTTGGGGCTATATTTTTGAATTAGGGATCCAATACGACTTGTCCATTCACACACTGTTTGTGGGTTAACATCAGCAGCAGAGAATTGCTCGAATCGATATCCATGCGACGCCTTAAAATTAGAGATACTTCTGGCAAATTCTTTTGCCTTCTCTCTGATTAATGGCCCAGAAATTGGAATTAATTCTTCACGAATCTTGCAAAATCAGTCATATGTCAATATATCAATATCACGTCCACCACTATTGGTAAATCTACGTTTTAATTTTTGGCTAAACCCATTCCTCCAGTCGGAAAGCAATGATTGTTTGTTTTTGAGCAATTTGGCGACGCAGGTTTTTCCAATCGAAAATGTTTGAGCAAGCACCCGCACACTGTTTTGATTTGATGACTCCGCAAAATGTATGCTCTATTTTTAACCCTCATATGCAAAAAGAGGGGTGTTATACGTTTGACGTGTCTGTGTGTTTGTCTGTGGCATCGTAGCTCCTGGACCGATTTTGATGCTGTTTTTTTTGTTTGAAAGCTAACGTGATCGAGATGGTTCTTAACTACAATTTATGAAAATCTGTTCAGGCCTTTCAAGGTCATCAGCTCTTTTAGGTGGCGCAAAATTAATCCCCCTATCGGAAGATGTTATAATTTTGGCAAATGGCGTCGTATGCAGATAAGCAATGGAACACTACACTTTGCTGAAAAACATGAAAATATTTTTTGAACGAGATAAACATTATGATTTTGTTCATTTGTTGGAAGATAAAATATGTTGTAATAAACTGGCTTAGTTATCAGACATTTTTGTTATTTTTAATAACATAAATTCAAGTATACAAGGGCCTAATGAAAATAAATATCAACCGATAAGTTGGTGGGATTCAAAAAACAAACAACATTATGGCAGAATAAAGCTCAGAAAGGTAATTTACAAAAGTTTCAGTCCCAAAAGACTGTTATAAAACTATTAAAATAATTGTTATTGCCCATTTGGCAACATTAGAGGAGAGAATTATTCATTATTTCCCAAAATTAGGTATAAAGAAATTTGATTGGGTTCGTAATCCATTTCTCATAACAGACTCTTCTGTATTTGACTTGATTGGATTCGTAATCCATTTCTCATAACAGACTCTTTTGTATATGACTTAACTTTGAATGAAGAGGAAGAACTAATTTTGCTTGCCAATAATTGACATTTAATTTTAAAACAATCAGAAGAATTAATTAATTCATTTTGGATTAACATTAGATGCGATTATTTAATGATAGCCGAAAAAGTTCTAAACAAATTATTACAATTTTCACATCTTATTTGCTGACGATGGAGCCATTATAAGTGATGATCAGGCGTCCCTACAACGAGCACTTGATGTGTGGATGGACATTTTTGAGGGACACGGGTATTGACCTCAGAAAGTAGCGGCAGGCTTCCCGGTTTGGGATTACTTCATCGCTGAGGCCAATCAAATGCTGGTGTTTTTGCATTTGTTTGCACCAATTGTTTTTCGGCCTGCCTTTTGTTTTTTGTGACACGGGCATGCTCCAGATTTTTTTGTTTGATCTTACTCTTACACCGGTGATCTCCAGTCGTGTCAACCCACTGATTTGCATGTACACTTGTGGGTCAGTTTAATGGTGGTATATGTGTCCCTAGGCTCACCTTGGTGTTTTCTAAATTGCCTAGATGTGATTTTGGTTTACCTTTGTTTTAAGTCGCCTTTTACGACAAGCGAGAGGTATCGCTGCAGGGATATTCTTAACCCGTCCCTGCACGGACTGGAAGAGTGCTTCCCAAGTGTGAAAAGTTTAAATATCTGGGATCTATGATTAATAAAGAAGCAACTTGTGGTGGATGAAGTGGCGGGAAAACTCCGCCATCTGTATCGTCGTACTTTTTAATAAGCATGTACCCTTAAAGTCCAAAAAAGCCAAATTCTCTGCACCCCAGTGGCTAAGCTCGAATATATTGCAGCTTATAAAAAAGCGCGACGATGCTTATAAAACCTGGAAGAAGTACAGAATGTCAGTTTTCCTTAACAAATATCGATCTCTTCGTAATGAGGTAGTGTCTAAAATCAGAAATGCAAAACGCGAGTTTTACTGCAGCAAACTTGGCAGTTGCTCGTCGGGAAAAGAAATATGGCAACAATTAGGGAGCCTTGGTATTGGAAAACAAAAGCCGAAAATTCCTGACAACGTTGACTGTGAGCAATTGAACCGGAACTTCTTAGAGTCATGTAGCGGAAGTTTAGTATCGAATAACGCACCTGCCTTCGACCTATCACCGGAAGGAAATCAAAATTTTCAATTTGAATTTTGTGGACTGCGTGAGCGTGATATTGTGGAAGCATTACTATCTATCAAATCCAATGCCATGGGACTCGATGATGTTCATCCTAAATTTGTCAAACTACTACTGCCATATATATTGCCATTCATAACCTATGTCTTTAATAACATCCTAACAACGTCGGTTTTTCCCATGCAATGGAAACAGGCAAAGGTTATCCCTATCCCTAAGAAGTCATTAGGCTCCGGAGTGGAATTCAGACCTTTATCAATTCTACCATACCTTTCAAAAGTGTTTGAAAAAACAATCTCAGTGCAAATTCAAAAATATCTTTCTTGTAACAAACTTTTATGCGAAAGTCAATCGGGCTTCCGTCCTAAACGAAGCTGTAAAACTGCCTTATTACTTGTCGTTGATGACATCAGGAAAGCTACTGATGAAAACCATGCCACTTTCTTAACTTTACTCGACTTCTCCAAAGCATTCGACACTGTCAACCATACCACCCTATGCTCAAAACTTAGAGATGAGTTTAATTTTTCAACCTCCGCTACGAGGCTTTTAAGTTCCTACTTACATGGGAGACTTCAACGTGTTGTAACTGGCGAACGATACTCTTCCCTCTTGCCCGTAAAGTGCGGTGTCCCGCAAGGATCAATTCTAGGCCCCCTACTCTTCTCCATGTATGTCAATGAACTCCCTCGACTGATCAAGTACTGCTCAATACATATGTTTGCTGACGACACACAAATTTACGTGAGTCGTCCTCTTGATCGTGTTAACGAAGCCGTGACACTCATGAATGAAGACCTCCAGCTTATTTTTAATTGGTGCACAAAACACGATCTACGATTAAACGCCCATAAATCAAAAGCGCTGGTAATACACAAAAGAAACTTGGATCTTAGTAATTTTCCCCTAATTACCTTAGCTCAAACCCCTATAGAGTATGTTGAAACCGCTAGAAACCTTGGCCTGATATTTAATCGAAAACTTGAGTGGAGCTCACACATAAATGCAACAGTTGGTAAGATTTATGGAGGTCTTCGAGCTGTCTGGACCGCCCAACACTTCATCCCCACTCGGACAAAACTCTTATTGGCGAAAACTCTTCTTACACCTGTTTTGTTATATTGCTGTGAGGTATTCTGCTGTCCGGATTATGCTTCAAGACGGAAGCTAAATGTCGCATTCAATAACATCGCCCGATTCGTTTTTAACTTAAGAAGATACGACCACGTCCCCTCGTACTCGAAACAGTTATACGGACACTCCTTTGACAATCTAATAAAATATAGGACACTATGCCTATTGCATAACATCATGCAAACCAAAGAACCTAACTACCTGTTCAATAAGTTACGCTTTTTGCAGTCAGACAGATTATGTATGCTCATACAAACAAGTTACAACTGCTTAAACTCCGAGCGTCAGTTTTTTGTTGTATCCTGTCGATTGTGGAATTCCCTCCCCATTAATATCAGGAGAATTAGAAGTACTAACAATTTTAAACGTTCCCTCTCTCACTATCTGGCCGTTGAAACTACCACTAATGACTAATTGGTATGTATAAATACTATAATCTATATGACTTTTCCATTTGTCTCTAAAATTTAATTTAACTTTCACATCTTACACACATCAAACTAATTGCTATTTTGAAGGCTTGCACAATTATAAGATGTATCATATCTTGTTACTGTAAGCAATATTTACACTAATAAATGTTAAATGTTAAAATGTTAAAGGCGATATCAATCAATGTTCCAATTTCAACACGCAAAAAAGGCAGGCCGAAAAACAATTGGTGCAAACAAATGCAAAAACACCAGCATTTGATTGGCCTCAGCGATGAAGTAATCCCAAACCGGGAAGCCTGCCGCTACTTTCTGAGGTCAAACCGGCGGACCCCACAAGCGGACCAGTAGGAATGCAGTTAAGTGGGAAGGTTATTGTCCTACACTTCTGACCATAACGACGCCGGAAAAAAGGAAAAGAAGAAGAATTCAGTGTCCTGACCTCCGAGTTTTGTCTGTCGGTAAACCGTCTGTACAGGATTTTGAGTCTTGTCAGGAGTTTATTTTTCTGTCTGTGTAGTGCGTCGATTGTCGCGTTTCGGTACTTGCTCGTGGCATCATGCTGTCGTTGGCGTGGTATCGTACTGTTCATTGTCTTTTTAATTGTCCATTTGTTTGAGGTCCCTGTCAATCCCATAGTTTGACAGGTTCCTATTGGACTATGGAAAGGAGACGGTCGAAGCGAGCGCTCTCGTCAGGGAATTGGCAAAGTGTGGCCAACGCCCTATTGTAATCATAGAGGTACGTTTGGACGTACTCTGCCATTTGCGCGAATTCGTCTGGTAATTTGATTACAGCACTTAGTCCGCAATGGTCACTGTCGTATACGAAGATCCGTAGACAGTTAGTATACCTTTCGTTCGTGACAGCCAGTCTCAGTCGAGAGTCAAGCAGATTGAGATCCAAATTGGAGCCGCTCCTAGAATACGGCTGACTATCCGTTGCGAGTATCTTCAGTCTATACTCTATGCTCAGCAGGACCCACTAATGGCATAGTAGGCTCCCCCTAGTGTTGGGAATATTACTTCCCCAATCACTATGTTTGGCATTTAGATCACCGGCCAGAATGTAGAAGTTTTCTACCGAGTTTAAGCGCAGAGATCGAAAAAGTGTCTCGAGCTCTGCGATGAAAACGATAGGTTGAGGTGCTTCAGGTGCATAAGCTGATATAATGTACATTCTCTTTCCATTTCGGAGAGGAATGCACACAATACAGGCCTCTAGCACCTGGAACCTCCGCACTTCACTGCTATATATAGTTTTATATTTAAAGTTATTTCTAATAAAGATCGCAACTCCCCCGCCTCGTGTGGCGTTGGGTCGGTCCCTTCGAATCACTTTACAAAAACTGTGCCGGATTTTGTGCTTTTGGCTTAGCTTTGTTTCGCTAACCAAAAGTACATCGGGGCTTTCGTCCTGCAACAAGTAGAAAAGTACAGCTCTTCGCTCAATCCTAATCAGTGAATTCACATTCACCGACAGGACCTTTAAGGACCTACCGGCGTACCCATCACGATTCAGGGGCGCTAGGCCCGGCAAAAGCGAGTAGATTCTGTCCATTCTGGTCGCCTGCTCATGGATTTGCCGTTGGAGCGGGCAGATCGCCCTTAATGGCGAGCAAGATCGAACGCAGGTCCTCCTCGGCCTGCGGTGCCTTAGTAACAGGCACTGAGGCTTTAGTTACAGCCACAGGCTTTTGTACCGTCTTTCGCGAACCTGCCGCCATTTGAACGTAGGTCATTTGGGCTGGGACGGCTGGTGTTTGTGAGTGATCTTTCTCCTCAACCTTCTACTTACGAGCCAGATTTGATTTTTTAATGTCTTGGAACTTAGGACATCCACGATAGTTTGCAGGGTGCCCGCGGTTCCGACAGAACACGAACTCAAGCTGCTCCCTGTCCGCGACCGTCTTGGGTCAGGTCGCATTCCTCGTTCATGTGTCTCTTTGCACACTTAACGCATCGAGGCTGCAGTTCGACGCGGCGTGCCCGAGCTTTTGACAGCGGAGACATTGTAAAATGTTTTCTTGTCTTAATTTTTTCCATTTCACACATTGGGATGCTAAGGAAATGATGGTCCTTAGCCTCTCCAGTTTGCTATCGGGTGCGAGCTGGACCAGGAAGAAGGGTAACACACGCTTCTCCCATCTGGCCCGCGCCGTCGAACGCCGTGTTGAACGACCTGACTCCCACGAATTTGAGGTCGTCACTCTCGAACTCTTTGAGCTCTGAGAACATTTCCTCGGGGTCAGTAATCCAGTACACGCCTTTGAGGAGCATCGTTTGCAGCCTCTCGGTCTTGGGGGTAAATGAAAAGAACTCAGTTGCGGTCTCTTTTAATAATTCCTTGACCCGCTTATGCTGTTTCAGTGTGTTACATTGGATAGTACCAATGACGTACTTACACAGATCTATTGTTTCGCGTAGGGCCGTGGCATGAGTAAGGATGGGTGGCACCTTCTCCTTGGCACGTTGCTGCTGTTGCGACTGTTGTTGTTGCTGCTCCTGCTTTTATTGCTGCGGCTGTTGTTGCTGCTTTTTTCGTTGCGGCTGAGGTTGTGGCTGCTGCTCGGCCGTTTTTATTGGCAGCTTCTCTTGTTGCTGTCGTTTAGGTGACTGAAGCTGGGCGGCTGTTGCCCCCTTTTTCCCTTCTGCCGCATCTTATTTAACTTGTCAACTACGGCCTTTAGTCTGGCACGTAGGGCACGTTCCTTCTCCTCGAGCTCCCTACGCTCCTCCTCAGTACCAGAACTTGATGGGGCGGCGAAGGGGTTTTTGTCGCTCGTGTAGCGGTCTACCGTACCATCGGAGAGGCAGCAGATGTTTGCTTCTACGGAGACCACTGATTGTTGTTGTCGTTGTCCAGCTGCTTTGGGCGTCGATGGTGATGGTGAAGGCGCCCATTTCCTCCCTTCGACCTGCAGCTTTTCGGTCGAAGTGTGCTTAATAACATTGGGTCTCGGATTGACCCGTCTGCTTCTTTTCATGACGGCGGCCGGTGATACATCATCTATCTGCTTGTGGCAATACATAATCATCGACTAAGTCTTCTAAAGGTTCAACATCCAATTCAAATTCTTCAGTATCATTCAAAGAAACAACAATTTCTGAGGTTTCAATATTTTGGTCGTCGACTAGCCATATCTATCATGTAATAGTGTTTATGCTACCGTAATGAGAAATAAAAACGTGGATACACTCCTTCTTAAGAGCAACAAATAACTGGATTGACTAGCGATGATCAATTGTTTTTTGTCTCACAACCTCTACGCCCCCCTTCCTCTATATGCTTCAGAAAGCAAATTTCACATAGAAATTTTCGTGGAATAATTTTATATCAAACCATTCGTGGAATAATCACTCAATATTTGTGCATAAAACATTTTACTTACCATTTACTCGAACTCTTACATGAATAAGTGAATTATTTTGTTGTCAATAATACAATAAAAAACTTGGATGATGATATTTTAACATTATTTATATTTAACTTATTTTTGTAGTGATTGAAAGATAACAAATGTAATATTAAGTTCCTACATTTATGTAATTATGTATATCGGGACAAAAATGACCCGTCGTCAGTTCTAGGTAAATCAATTTTTTTTCAAGCGTATGATACTCGTAATTACGAAGCCACAAATATTAAAAACTCATAAAATGTATTAATTGAATAAATGACAAAAAGTTTAATTATCATAAATGAAATAGAAACAAATTTGGAGGTAATTGAAATTGTCAATGGGACAAAATGGGATCGGAAGCGGTTTAATTGTTAAGTTTGTTCTTTTTTTTATTTTAAGAATTTTGGTCTAGCATAAGACTAAGTTATTGTATATCAATAGCATAAGACTAAGTTATTGTATATCAATAATTAAGAAACGTCTGTTCATGAGTCTATGAATATGGTTTAGAAACTCCTACCCGGCCTTCTTTTTGATCATCATCAATTATCTCTTGTTTGCCACTATTAATTATCCGTTTTCAGTTTTAGACCCTACCATGGCCAGCTGCGTATATCAAACTTATTAAATTCCGATTTGACAGCATACAACAGGGGTTCTAAGAATAGAGTAGAATTTAATGCTTCAAAACTTTATTAAAGTGAAACACAGACCCCAACACTTGCATCTCCACTTACATTTTTCCTCAAACGCTGCAAAAAAAGTTGTTTACTCCTTGTAATTCTTTTACCTGGGCGATAATCGACAATAATAAAAACTGAAAAGCCAAAAATGTTTTCGGGTCCGCACACAATATTTGTTCGTATACGATGCATATTGCTGTCCTAAAGTTGTAGAACCTTGCAGCCAGAAATTGGTTCTTCTTAGGGATTATCGAAACGAAAGGGCAATCTGGTGTTCTACCTTCTACACCTGACCTGTATTCTCATAATGCAGCTTAGTAGGGACGGAAAAGTGCACCGAATACCTTAAATTTAACCTGTGTCACGTTATATACATATATGTATGTCGATAGCATATTATTGTGTTGAAATAGGGAAAGCATAAAGTACTTCTTTTGTTGCGTATTTACACTATAATAATAATATGAGAACCAGAACTTCTGTCATAAATGTACTTATATTTAAGAAGAAATATCACATACGAATACTTAACATATTGTTAAACCTCATTATAAAATTGCCTGCAGTTGTACACATTGTAGGAAAAAAATTGGATATGAATCGATAACGGTTAACATGTTCGGATGAAAAAGGTTAATTTTAATTTGCGCCCTCTGAAATGGGTTTCTTCCTTGCTTGCAAAACTGAATATAACTATAGATATACTTTTGATTATCTTAATGGGTATCGACTGAGAGCGTGGAAGTGCTCCATTCGCGTGCCTGCTCGATGAACCTCTTTAATATAGTTTATCACTTTCATCTTCATCAGTACTGCTATAACTGCAAGAATGTCTAACTCGTATTTACTGTATTTTCAAGTACATTGAATATCAGTGATCTTTTTCACGGATTGGCTCCGAATCAATCGATCGATACAGGAATTTGGTTTACATTTTGTTTAAAAAACCTATCAGTCCAGAAATCTTTCTAACTTTAAACTTCTTTAAGGGGCTTTTCCAAACTTAGATAGCCTTTTTTTTGCCGGTAATAAGACCAACTTATTGTTTTCAATAACATGGCGCATCTTTAAACAATTACATTTCCTTAGGACAATATTCTTTGCTGTCTTTAGCAGGGTTAAGGTCGTCGCCGTCATACTTAGAACAATATAATTCGTAATACTTTTATTACAATCTTTCTTTCCTCTCGTGATGACCGATTTTAAAAACATCATAGCGATCGTTGCGATCCGGATGGCTACCAACTCGTTCATAGAATATTTAGACACAAGTTTCCTGTTACGATTTTAAGTTTTTCTGTTTTCTTCCTAAAACTTTGCAATCTCGCTGGGTTTCTTATTTTGACTCCAAAAATTAGCTCGAAGAATGATGGGGAGATAGTTGATGATTTTCTGCTGGTTATGACCCGTTCGCGACACATGTCCGCAGTGGTACCTTCGTCGTCTTATCGACACTCACGCTGACAGTATCCAGTCAGTTCCTTCTGGGTGGAAACTCGAGTCTGGATTCTGACTGATAGCGAATGGTTGCGAGTTCACCCGTTTGGGTGAAAACCCGAATCGGGGCTCTAACCAAATCGCAGTGCTAGTTACGCCGTATTTACCTAGGAAGTAGTTATTGGTAATATTTGATTAATCTCGTGTAGGTAAAAACCCGAGTCGAAGTATTAACTTCCGGGTTAACAATCTCTACTTACTGTTTTACTCGTCGAGCGACAACTTGAGTTATTGTAGGCCACGCTATTCGCTCTTTGCCCGACGTGTTTATAAAAATCAACACTGCTTTGTTGATGTCCCGAAGCCCCAATCTGACAGTAAAAGAATTAGATTTCAATGGTTGTTGTATTTCTCCTCTGTCTGCGGTCGTCTTGATGCACTGCGTATGTTCAGCTGACTCATAGAAAATTCACTGAAGATTGTCTCTCAGCCAAGCGCCCCGGCCTTTTATATGGCTATGGGAACGGCAATCTTCCAGTCGTCACTGTCAATTCCCTGTCTGTTTTTTTTGTTGTTTAGATCGGCTTCTTTGTTTAACCCCCCCACTCGTTTATATAAGAAAATATACATATTATGTAGGTAAATTTATTTGTTTCTATTTGGAAAATATGTTGCAAATGAATTTTTCCTTCACAATACTTTAGAGGCAAATGCAGCGCTTGGTCAGTTACGATACTGAATGAATTGACGGTTTTTCAACTTCTTAATGATTTGACCTCGTTGGTCAGTGTGAACCTAACTAGATAGATAAACGTACATTTTGAAAACGCATCCATAGTAACTATCAGAGATGGGCTTAAATGATCCATATGGCACGTATGGAGTTGCACATTAGACTTCATATCCTTCTTGTTTTCTTAGCAAGTAGTATGCAGGTTATGTAATTAAATATTTTCCCTTCGACCAACTACCAATCCTTTCGTATAATTGCGTCAACCTTTTTGGCTCCTATATGGCCCTGATCATGATCATCTCGGATTATTCGCCGTTGCATGCCTTTCGAAATTACGGGAAAATGAGCTCCATCGCAGAATTAACGGTTGGCGCCGCCTCGTACTGTAACCCTCGTAACCCTCATACTGCTTCTCCTTAAAAATTCTGGCGACCAACTTGCAAAACTCGTCGGTTTGCTGGCATTCTTTCATTTGATGTAGAATGCTATCTTCAATAGCCATAATAGCGGCTTAAAGCGTCTACTTGCGGCATTGCTGTGCCCGAACGATGCGTCACCTGACATTTATAATTTTGGACATAAATTCCTTCCTTTGGAAAGTCTTGCAATGCGTAAGAATAATTAACTTAAGCCTTAGGCATATACTCTAAGCCGTTTAGGCCAGTTTATTACTGCAGGGATTTCTTGTTTGTAGCTAGTACAATTCTGTTCGGCAGCAGTGGTTTTTAAACTTAAATACAACACCGGAAATGTTCTTCTAGCAGGCACCTCTATAGCCAACTTTTCTGGCATCTGAATTGTATTAGTTCACTGCAGAGCACATCTTTAAGTAACTAAAATTTAAGTTGAGGTTCACCAAAAAACAAAGTGATAATTTTTTTAAGCGAATTTTAAGATAGCTTTGCGATCGTAACGTATCTTAGCAAAAATGTACGGAAAAAATCCGTTAAATCCCAAGAACTTGATACACAATACAATACTTTTGTCACTTTATGCGCAGACCATGATCTGCAGCCACTTTAAGTATAACTTTTAATTTTTCCAAATTATCTTTCTCATATTTGCTGAGTATGCAATCATCCATGTAAAAAAAAAATGTAGACTATCAGGACATTATCTCGCACTAAGTCCTTAAAAACGGTATTAACAACCCTTTGAAAAACAGCTGGACAGTTACAAAGGCCAAATGGGACTTTGCGAATTTCATATTGTCCACCGGGCGTTACAAATGGCGGATGTCTTCTGCTTTTGACAGCAATGTCGGCGTGAAAAAGTTTTTCAAATCCAAGGTCGTAAATATGTGTGCATCGTACAATTCCTCTAAGACTTGTCGTCGGCTCTTTATAGCAATGCATCCACCTACTTATATACAATTATGCTGCAATAAATCTATTGTAATAAGAATGTCACTTAATTGTTACTTTATGTTTATTATATTATAGCAATGCATCCACCTACTTATATATAATTATGCTGCCATAAATCATTGTAATATGATTGTCACTAAATGGTTGCTTTATATTTTTTTGTAATTTACTTATGTACACGTTACATGTGTACATTTAAATTTTAGTTTTTCCCATAATGTCATTCATTTTATTAGGAATAATTTATTTGCATATGGCTTATTATTATTTTTTTGTTTTCTTAGGTATATTGAAATTTTTCGAAGTTCGTTATCAGAAATGCGACGACAATTTGGTAACCGACCGGGTCCATATGACATTAAAGACAGGGGTGGTTTACATAGACGTGACGATATTGGAAGGGGACATGTTAAGAACATTCGTGATTCAGGTACATTGGTGGCAAGTTTAATACAAATACATAAATTACTAAACGTTGATAATCAATTGTCTTTAATATTTGAGAACATAATGTTTAGAAAGGCTTTTTTAATATTTTATATATATATCGAGGGTAACATTTTAATTGTTTCACACTGTAATTAAAAGGCGTCGCAGCATATATTTATTTTAACAGTACCAGGGCCATAACTTCTCTCTCACATATGTTGTGTATGATTCATTTCTTCTCGTTTATTACAATATTTACTGCTGACTGTGAAAGGCGAATTTCGAGAAACTTTTTTCCACACAAACATATAACAAGGGATTTTTTCATTGCTCCGCTGAAGACAAACAATGCGAAATCAATTTAATGGCTTCACTCGAAACCGGTGTCATTGGTGTTAGAACTCAAACACGTCAACCTCAGAGCCATGATGCGCTATTCAGCTGATGGTTGAATAATTTTTAATAAAGCAGATTATTTTACTCGCCCTGTTTTTAATAATTTATCGGGAAATAGGTCTCTTACAATGATAACCAGATATTGTATATGCTCTGCCTTCTGGATCAAGTCCAAATGAAGAACATACACTCTAAGTATTTTGATATCCCCGGGAGGAGATTCATCCTCGGTCTTCTTCCTATTGGTTTTTATAGGAAAAATTCGTTCGACGTGTCCCGCCCATGTTAGTCTTCACGATTTAATTACTCGGACAATGCTTGGGACTAAATAGAGTTTCTCGAGTTTTTGATTGTGTAGTTTCCTGCTTTGTTTGCATCTTTACCATGTTTTCCAGAATAGATTCTCCTTAAGATCTGGCTTCTAAGACCCGAAATCTATTTTCTTCTTTCTTAGTCAAAGACGAGGTATCACTTTCATAAAGTATCATCGGTATTATTATACTTTATATATGAGGATTTTAACTGTGTGGAAGATAAGGGTTGTTTTGGGTAATTACTCGTGAAGAAGAACGTGTCGCCCATATTTATTCAGCGGTCGTACCCTTTTATTAAATTGATTTTATGTCGTTTTTGGCAGTCAGTATGGTACTCAAATATTTGAATTGGTCCCATTTCTCGAAGCGTTTATTAAGTACAGTAAAGGGCGAGATTTGGATCCATTCAAGTCGTATATTGGATCAATCCATTATATGGTCAGTGACCATATATTTGGTTTTCTCTTCATTTACTTTTTAGTCTACTTCCATTCCTGCCATTATTAGACATTCTACAGTTCTTTTATCAGTTTCTTCACTATCTCCCAGCAGGTCCTAATCGTCAGCGAAAGCCAGAACGGATGTGATTCTCTTAAGGTTTATTCCCTCTCTTTTTCTTGAAAGGATCTCATTATGAATTCCAACACCAAATTTAAACGAAGTGGTGACAAGGCATGTTCTTATTTGAATGTGTCCGATAAGACATTTCCTATTTAACTTGCCCTTTGTTTTCCCTTAGGCATATTTCTATGAGTTTTACCAATCTTTTCCTTACAAGGACGTGATACATTTTTGATCAATTTAGAAAGTTATATGTCTGTTTAAAATATATGAATTGTTGGTGTATTGTTTCGCGGAATTCCCATTTCTTTTTTAAAAGCGCCGCAGAGTTCAAAATCAGGTCACTCGTCGAGATATTCCTCCTCCTGAAGCGACTGTGGTAGTCTCCGATTATTTCCTTTGCGTATGAAGCCAGTCTCTTTAAGAAAATATTTTCAAAATAAAATATTTGACAGCATTTAGTTGGAAGTAAAAGAATAAGATTAATGATAATAACGGGACAGAGTAAGCTGGAAACTCATGTCTTGCGTCGTCGTTGTTTAAGTTGCCGAAAACTCTGCTCGCAATCACCTGTCCAATATTACTCCTGCTTTATGTTTAAGGTAGAAATTTTAAGTGAGGGTAATAAAGTGTCGAGAAGTGTATGTAGGTTTGCCCTTAAAGATGTAAGAGTAGAACTCCCCTAAAAACCATAAACTGACAACGAGAAATAAAAATATGACAGGGATCCGGATCAGGGGCACTCTTTTTATTTTTGGGTTTGGTGGATTGAGTTGTTTTCGGCTGCAATCGGTGCACATAGGAGAGAACACGAAGTCCCCATAATAAAATGTATTAATTCTTGTTAATCTAGAACGCAATTTTAATTTTTTTTAAATTAATTCGAATTTATTTTCTGTTCTTGGGCTAAACATATCACGATCTATTATGTATTATATCTTCTTCTTTTCCTTTTTCCGGCGTTGTTATGGTCAGAAGTGTAGGACCATAACCTTCCCACTTAACTGCATTCCTACTGGCCCGCTTGTGGGGTCCGCCGGTTTGACCTCAGAAAGTAGCGGCAGGCTTCCCGGTTTGGGATTACTTCATCGCTGAGGCCAATCAAATGCTGGTGTTTTTGTATTTTTTTGCACTAATTGTTTTTCGGCCTGCCTTTTTTTTTTTGTGACACGGGCATGCTCCAGATTTTTTTTGTTTGATCTTACTCTTACAACACCGGTGATCTCCAGTCGTGTCAACCCACTGATTTGCATGTACACTTGTGGGGCAGTTTAATGGTGGCATATGTGTCCCTAGGTTCACCTTGGTGTTTTCTAAATTGCCTAGATGTGATTTTTGTGTACCTTTGTTTTAGTCGCCTTTTACGACAAGCGAGAGGTATCGCTGCAGGGATATTCTTAACCCGTCCCTGCAAGGAATATCTATTATGTATTATATGTACGAGTATATTACCCGGAAAAGCCACAAAGAAAGACCTCAACCTAAAGAAAAATGTTCTAGAAAAAAAAGACAATGAAAAAATTAAAGAAAACAGTCAGAGGAAAACTACAACACCTACGACATGCCATTGGAGGTAAACAAACTCCTTGATGTATTTGTCAAAGCAAGTGGTTATAGTGAAGTGCGAGAAATGTGGATAACTAGAATTATCGCTGACGGTTAAAAACGGCGACTAGATATTGGTCACACGATGGTTAATACTTCGACACGGGTATTAACCATCGTTTAACCTCCCACAAGAGGTTAAACAAGTATTACCAACAACTGCTCCCTAGGTAGATACCGGAAAAATTGGCAGCCTAATTTGGGTTTTAGCCCGGAAGAATGTGGTCGAGCGTTATGGCCGCCCTCGAGGGACCAAGCCTACAATAGTTAGAGTTCTAATTCCCTATCAGTCAAAATCCAGACTCGGGCTTTTATTCAGAAGGGACTAATTAGATACTATCAGCGGGGCGGTGTCAATTAAACGTGTAAGTTTGGCCTTAGGGACTAACCAATTTTTAACAGCCTTAACTTTGTCGAAAGCCTCAAACGAAATTATGTGCCTTGAAGGGAAGTACTAGATTATCGTCCATAAAGCTCATATTTCTTCGAAATTCTCTCCTCGGTGTAGTTCTCAGGGTCTTTCGGTGGTTCCCAGCATTAACATCGTAATTCTTTCGCATTACTATCTCAACGTTTGATACCTCAGTCGATCGTCCGATGTTCAATACATGATGCAATGTTGGCCTGATGAAGTTAAAGTTGCATCCTCAGAGCAAACTTTTACGTATACTGATGTTTTTTTTTATCCATAATCGCTGGGAGAGATCCCTTCTTATGATGGAAACCGTAGCATTGGCGTCTTGTTATCCATAAATGCTTTGACGATTATTCTTGTGACACCCTTTGATTTAAACACTTCTGGGGGCGTTGATTCCAGTCTTCTGTCCCGTAAAATTGGCTTTTAAACGGCAGTTGTAGCGGTTGAATGGATTGGAGGTGTCCAGTTTTGTTGAAGGTCCAACTACGATTCTACCGTACTGTGTCGTTGTTTTGGCACTCGACTTCCTGGCAGGAGAATTCGGCGATATTGTACTTTGGTCCTGCTGCCAGCATTGTTGATCCAGTTAGCTTAGTCATCTATTGTTTTAGTTATTATGTTTTTTTATTTTTGATTTTTATGTCATTCATTTTTATATTTTTTTTTTATTTATATTCTAACATTTTAAAAAGGTTTCTGCAAAATCAGTAGAGATGACTTCGCACGGGATCTGAAGCCGTTCTTAATGAATACATCTGAAACTGGATTTAATTTCAATGAAATGGGCATGTTAAACAACTTTGCGTTTAACAACGATCATTCACAATATGAAACACCACTCAACAATAATACAAGTGCAGTTGAAAACATCACATCAAATACCTTTTCGCGGAATAATAACAATTTGCCCTGGAAAAATAACAACGATAATAGAGGAAATCTGAATGTTTTTGATAATAATTTTTCAATTGGAAGGGGTATGATATAATACTATATTTTAAAAACAATACCTTGGTGTAGCAAAATAACTAGATTTGTTTTAGATAATGAAAGCAAACGTTTAAATAACGATTTTGAAATGAATAATATGAGAACAAACATGGCGTTGGACATAGCAGTCCAAAATGTTTCGAGAATGTGTAACTTTGGAAATAAAGTTGATTCACAGGAAGGCGATGATTTATTTTGCATTCATATGCGAGGTCTCCCATATAACACATTTGAAAATGAAATATGTAAAGTAAGTAGATTTTATTGTTAGAAAAAGGCTTATTCACAACTTCTTATCTTCTTATTTTCCAGTTTTTTCATCCTATTCGCCCAGCAAACGTCCAAATTATTTTTAATAATAAAGGATTACATAGTGGTAACGCTGACACGTATTTTTATTCATATGATGACTCCCAAAATGCAATGAAAAAACACATGGCCAAAATTGGAAATCGGTATATTGAATTGTTTTTCGATGGTAAAATAAAAAAACAGAAAAGCAGTTTCAATCGTCCAAATACCGAAAACTTGAAAAAAAATTAATTAATCAATTCAGATACATACGAAACGCGGAAGCATTTTCCAGTATGCACAATAATTTAAGAAAGCACTAAAGATATGCTAATTACTTACTATCGTTTATTGTACTTTAGTAAAAATATAAACAAATATCTTAAAGCGATCCCCAAAATATTAATCTTTTATTACATCGTATTATATATACTCAAAGAACACAAGCAATAGTTAGCAAGTTTCATGCATTATAAAATGAATTTAATTGTGTAAGACTTCAACAGTACTGTATATATTTGAAAAGAAAGTTTTCCTATTGACTAATTATGAACTAACAGACGTACAACAGAAACTCGATACTCACCGCAAAGTTTAATAATTATAACATTCGCATGTCGGGTAAGTAATAACTGCCTTCACGATAGTCATTGAGCCATTTTCGCCTATCTTCGACTGTCATAAACCACTGGTCTTTCAAGTACTACGACACATCGATCTTAAAAAGTGGTAATTAGGTCAGCAGAATGCATTAGGTGCTAGATCACCCCTATTCCTGTTGTCGTTTTCGACGAAAAGAAAAACGATACGACTGAACGCACATTCCCTTTGTCGTTTTTTCGATGCGATTGTCGTTTGCAAATGTCAAACGTCATTTTCTTGTCGTTGAACGGTACCATTCGGCATTCTCTAAGAATTTACGAAACGACAAAGAGATAAGAAGGGGGATTTTTGTCGCTTTGTTTTCATCAGACGACTTTAACCAGGTGAAAGAGATACAAGGTTTTTTCTGCATTTATTTAAATAGAAATTAACAAACAATTTTAATTAAAATAGTTCGTTTAGTTGTATAAAATGAAAATCAGCAATCAAAAGCAATTCGAAGTACTGGTTGCTCATATGGAGAAAAATCCTTATTTGCCAAAAGAATTCCACAAGGGGATCAATAAAATGTATTTTAAAAGGGAATGGGACTCTATTGCTGCGACTCTAAATAGTCTTGGCCCTCCAATAAGAGATGCAGATGGTCGCAGAAGGTATTTACATTATGTGCATAATTTTACAAATTATATAAGTACATTTGGCTAACGGCAATTTTGTTATAGGTTTGGGCTGATATGAAATTTAATGTTAAGAAAAAACTGTTGCACAACAAAAAGTAAATTTCAGCTACGGGTGGCGGAATATTTAAATAGACTCATACTCTCGAGAAGAATTAACGGACATGCACTTCTGCTACGGTTTAGCTAATGGTCGAGATCGTGAAGCCTAAAGACTACGCTGAAAGATATCCCAATTGGAGGTGTCCCAGTCGTAGCATGTTTTCAAGAATCCACTGACGTCTGCGAGAGCACGGAGTGCTAGACCATCAAAGAAGCGAAAGATCAGTTACAGATGGATCAGGAATCTTAGATGAAAAAATGTTGGATTTGGTCCGACGTAATCCCTCCCTTAGTACAAGGAGGATAGCTATTATGCTTGGAGTGCCCAAATCTAGAGTATGGAGAGTGCTTCATCCCGAAAACTTACACCCGTACCATGTTAGGCCAGTTCAGGAATTCACCTCAAAAGACAAGTTTTTGAGAGCAGAATTTTGTCGATCATTACTGCTTCGAGATGAAATTGAACGAAACTATTTTGCAAGGATATTATGGTCGAATAAAGCACAGTTTACCAGAGGTGGGGTTACTAACTTCCACAATTTGCATCATTGGAGTAGCACCAATCCACACAACAAAAAAAAAAATAAATCACAACACCGCTTTAGCTGTAATGTTTGGCTTGGTATTGTTGGACAAACTGTAATCGGGCCCCGGTTTTTGAATGCCGTTATTAATGGAGAATCATACCTGCAATTCCTACGAGACCTTTTGCCCGATTTGATGGACAACGTTCCTTTGGCCATAGCAGATAATTTAATCTATCAGCAAGATGGAGCACCAGCACACTACAGCTTACGGGTTAGAAACTGGCTGGATGATCATTTTAGTGACCGTTGGATCGGAAGAAGGGGCCCCACGGAATGGCCACCTAGATCACCAGATCACCAGATTTAACTCCTCTAGATTTTTATGTGTGGGAATTCATGAAGAATTATGTTTACGAAGTGGAAATAGTGGGGCATATTTCTATAGTCGTTCGAATCGAACGTTCGATCCGCACATTCGATTCACTTTCGCACTCCCTTGCCATTCCTATATCCGCCGGGAGCACTACCCTATCGTTCCCGAATCGTTCGAACTCCCTTTCCTTATTTGACATTTAATTCGTATTAAATCTGAAATTACCGGAATTTCATTCAGTTTGTTGTCGAATTTAAAGATGGACTCAGTTTCACTTTTTTTTTATCAAAATGAGGAAATATATAAATGTCGGGATAATTTACGGAAAAAAGCAAAAGATGTTATGGCCCTGTCGGATAAAAGGTAGGTAGGTGAATTAAATATTTTAAATATTTAATAAATTTACAATACATTACTTTGTAGTTTTGTTCAACACTTTCGCTTAAATAAGGCAGCTTTTTTGTATGTGCTGAACATTTTAAGCAAAAAATTATCCCCGTGCATAAGGGAAGAATCTCTTTCACCTAAAGAAAAATTAGTTGCTTGTTTAAGGTTTTTTGCTAGTGGCAATTTTCAACGCGGATCTGGAAGGGACTACAACGTGTGTATCGCCCAGGGAACATTCAGCAAAGTCTTGAAGCAGGTGCTCAACATCTTAGAAAAAGAATTGTGCCCTACGTGGATCAATCTGCATATGAACCCGGAGGAGAAGATGGAAGCAAAAAGTTGTTTTTATGATAAAAGTAAAATACCTGGAGTCATAATGTGTGTTGATGGCACACATGTGGGTATTAAGGCGCCATCAACACATTCCCATCTTTATTACAATCGCAAAGGCTTTTACAGTCTGAATGTCCTCTTAGTAAGCATATATGTACATATTTTAAAACTTCTATCAAATTAAATAAATGAACATATTCTTTTCAGATTTGTGACCATAAACAAACGATTCGTTTTGTAGATGCGCGGTATCCGGGAAGTGTACATGACTCCTTAATATGGAACAACTCTCCTGTTAGCACATACTTTCAGGATATATACGACAAAGGAGAACGCAATCAAAGGATCTTAGGTATTTCTTCCCATACATACATATTTAAAATGCAGGCAAATTCAACATTTTCGCTTTTCTTTTAGCAGATGCAGGCTATGCTCTTTTTCCCTGGCTACTAACTCCTTTCCGGGCAGTAGAAGTCCGATCTGCCGAATCAAAATTCAACCATCACCACAGTGTTGGTCGGAACATAATCGAACGGACGATAGGAATCCTCAAAAGCAGATTTCGCTGTATACATTCCTCTAGAATATTGCAGTACGAGCCGAAAAAAGTCATCCAAATCATAAATGTTTGCTGTGCGCTGCATAACGTATGCAAACATTTTCAAGTGTATTGGGAAGAACCAGAAGATTTTGTAGAACCAGAAACAAATAATCCAGAATCGCAAAGTTTTCAAGTATCACAATATTCCGATGTTGCTAGAATTATAAGAAATGAAATAATGATGGCGCTTTAGATCTGAACAACGTTTTTTTATTTATTATTTAAATTTCTTATGTTGGAGCTCAAGTTCTAACATTTTCTTCTTGACCTGAAGCTTCTCGAAAGCAATTTGCTCCATTGGCTTATTGTGCCGCATGTTTTCTTCGAGAATGCTCCTGTTTGTTTGTGAGACTTCCTCTAAGGCTCGATAAATTCGCTTTGTAGCAGACAGATGAACAGCTGCGTGACTCGAACTTTGCTGCGCAGCTTCCTTAATAGTTTTTGCCAAATCTTTTTGGATGCTAATTTGCGTTGTAAGCAATTCCAACTGGCAAGGAAGGGTATTTCGCTGCGCCACAGCGACATTCTTTTTATTCTTTTGATCTGCAATAAAACTTATAATTTAGATTGACGGTTAGTTCGTAATGTGGTTTCATTACCATTATCTGATATGCTGGGAAGCTCTATATCCGGACCTTCTACATCATACCGAGACAATTTTTCTTGAGGCTCGATGTCCATCGGTACTTCACGCTGGGCGAGTCCAAAAAAAACACTTTTTTCAACCCCCTCTATTGTCTCCTTTAGACTTGTGAGGGCAATCACCTCCTCGTCGTCTTGGGTGAACGAGTGCATTTTATTTGGACCCCCCCCCCCCGTGGCCTTTAATTCCCGTTTATTATGAGATAGTTTTCTCTTTAAATGGGATTTATAATCACTCCACACCTTAAAGTATTTACACATGATTATACATTAGAATAGTTTTATGTTCATTCTACTTACTTTTTTCCACTCACCAACATCCTTTATTGGAGGTCCGAGACTATTTAATCTGCCTTTTGTGGTTTCCCAAAATTCTCGGGTTTCCTCCGGTAATCTATTTGGTTGATTTTTAGCTATGTCCGGATTATTTTTCATAGCTCCAATTAAGCATGAAAACTGCTCCCGGTTAGTTATTTTTTTCCTATAAAAAAATGAAAACCCTGAAAAAACCACCAAACCATTTAAATAATACTTACATGCTTAAAAAAAATGTTTGGCGCGATTGAAAAGCAGCGGACAGAATATGACATTTAAATTCGAATCGAACGATTACTGGAATCGCAATTTACATTACCGAACGTGAAAGATTCACGTCGATTAGGAAGTTCATTTCATTTGACGTTATTTATTCCCCCCGAACGGGTATAGAAATGCGGACGTACGAAACATTCCCCCCGGCGGGTATAGAAATATGCCCCAGTATCTTTGGAACAACTGAAAGAACGGATTGAAGTCGCTGGAGTCAAATTGCAGGAAAATTTGTCAAGCATAGACTTATGTGCAGTCATTAGAAGGAGATATAATCTTTGCCTTCTAAAATTTTTTTTATAAAAAAGGGTTCAAAGTTTCATACATTAATTTGCCTACAAGTCCAGCCGCGTTCATATGCGAGGTCTCCCATATAACACATTTGAAAATGAAATATGTAAAGTAAGTAGATTTTATTGTTAGAAAAAGGCTTATTCACAACTTCTTATCTTCTTATTTTCCAGTTTTTTCATCCTATTCGCCCAGCAAACGTCCAAATTATTTTTAATAATAAAGGATTACATAGTGGTAACGCTGACACGTATTTTTATTCATATGATGACTCCCAAAATGCAATGAAAAAACACATGGCCAAAATTGGAAATCGGTATATTGAATTGTTTTTCGATGGTAAAATAAAAAAACAGAAAAGCAGTTTCAATCGTCCAAATACCGAAAACTTGAAAAAAAATTAATTAATCAATTCAGATACATACGAAACGCGGAAGCATTTTCCAGTATGCACAATAATTTAAGAAAGCACTAAAGATATGCTAATTACTTACTATCGTTTATTGTACTTTAGTAAAAATATAAACAAATATCTTAAAGCGATCCCCAAAATATTAATCTTTTATTACATCGTATTATATATACTCAAAGAACACAAGCAATAGTTAGCAAGTTTCATGCATTATAAAATGAATTTAATTGTGTAAGACTTCAACAGTACTGTATATATTTGAAAAGAAAGTTTTCCTATTGACTAATTATGAACTAACAGACGTACAACAGAAACTCGATACTCACCGCAAAGTTTAATAATTATAACATTCGCATGTCGGGTAAGTAATAACTGCCTTCACGATAGTCATTGAGCCATTTTCGCCTATCTTCGACTGTCATAAACCACTGGTCTTTCAAGTACTACGACACATCGATCTTAAAAAGTGGTAATTAGGTCAGCAGAATGCATTAGGTGCTAGATCACCCCTATTCCTGTTGTCGTTTTCGACGAAAAGAAAAACGATACGACTGAACGCACATTCCCTTTGTCGTTTTTTCGATGCGATTGTCGTTTGCAAATGTCAAACGTCATTTTCTTGTCGTTGAACGGTACCATTCGGCATTCTCTAAGAATTTACGAAACGACAAAGAGATAAGAAGGGGGATTTTTGTCGCTTTGTTTTCATCAGACGACTTTAACCAGGTGAAAGAGATACAAGGTTTTTTCTGCATTTATTTAAATAGAAATTAACAAACAATTTTAATTAAAATAGTTCGTTTAGTTGTATAAAATGAAAATCAGCAATCAAAAGCAATTCGAAGTACTGGTTGCTCATATGGAGAAAAATCCTTATTTGCCAAAAGAATTCCACAAGGGGATCAATAAAATGTATTTTAAAAGGGAATGGGACTCTATTGCTGCGACTCTAAATAGTCTTGGCCCTCCAATAAGAGATGCAGATGGTCGCAGAAGGTATTTACATTATGTGCATAATTTTACAAATTATATAAGTACATTTGGCTAACGGCAATTTTGTTATAGGTTTGGGCTGATATGAAATTTAATGTTAAGAAAAAACTGTTGCACAACAAAAAGTAAATTTCAGCTACGGGTGGCGGAATATTTAAATAGACTCATACTCTCGAGAAGAATTAACGGACATGCACTTCTGCTACGGTTTAGCTAATGGTCGAGATCGTGAAGCCTAAAGACTACGCTGAAAGATATCCCAATTGGAGGTGTCCCAGTCGTAGCATGTTTTCAAGAATCCACTGACGTCTGCGAGAGCACGGAGTGCTAGACCATCAAAGAAGCGAAAGATCAGTTACAGATGGATCAGGAATCTTAGATGAAAAAATGTTGGATTTGGTCCGACGTAATCCCTCCCTTAGTACAAGGAGGATAGCTATTATGCTTGGAGTGCCCAAATCTAGAGTATGGAGAGTGCTTCATCCCGAAAACTTACACCCGTACCATGTTAGGCCAGTTCAGGAATTCACCTCAAAAGACAAGTTTTTGAGAGCAGAATTTTGTCGATCATTACTGCTTCGAGATGAAATTGAACGAAACTATTTTGCAAGGATATTATGGTCGAATAAAGCACAGTTTACCAGAGATGGGGTTACTAACTTCCACAATTTGCATCATTGGAGTAGCACCAATCCACACAACAAAAAAAAAAATAAATCACAACACCGCTTTAGCTGTAATGTTTGGCTTGGTATTGTTGGACAAACTGTAATCGGGCCCCGGTTTTTGAATGCCGTTATTAATGGAGAATCATACCTGCAATTCCTACGAGACCTTTTGCCCGATTTGATGGACAACGTTCCTTTGGCCATAGCAGATAATTTAATCTATCAGCAAGATGGAGCACCAGCACACTACAGCTTACGGGTTAGAAACTGGCTGGATGATCATTTTAGTGACCGTTGGATCGGAAGAAGGGGCCCCACGGAATGGCCACCTAGATCACCAGATCACCAGATTTAACTCCTCTAGATTTTTATGTGTGGGAATTCATGAAGAATTATGTTTACGAAGTGGAAATAGTGGGGCATATTTCTATAGTCGTTCGAATCGAACGTTCGATCCGCACATTCGATTCACTTTCGCACTCCCTTGCCATTCCTATATCCGCCGGGAGCACTACCCTATCGTTCCCGAATCGTTCGAACTCCCTTTCCTTATTTGACATTTAATTCGTATTAAATCTGAAATTACCGGAATTTCATTCAGTTTGTTGTCGAATTTAAAGATGGACTCAGTTTCACTTTTTTTTTATCAAAATGAGGAAATATATAAATGTCGGGATAATTTACGGAAAAAAGCAAAAGATGTTATGGCCCTGTCGGATAAAAGGTAGGTAGGTGAATTAAAGATTTTAAATATTTAATAAATTTACAATACATTACTTTGTAGTTTTGTTCAACACTTTCGCTTAAATAAGGCAGCTTTTTTGTATGTGCTGAACATTTTAAGCAAAAAATTATCCCCGTGCATAAGGGAAGAATCTCTTTCACCTAAAGAAAAATTAGTTGCTTGTTTAAGGTTTTTTGCTAGTGGCAATTTTCAACGCGGATCTGGAAGGGACTACAACGTGTGTATCGCCCAGGGAACATTCAGCAAAGTCTTGAAGCAGGTGCTCAACATCTTAGAAAAAGAATTGTGCCCTACGTGGATCAATCTGCATATGAACCCGGAGGAGAAGATGGAAGCAAAAAGTTGTTTTTATGATAAAAGTAAAATACCTGGAGTCATAATGTGTGTTGATGGCACACATGTGGGTATTAAGGCGCCATCAACACATTCCCATCTTTATTACAATCGCAAAGGCTTTTACAGTCTGAATGTCCTCTTAGTAAGCATATATGTACATATTTTAAAACTTCTATCAAATTAAATAAATGAACATATTCTTTTCAGATTTGTGACCATAAACAAACGATTCGTTTTGTAGATGCGCGGTATCCGGGAAGTGTACATGACTCCTTAATATGGAACAACTCTCCTGTTAGCACATACTTTCAGGATATATACGACAAAGGAGAACGCAATCAAAGGATCTTAGGTATTTCTTCCCATACATACATATTTAAAATGCAGGCAAATTCAACATTTTCGCTTTTCTTTTAGCAGATGCAGGCTATGCTCTTTTTCCCTGGCTACTAACTCCTTTCCGGGCAGTAGAAGTCCGATCTGCCGAATCAAAATTCAACCATCACCACAGTGTTGGTCGGAACATAATCGAACGGACGATAGGAATCCTCAAAAGCAGATTTCGCTGTATACATTCCTCTAGAATATTGCAGTACGAGCCGAAAAAAGTCATCCAAATCATAAATGTTTGCTGTGCGCTGCATAACGTATGCAAACATTTTCAAGTGTATTGGGAAGAACCAGAAGATTTTGTAGAACCAGAAACAAATAATCCAGAATCGCAAAGTTTTCAAGTATCACAATATTCCGATGTTGCTAGAATTATAAGAAATGAAATAATGATGGCGCTTTAGATCTGAACAACGTTTTTTTATTTATTATTTAAATTTCTTATGTTGGAGCTCAAGTTCTAACATTTTCTTCTTGACCTGAAGCTTCTCGAAAGCAATTTGCTCCATTGGCTTATTGTGCCGCATGTTTTCTTCGAGAATGCTCCTGTTTGTTTGTGAGACTTCCTCTAAGGCTCGATAAATTCGCTTTGTAGCAGACAGATGAACAGCTGCGTGACTCGAACTTTGCTGCGCAGCTTCCTTAATAGTTTTTGCCAAATCTTTTTGGATGCTAATTTGCGTTGTAAGCAATTCCAACTGGCAAGGAAGGGTATTTCGCTGCGCCACAGCGACATTCTTTTTATTCTTTTGATCTGCAATAAAACTTATAATTTAGATTGACGGTTAGTTCGTAATGTGGTTTCATTACCATTATCTGATATGCTGGGAAGCTCTATATCCGGACCTTCTACATCATACCGAGACAATTTTTCTTGAGGCTCGATGTCCATCGGTACTTCACGCTGGGCGAGTCCAAAAAAAACACTTTTTTCAACCCCCTCTATTGTCTCCTTTAGACTTGTGAGGGCAATCACCTCCTCGTCGTCTTGGGTGAACGAGTGCATTTTATTTGGACCCCCCCCCCCGTGGCCTTTAATTCCCGTTTATTATGAGATAGTTTTCTCTTTAAATGGGATTTATAATCACTCCACACCTTAAAGTATTTACACATGATTATACATTAGAATAGTTTTATGTTCATTCTACTTACTTTTTTCCACTCACCAACATCCTTTATTGGAGGTCCGAGACTATTTAATCTGCCTTTTGTGGTTTCCCAAAATTCTCGGGTTTCCTCCGGTAATCTATTTGGTTGATTTTTAGCTATGTCCGGATTATTTTTCATAGCTCCAATTAAGCATGAAAACTGCTCCCGGTTAGTTATTTTTTTCCTATAAAAAAATGAAAACCCTGAAAAAACCACCAAACCATTTAAATAATACTTACATGCTTAAAAAAAATGTTTGGCGCGATTGAAAAGCAGCGGACAGAATATGACATTTAAATTCGAATCGAACGATTACTGGAATCGCAATTTACATTACCGAACGTGAAAGATTCACGTCGATTAGGAAGTTCATTTCATTTGACGTTATTTATTCCCCCCGAACGGGTATAGAAATGCGGACGTACGAAACATTCCCCCCGGCGGGTATAGAAATATGCCCCAGTATCTTTGGAACAACTGAAAGAACGGATTGAAGTCGCTGGAGTCAAATTGCAGGAAAATTTGTCAAGCATAGACTTATGTGCAGTCATTAGAAGGAGATATAATCTTTGCCTTCTAAAATTTTTTTTATAAAAAAGGGTTCAAAGTTTCATACATTAATTTGCCTACAAGTCCAGCCGCGTTCATATGCGAGGTCTCCCATATAACACATTTGAAAATGAAATATGTAAAGTAAGTAGATTTTATTGTTAGAAAAAGGCTTATTCACAACTTCTTATCTTCTTATTTTCCAGTTTTTTCATCCTATTCGCCCAGCAAACGTCCAAATTATTTTTAATAATAAAGGATTACATAGTGGTAACGCTGACACGTATTTTTATTCATATGATGACTCCCAAAATGCAATGAAAAAACACATGGCCAAAATTGGAAATCGGTATATTGAATTGTTTTTCGATGGTAAAATAAAAAAACAGAAAAGCAGTTTCAATCGTCCAAATACCGAAAACTTGAAAAAAAATTAATTAATCAATTCAGATACATACGAAACGCGGAAGCATTTTCCAGTATGCACAATAATTTAAGAAAGCACTAAAGATATGCTAATTACTTACTATCGTTTATTGTACTTTAGTAAAAATATAAACAAATATCTTAAAGCGATCCCCAAAATATTAATCTTTTATTACATCGTATTATATATACTCAAAGAACACAAGCAATAGTTAGCAAGTTTCATGCATTATAAAATGAATTTAATTGTGTAAGACTTCAACAGTACTGTATATATTTGAAAAGAAAGTTTTCCTATTGACTAATTATGAACTAACAGACGTACAACAGAAACTCGATACTCACCGCAAAGTTTAATAATTATAACATTCGCATGTCGGGTAAGTAATAACTGCCTTCACGATAGTCATTGAGCCATTTTCGCCTATCTTCGACTGTCATAAACCACTGGTCTTTCAAGTACTACGACACATCGATCTTAAAAAGTGGTAATTAGGTCAGCAGAATGCATTAGGTGCTAGATCACCCCTATTCCTGTTGTCGTTTTCGACGAAAAGAAAAACGATACGACTGAACGCACATTCCCTTTGTCGTTTTTTCGATGCGATTGTCGTTTGCAAATGTCAAACGTCATTTTCTTGTCGTTGAACGGTACCATTCGGCATTCTCTAAGAATTTACGAAACGACAAAGAGATAAGAAGGGGGATTTTTGTCGCTTTGTTTTCATCAGACGACTTTAACCAGGTGAAAGAGATACAAGGTTTTTTCTGCATTTATTTAAATAGAAATTAACAAACAATTTTAATTAAAATAGTTCGTTTAGTTGTATAAAATGAAAATCAGCAATCAAAAGCAATTCGAAGTACTGGTTGCTCATATGGAGAAAAATCCTTATTTGCCAAAAGAATTCCACAAGGGGATCAATAAAATGTATTTTAAAAGGGAATGGGACTCTATTGCTGCGACTCTAAATAGTCTTGGCCCTCCAATAAGAGATGCAGATGGTCGCAGAAGGTATTTACATTATGTGCATAATTTTACAAATTATATAAGTACATTTGGCTAACGGCAATTTTGTTATAGGTTTGGGCTGATATGAAATTTAATGTTAAGAAAAAACTGTTGCACAACAAAAAGTAAATTTCAGCTACGGGTGGCGGAATATTTAAATAGACTCATACTCTCGAGAAGAATTAACGGACATGCACTTCTGCTACGGTTTAGCTAATGGTCGAGATCGTGAAGCCTAAAGACTACGCTGAAAGATATCCCAATTGGAGGTGTCCCAGTCGTAGCATGTTTTCAAGAATCCACTGACGTCTGCGAGAGCACGGAGTGCTAGACCATCAAAGAAGCGAAAGATCAGTTACAGATGGATCAGGAATCTTAAATGAAAAAATGTTGGATTTGGTCCGACGTAATCCCTCCCTTAGTACAAGGAGGATAGCTATTATGCTTGGAGTGCCCAAATCTAGAGTATGGAGAGTGCTTCATCCCGAAAACTTACACCCGTACCATGTTAGGCCAGTTCAGGAATTCACCTCAAAAGACAAGTTTTTGAGAGCAGAATTTTGTCGATCATTACTGCTTCGAGATGAAATTGAACGAAACTATTTTGCAAGGATATTATGGTCGAATAAAGCACAGTTTACCAGAGATGGGGTTACTAACTTCCACAATTTGCATCATTGGAGTAGCACCAATCCACACAACAAAAAAAAAAATAAATCACAACACCGCTTTAGCTGTAATGTTTGGCTTGGTATTGTTGGACAAACTGTAATCGGGCCCCGGTTTTTGAATGCCGTTATTAATGGAGAATCATACCTGCAATTCCTACGAGACCTTTTGCCCGATTTGATGGACAACGTTCCTTTGGCCATAGCAGATAATTTAATCTATCAGCAAGATGGAGCACCAGCACACTACAGCTTACGGGTTAGAAACTGGCTGGATGATCATTTTAGTGACCGTTGGATCGGAAGAAGGGGCCCCACGGAATGGCCACCTAGATCACCAGATCACCAGATTTAACTCCTCTAGATTTTTATGTGTGGGAATTCATGAAGAATTATGTTTACGAAGTGGAAATAGTGGGGCATATTTCTATAGTCGTTCGAATCGAACGTTCGATCCGCACATTCGATTCACTTTCGCACTCCCTTGCCATTCCTATATCCGCCGGGAGCACTACCCTATCGTTCCCGAATCGTTCGAACTCCCTTTCCTTATTTGACATTTAATTCGTATTAAATCTGAAATTACCGGAATTTCATTCAGTTTGTTGTCGAATTTAAAGATGGACTCAGTTTCACTTTTTTTTTATCAAAATGAGGAAATATATAAATGTCGGGATAATTTACGGAAAAAAGCAAAAGATGTTATGGCCCTGTCGGATAAAAGGTAGGTAGGTGAATTAAAGATTTTAAATATTTAATAAATTTACAATACATTACTTTGTAGTTTTGTTCAACACTTTCGCTTAAATAAGGCAGCTTTTTTGTATGTGCTGAACATTTTAAGCAAAAAATTATCCCCGTGCATAAGGGAAGAATCTCTTTCACCTAAAGAAAAATTAGTTGCTTGTTTAAGGTTTTTTGCTAGTGGCAATTTTCAACGCGGATCTGGAAGGGACTACAACGTGTGTATCGCCCAGGGAACATTCAGCAAAGTCTTGAAGCAGGTGCTCAACATCTTAGAAAAAGAATTGTGCCCTACGTGGATCAATCTGCATATGAACCCGGAGGAGAAGATGGAAGCAAAAAGTTGTTTTTATGATAAAAGTAAAATACCTGGAGTCATAATGTGTGTTGATGGCACACATGTGGGTATTAAGGCGCCATCAACACATTCCCATCTTTATTACAATCGCAAAGGCTTTTACAGTCTGAATGTCCTCTTAGTAAGCATATATGTACATATTTTAAAACTTCTATCAAATTAAATAAATGAACATATTCTTTTCAGATTTGTGACCATAAACAAACGATTCGTTTTGTAGATGCGCGGTATCCGGGAAGTGTACATGACTCCTTAATATGGAACAACTCTCCTGTTAGCACATACTTTCAGGATATATACGACAAAGGAGAACGCAATCAAAGGATCTTAGGTATTTCTTCCCATACATACATATTTAAAATGCAGGCAAATTCAACATTTTCGCTTTTCTTTTAGCAGATGCAGGCTATGCTCTTTTTCCCTGGCTACTAACTCCTTTCCGGGCAGTAGAAGTCCGATCTGCCGAATCAAAATTCAACCATCACCACAGTGTTGGTCGGAACATAATCGAACGGACGATAGGAATCCTCAAAAGCAGATTTCGCTGTATACATTCCTCTAGAATATTGCAGTACGAGCCGAAAAAAGTCATCCAAATCATAAATGTTTGCTGTGCGCTGCATAACGTATGCAAACATTTTCAAGTGTATTGGGAAGAACCAGAAGATTTTGTAGAACCAGAAACAAATAATCCAGAATCGCAAAGTTTTCAAGTATCACAATATTCCGATGTTGCTAGAATTATAAGAAATGAAATAATGATGGCGCTTTAGATCTGAACAACGTTTTTTTATTTATTATTTAAATTTCTTATGTTGGAGCTCAAGTTCTAACATTTTCTTCTTGACCTGAAGCTTCTCGAAAGCAATTTGCTCCATTGGCTTATTGTGCCGCATGTTTTCTTCGAGAATGCTCCTGTTTGTTTGTGAGACTTCCTCTAAGGCTCGATAAATTCGCTTTGTAGCAGACAGATGAACAGCTGCGTGACTCGAACTTTGCTGCGCAGCTTCCTTAATAGTTTTTGCCAAATCTTTTTGGATGCTAATTTGCGTTGTAAGCAATTCCAACTGGCAAGGAAGGGTATTTCGCTGCGCCACAGCGACATTCTTTTTATTCTTTTGATCTGCAATAAAACTTATAATTTAGATTGACGGTTAGTTCGTAATGTGGTTTCATTACCATTATCTGATATGCTGGGAAGCTCTATATCCGGACCTTCTACATCATACCGAGACAATTTTTCTTGAGGCTCGATGTCCATCGGTACTTCACGCTGGGCGAGTCCAAAAAAAACACTTTTTTCAACCCCCTCTATTGTCTCCTTTAGACTTGTGAGGGCAATCACCTCCTCGTCGTCTTGGGTGAACGAGTGCATTTTATTTGGACCCCCCCCCCGTGGCCTTTAATTCCCGTTTATTATGAGATAGTTTTCTCTTTAAATGGGATTTATAATCACTCCACACCTTAAAGTATTTACACATGATTATACATTAGAATAGTTTTATGTTCATTCTACTTACTTTTTTCCACTCACCAACATCCTTTATTGGAGGTCCGAGACTATTTAATCTGCCTTTTGTGGTTTCCCAAAATTCTCGGGTTTCCTCCGGTAATCTATTTGGTTGATTTTTAGCTATGTCCGGATTATTTTTCATAGCTCCAATTAAGCATGAAAACTGCTCCCGGTTAGTTATTTTTTTCCTATAAAAAAATGAAAACCCTGAAAAAACCACCAAACCATTTAAATAATACTTACATGCTTAAAAAAAATGTTTGGCGCGATTGAAAAGCAGCGGACAGAATATGACATTTAAATTCGAATCGAACGATTACTGGAATCGCAATTTACATTACCGAACGTGAAAGATTCACGTCGATTAGGAAGTTCATTTCATTTGACGTTATTTATTCCCCCCGAACGGGTATAGAAATGCGGACGTACGAAACATTCCCCCCGGCGGGTATAGAAATATGCCCCAGTATCTTTGGAACAACTGAAAGAACGGATTGAAGTCGCTGGAGTCAAATTGCAGGAAAATTTGTCAAGCATAGACTTATGTGCAGTCATTAGAAGGAGATATAATCTTTGCCTTCTAAAATTTTTTTTATAAAAAAGGGTTCAAAGTTTCATACATTAATTTGCCTACAAGTCCAGCCGCGTTCATATGCGAGGTCTCCCATATAACACATTTGAAAATGAAATATGTAAAGTAAGTAGATTTTATTGTTAGAAAAAGGCTTATTCACAACTTCTTATCTTCTTATTTTCCAGTTTTTTCATCCTATTCGCCCAGCAAACGTCCAAATTATTTTTAATAATAAAGGATTACATAGTGGTAACGCTGACACGTATTTTTATTCATATGATGACTCCCAAAATGCAATGAAAAAACACATGGCCAAAATTGGAAATCGGTATATTGAATTGTTTTTCGATGGTAAAATAAAAAAACAGAAAAGCAGTTTCAATCGTCCAAATACCGAAAACTTGAAAAAAAATTAATTAATCAATTCAGATACATACGAAACGCGGAAGCATTTTCCAGTATGCACAATAATTTAAGAAAGCACTAAAGATATGCTAATTACTTACTATCGTTTATTGTACTTTAGTAAAAATATAAACAAATATCTTAAAGCGATCCCCAAAATATTAATCTTTTATTACATCGTATTATATATACTCAAAGAACACAAGCAATAGTTAGCAAGTTTCATGCATTATAAAATGAATTTAATTGTGTAAGACTTCAACAGTACTGTATATATTTGAAAAGAAAGTTTTCCTATTGACTAATTATGAACTAACAGACGTACAACAGAAACTCGATACTCACCGCAAAGTTTAATAATTATAACATTCGCATGTCGGGTAAGTAATAACTGCCTTCACGATAGTCATTGAGCCATTTTCGCCTATCTTCGACTGTCATAAACCACTGGTCTTTCAAGTACTACGACACATCGATCTTAAAAAGTGGTAATTAGGTCAGCAGAATGCATTAGGTGCTAGATCACCCCTATTCCTGTTGTCGTTTTCGACGAAAAGAAAAACGATACGACTGAACGCACATTCCCTTTGTCGTTTTTTCGATGCGATTGTCGTTTGCAAATGTCAAACGTCATTTTCTTGTCGTTGAACGGTACCATTCGGCATTCTCTAAGAATTTACGAAACGACAAAGAGATAAGAAGGGGGATTTTTGTCGCTTTGTTTTCATCAGACGACTTTAACCAGGTGAAAGAGATACAAGGTTTTTTCTGCATTTATTTAAATAGAAATTAACAAACAATTTTAATTAAAATAGTTCGTTTAGTTGTATAAAATGAAAATCAGCAATCAAAAGCAATTCGAAGTACTGGTTGCTCATATGGAGAAAAATCCTTATTTGCCAAAAGAATTCCACAAGGGGATCAATAAAATGTATTTTAAAAGGGAATGGGACTCTATTGCTGCGACTCTAAATAGTCTTGGCCCTCCAATAAGAGATGCAGATGGTCGCAGAAGGTATTTACATTATGTGCATAATTTTACAAATTATATAAGTACATTTGGCTAACGGCAATTTTGTTATAGGTTTGGGCTGATATGAAATTTAATGTTAAGAAAAAACTGTTGCACAACAAAAAGTAAATTTCAGCTACGGGTGGCGGAATATTTAAATAGACTCATACTCTCGAGAAGAATTAACGGACATGCACTTCTGCTACGGTTTAGCTAATGGTCGAGATCGTGAAGCCTAAAGACTACGCTGAAAGATATCCCAATTGGAGGTGTCCCAGTCGTAGCATGTTTTCAAGAATCCACTGACGTCTGCGAGAGCACGGAGTGCTAGACCATCAAAGAAGCGAAAGATCAGTTACAGATGGATCAGGAATCTTAGATGAAAAAATGTTGGATTTGGTCCGACGTAATCCCTCCCTTAGTACAAGGAGGATAGCTATTATGCTTGGAGTGCCCAAATCTAGAGTATGGAGAGTGCTTCATCCCGAAAACTTACACCCGTACCATGTTAGGCCAGTTCAGGAATTCACCTCAAAAGACAAGTTTTTGAGAGCAGAATTTTGTCGATCATTACTGCTTCGAGATGAAATTGAACGAAACTATTTTGCAAGGATATTATGGTCGAATAAAGCACAGTTTACCAGAGATGGGGTTACTAACTTCCACAATTTGCATCATTGGAGTAGCACCAATCCACACAACAAAAAAAAAAATAAATCACAACACCGCTTTAGCTGTAATGTTTGGCTTGGTATTGTTGGACAAACTGTAATCGGGCCCCGGTTTTTGAATGCCGTTATTAATGGAGAATCATACCTGCAATTCCTACGAGACCTTTTGCCCGATTTGATGGACAACGTTCCTTTGGCCATAGCAGATAATTTAATCTATCAGCAAGATGGAGCACCAGCACACTACAGCTTACGGGTTAGAAACTGGCTGGATGATCATTTTAGTGACCGTTGGATCGGAAGACGGGGCCCCACGGAATGGCCACCTAGATCACCAGATTTAACTCCTCTAGATTTTTATGTGTGGGAATTCATGAAGAATTATGTTTACGAAGTGGAAATAGTGGGGCATATTTCTATAGTCGTTCGAATCGAACGTTCGATCCGCACATTCGATTCACTTTCGCACTCCCTTGCCATTCCTATATCCGCCGGGAGCACTACCCTATCGTTCCCGAATCGTTCGAACTCCCTTTCCTTATTTGACATTTAATTCGTATTAAATCTGAAATTACCGGAATTTCATTCAGTTTGTTGTCGAATTTAAAGATGGACTCAGTTTCACTTTTTTTTTATCAAAATGAGGAAATATATAAATGTCGGGATAATTTACGGAAAAAAGCAAAAGATGTTATGGCCCTGTCGGATAAAAGGTAGGTAGGTGAATTAAAGATTTTAAATATTTAATAAATTTACAATACATTACTTTGTAGTTTTGTTCAACACTTTCGCTTAAATAAGGCAGCTTTTTTGTATGTGCTGAACATTTTAAGCAAAAAATTATCCCCGTGCATAAGGGAAGAATCTCTTTCACCTAAAGAAAAATTAGTTGCTTGTTTAAGGTTTTTTGCTAGTGGCAATTTTCAACGCGGATCTGGAAGGGACTACAACGTGTGTATCGCCCAGGGAACATTCAGCAAAGTCTTGAAGCAGGTGCTCAACATCTTAGAAAAAGAATTGTGCCCTACGTGGATCAATCTGCATATGAACCCGGAGGAGAAGATGGAAGCAAAAAGTTGTTTTTATGATAAAAGTAAAATACCTGGAGTCATAATGTGTGTTGATGGCACACATGTGGGTATTAAGGCGCCATCAACACATTCCCATCTTTATTACAATCGCAAAGGCTTTTACAGTCTGAATGTCCTCTTAGTAAGCATATATGTACATATTTTAAAACTTCTATCAAATTAAATAAATGAACATATTCTTTTCAGATTTGTGACCATAAACAAACGATTCGTTTTGTAGATGCGCGGTATCCGGGAAGTGTACATGACTCCTTAATATGGAACAACTCTCCTGTTAGCACATACTTTCAGGATATATACGACAAAGGAGAACGCAATCAAAGGATCTTAGGTATTTCTTCCCATACATACATATTTAAAATGCAGGCAAATTCAACATTTTCGCTTTTCTTTTAGCAGATGCAGGCTATGCTCTTTTTCCCTGGCTACTAACTCCTTTCCGGGCAGTAGAAGTCCGATCTGCCGAATCAAAATTCAACCATCACCACAGTGTTGGTCGGAACATAATCGAACGGACGATAGGAATCCTCAAAAGCAGATTTCGCTGTATACATTCCTCTAGAATATTGCAGTACGAGCCGAAAAAAGTCATCCAAATCATAAATGTTTGCTGTGCGCTGCATAACGTATGCAAACATTTTCAAGTGTATTGGGAAGAACCAGAAGATTTTGTAGAACCAGAAACAAATAATCCAGAATCGCAAAGTTTTCAAGTATCACAATATTCCGATGTTGCTAGAATTATAAGAAATGAAATAATGATGGCGCTTTAGATCTGAACAACGTTTTTTTATTTATTATTTAAATTTCTTATGTTGGAGCTCAAGTTCTAACATTTTCTTCTTGACCTGAAGCTTCTCGAAAGCAATTTGCTCCATTGGCTTATTGTGCCGCATGTTTTCTTCGAGAATGCTCCTGTTTGTTTGTGAGACTTCCTCTAAGGCTCGATAAATTCGCTTTGTAGCAGACAGATGAACAGCTGCGTGACTCGAACTTTGCTGCGCAGCTTCCTTAATAGTTTTTGCCAAATCTTTTTGGATGCTAATTTGCGTTGTAAGCAATTCCAACTGGCAAGGAAGGGTATTTCGCTGCGCCACAGCGACATTCTTTTTATTCTTTTGATCTGCAATAAAACTTATAATTTAGATTGACGGTTAGTTCGTAATGTGGTTTCATTACCATTATCTGATATGCTGGGAAGCTCTATATCCGGACCTTCTACATCATACCGAGACAATTTTTCTTGAGGCTCGATGTCCATCGGTACTTCACGCTGGGCGAGTCCAAAAAAAACACTTTTTTCAACCCCCTCTATTGTCTCCTTTAGACTTGTGAGGGCAATCACCTCCTCGTCGTCTTGGGTGAACGAGTGCATTTTATTTGGACCCCCCCCCCCGTGGCCTTTAATTCCCGTTTATTATGAGATAGTTTTCTCTTTAAATGGGATTATAATCACTCCACACCTTAAAGTATTTACACATGATTATACATTAGAATAGTTTTATGTTCATTCTACTTACTTTTTTCCACTCACCAACATCCTTTATTGGAGGTCCGAGACTATTTAATCTGCCTTTTGTGGTTTCCCAAAATTCTCGGGTTTCCTCCGGTAATCTATTTGGTTGATTTTTAGCTATGTCCGGATTATTTTTCATAGCTCCAATTAAGCATGAAAACTGCTCCCGGTTAGTTATTTTTTTCCTATAAAAAAATGAAAACCCTGAAAAAACCACCAAACCATTTAAATAATACTTACATGCTTAAAAAAAATGTTTGGCGCGATTGAAAAGCAGCGGACAGAATATGACATTTAAATTCGAATCGAACGATTACTGGAATCGCAATTTACATTACCGAACGTGAAAGATTCACGTCGATTAGGAAGTTCATTTCATTTGACGTTATTTATTCCCCCCGAACGGGTATAGAAATGCGGACGTACGAAACATTCCCCCCGGCGGGTATAGAAATATGCCCCAGTATCTTTGGAACAACTGAAAGAACGGATTGAAGTCGCTGGAGTCAAATTGCAGGAAAATTTGTCAAGCATAGACTTATGTGCAGTCATTAGAAGGAGATATAATCTTTGCCTTCTAAAATTTTTTTTATAAAAAAGGGTTCATAGTTTCATACATTAATTTGCCTACAAGTCCAGCCGCGTTCATATGCGAGGTCTCCCATATAACACATTTGAAAATGAAATATGTAAAGTAAGTAGATTTTATTGTTAGAAAAAGGCTTATTCACAACTTCTTATCTTCTTATTTTCCAGTTTTTTCATCCTATTCGCCCAGCAAACGTCCAAATTATTTTTAATAATAAAGGATTACATAGTGGTAACGCTGACACGTATTTTTATTCATATGATGACTCCCAAAATGCAATGAAAAAACACATGGCCAAAATTGGAAATCGGTATATTGAATTGTTTTTCGATGGTAAAATAAAAAAACAGAAAAGCAGTTTCAATCGTCCAAATACCGAAAACTTGAAAAAAAATTAATTAATCAATTCAGATACATACGAAACGCGGAAGCATTTTCCAGTATGCACAATAATTTAAGAAAGCACTAAAGATATGCTAATTACTTACTATCGTTTATTGTACTTTAGTAAAAATATAAACAAATATCTTAAAGCGATCCCCAAAATATTAATCTTTTATTACATCGTATTATATATACTCAAAGAACACAAGCAATAGTTAGCAAGTTTCATGCATTATAAAATGAATTTAATTGTGTAAGACTTCAACAGTACTGTATATATTTGAAAAGAAAGTTTTCCTATTGACTAATTATGAACTAACAGACGTACAACAGAAACTCGATACTCACCGCAAAGTTTAATAATTATAACATTCGCATGTCGGGTAAGTAATAACTGCCTTCACGATAGTCATTGAGCCATTTTCGCCTATCTTCGACTGTCATAAACCACTGGTCTTTCAAGTACTACGACACATCGATCTTAAAAAGTGGTAATTAGGTCAGCAGAATGCATTAGGTGCTAGATCACCCCTATTCCTGTTGTCGTTTTCGACGAAAAGAAAAACGATACGACTGAACGCACATTCCCTTTGTCGTTTTTTCGATGCGATTGTCGTTTGCAAATGTCAAACGTCATTTTCTTGTCGTTGAACGGTACCATTCGGCATTCTCTAAGAATTTACGAAACGACAAAGAGATAAGAAGGGGGATTTTTGTCGCTTTGTTTTCATCAGACGACTTTAACCAGGTGAAAGAGATACAAGGTTTTTTCTGCATTTATTTAAATAGAAATTAACAAACAATTTTAATTAAAATAGTTCGTTTAGTTGTATAAAATGAAAATCAGCAATCAAAAGCAATTCGAAGTACTGGTTGCTCATATGGAGAAAAATCCTTATTTGCCAAAAGAATTCCACAAGGGGATCAATAAAATGTATTTTAAAAGGGAATGGGACTCTATTGCTGCGACTCTAAATAGTCTTGGCCCTCCAATAAGAGATGCAGATGGTCGCAGAAGGTATTTACATTATGTGCATAATTTTACAAATTATATAAGTACATTTGGCTAACGGCAATTTTGTTATAGGTTTGGGCTGATATGAAATTTAATGTTAAGAAAAAACTGTTGCACAACAAAAAGTAAATTTCAGCTACGGGTGGCGGAATATTTAAATAGCAAGTCCTCTCGCCATTAGAAGAGACAGTATCAAGAATACTGAGTCTTAAGAGATTATTAAATCCTACAGGTGTTGTTATGGGTGATTCAACTAAATCTGTTCATGCCATATCAACACCTGAAAACACGCCGATTGTGAACAACTACGACGACGACATGACAGCGCCCATATCTTCAACTAGTCCGTACCGACAGCTGATTCTGGTGTTGGTATGCTTAACGGTTTGGAAAATGCAGAGGTGGAAGTACGAGAACAAGGGGAAGTTGATAACGATGTAGAAGTTCCTAAGTCTTTCCAGTGATCTAGACATAGGCCCCGATTGCGAGTGTCGATCAGCGATCGACTCGACAATTGTCGATTGCGTCGATTGATTCCGGATTTGGTATTGTGTAACTCAATCGATGAAGAAGTAGACTATTGTGAATAATTACGTCAATATTGTGAGTAAAAACATGAATATTGTGAATATTTCGTTTTTTGACAGTTGTTTGACTGTCGTTTATTTATTTCATCAAAGAAATTCAATACACCAAATCATTCGAACAGGACTTGTTTTTCTTATTTTCACCCATTTTTTCCCGTAAACGTACAGGAGGTCATTCTAGTTTAGTACCTAATAAACTAGATAAACAAATAAATAAATAAATAAACTAAATAAACATCTAAGTTGAGTACTTAATCTTTCCTATCTGTGTTTTGCTTGTGTTTTGCTTGTGTTTTCAAACAAACTCCCTTAGCAATATAGGGATTTGCTTCCATGAACGAAACGAGGAGCTATCCGTGCAGGGACGGGTTAAGAATATCCCTGCAGCGATACCTCTCGCTTGTCGTAAAAGGCGACTAAAACAAAGGTAAACAAAAATCACATCTAGGCAATTTAGAAAACACCAAAGTGAGCCTAGGGACACATATACCACCATTAAACTGCCCCACAAGTGTACATGCAAATCAGTGGGTTGACACGACTGGAGATCACCGGTGTTGTAAGAGTAAGATCAAACAAAAAAATCTGGAGCAAAAGGCAGGCCTAAAAACAATTGGTGCAAACAAATGCAAAAACACCAGCATTTGATTGGCCTCAGCGATGAAGTAATCCCAAACCGGGAAGCCTGCCGCTACTTTCTGAGGTCAAACCGGCGGACCCCACAAGCGGACCAGTAGGAATGCAGTTAAGTGGGAAGGTTATGGTCCTACACTTCTGACCATAACAACGCCGGAAAAAGGAAAAGAAGAAGAAGAAGAAGAACGAAACGAGGAGCTCTATTTGTTTTTTTTGTTCGTAACCTGCTTTCACCTGGATTAGAATTTCATAAATACTCCATAAATTCATTATTTTCATTAAAATTACTTCATTTCGTAAGCAAAAAAAAATATCTTTTCCTCTAACAGAAAGCAACGATCAGTATTTTGCGATCGACAACAAGCGAGTGTCAAATCGACAACGGTCGATCAGAATCGACATCCACAATACCAACATCTGCAATCGACGATCGATGATCGATAAATGTCGATCGTCGATCGCTGATCGACACTCGCAATAGGGGCCATACTCGTACATCTAGAGAATATAGAGCAGAACTACTTGTGAAGCAAACCAAAATACAAGAGAGCTTGTACAACAAATTTAGAGAAGGGTTGCAAAAAATTGAAAGGCACCTAAAAGAAATAGAAAAATATGATAGAAAGCGGTTTGAATAAGAAAAGGAAAGACTTCGGCTGTATGCACAAGAAATAAACAACAGTGAGAGACAAAGGCCCCTATTGTGAGCGTCGATCAGCGATCGACTCGACAATTATCGATTGCGTCGATTGATTCTGGATTTGGTATTATGTAACTCAACCGATGGAGAAGTAGACTATTGTGAATAATTACGTCAATATTGTGAACACTTCGTTTTTTGACAGTTGTTTGACTATAGTTTATTTAATATTTATTTCATCAAAGAAATTCAATACACCAAATCATTCGAACAGTACTTGTTTTTCTTATTTTCACCCATTTTTTCCCATGAACGTACAGGAGGTCCATAACTATTTAGTTCGGTATTTAATTCTTCCCATTCTGTGTTTTGCTTGTGTTTTCAAACAAACTCGCTTAGCAATATCGGGGTTTGCTTCCAAGAAAGAAACCAGGAGCACTAATTGTTTTTTTTTTTTCGTAACCTGCTTTGACCTGTATTGGAATTTCAAAAATACCTCATAAATTCATTATTTTTATTAAAATTACTACATTTAGTACGCACAACAAATATGTATATATTTCTCTAAACGAAAGCAACGATCAGTTGCGATCGACAACAAGCGAGTGTCAAATCGACAACTGTCGATCACAATCGACATCCACAATATCAACATCTGCAATCGACGATCGATAAATAGGGGCCAAAGACTGGAATACAACAAAATTAAAATTATGGAAATAGAAATGAAAAAGAGGAAAATAGAAATCAAAGAAAGAAAACTTGATTTACTTTCTTCAAAGGAAAATAATTCCCCAAGTAGTGAGACGTAAATATTTCTTATTTTATACAATATTATATTGTTTTTCTTTTGTTTCTTTATACAGGGTGTCCCACGAGCAGTGTGCCAAAAAGCTAGAGCGTGTAGGTCTGGTCAAGACAAGAAAGCCGCCGTTTAGGCGGGAGGGCCAATTTTCTAAAAAATTTACTTAATTTGGAAAAAAAATATTAAAAATCAACAGTTACATCCACAATGCCGTGATGCCTTTTTTGTAAAGCCAGAAATCTCTTCTTTCATGTTGTTTTTAAACGAAGCTGTTTTAAGGAACAGTTTTTGAGAAATTAATTTTCAAACTCAAAATGTTGAAAAAAAAAATCGAACTATTTTTTTTCAAAATTGTATGTAATTAGTAATAAATTTTTTTTCAAAAATTCAATTCTCTTATTAGTTTTTAGTTAAAAACAGAAAACCGGATGCAAAAATGTCTGGTAGTTTTGAGAAATTAAAAAAAACCCGAACCATTTTTTTCTAAGAAAAACCTTTTTTTTTTTTTTGTTTTAACGCGGCTGGACTTGTAGGCAAATTAATGTATGTAACATTGACCTCTTTTTTTTATAATTTTTAAAAAATTCGGAGTTTTATGAGGATACAATAAAGTGACAGTATTGGAATAACCCTGGATTAATCCTTTTTTTTCATTGATAACGCCTGAAAACTGACCTGCCAATTTCTCATCAACACATTACGATGTCAAACTCATACTCTCGAGAAGAATTAACGGACATGCACTTCTGCTACGGTTTAGCTAATGGTCGAGATCGTGAAGCCTAAAGACTACGCTGAAAGATATCCCAATTGGAGGTGTCCCAGTCGTAGCATGTTTTCAAGAATCCACTGACGTCTGCGAGAGCACGGAGTGCTAGACCATCAAAGAAGCGAAAGATCAGTTACAGATGGATCAGGAATCTTAGATGAAAAAATGTTGGATTTGGTCCGACGTAATCCCTCCCTTAGTACAAGGAGGATAGCTATTATGCTTGGAGTGCCCAAATCTAGAGTATGGAGAGTGCTTCATACCGAAAACTTACACCCGTACCATGTTAGGCCAGTTCAGGAATTCACCTCAAAAGACAAGTTTTTGAGAGCAGAATTTTGTCGATCATTACTGCTTCGAGATGAAATTGAACGAAACTATTTTGCAAGGATATTCTGGTCGAATAAAGCACAGTTTACCAGAGATGGGGTTACTAACTTCCACAATTTGCATCATTGGAGTAGCACCAATCCACACAACAAAAAAAAAAATAAATCACAACACCGCTTTAGCTGTAATGTTTGGCTTGGTATTGTTGGACAAACTGTAATCGGGCCCCGGTTTTTGAATGCCGTTATTAATGGAGAATCATACCTGCAATTCCTACGAGACCTTTTGCCCGATTTGATGGACAACGTTCCTTTGGCCATAGCAGATAATTTAATCTATCAGCAAGATGGAGCACCAGCACACTACAGCTTACGGGTTAGAAACTGGCTGGATGATCATTTTAGTGACCGTTGGATCGGAAGAAGGGGCCCCACGGAATGGCCACCTAGATCACCAGATCACCAGATTTAACTCCTCTAGATTTTTATGTGTGGGAATTCATGAAGAATTATGTATACGAAGTGGAAATAGTGGGGCATATTTCTATAGTCGTTCGAATCGAACGTTCGATCCGCACATTCGATTCACTTTCGCACTCCCTTGCCATTCCTATATCCGCCGGGAGCACTACCCTATCGTTCCCGAATCGTTCGAACTCCCTTTCCTTATTTGACATTTAATTCGTATTAAATCTGAAATTACCGGAATTTCATTCAGTTTGTTGTCGAATTTAAAGATGGACTCAGTTTCACTTTTTTTTTATCAAAATGAGGAAATATATAAATGTCGGGATAATTTACGGAAAAAAGCAAAAGATGTTATGGCCCTGTCGGATAAAAGGTAGGTAGGTGAATTAAAGATTTTAAATATTTAATAAATTTACAATACATTACTTTGTAGTTTTGTTCAACACTTTCGCTTAAATAAGGCAGCTTTTTTGTATGTGCTGAACATTTTAAGCAAAAAATTATCCCCGTGCATAAGGGAAGAATCTCTTTCACCTAAAGAAAAATTAGTTGCTTGTTTAAGGTTTTTTGCTAGTGGCAATTTTCAACGCGGATCTGGAAGGGACTACAACGTGTGTATCGCCCAGGGAACATTCAGCAAAGTCTTGAAGCAGGTGCTCAACATCTTAGAAAAAGAATTGTGCCCTACGTGGATCAATCTGCATATGAACCCGGAGGAGAAGATGGAAGCAAAAAGTTGTTTTTATGATAAAAGTAAAATACCTGGAGTCATAATGTGTGTTGATGGCACACATGTGGGTATTAAGGCGCCATCAACACATTCCCATCTTTATTACAATCGCAAAGGCTTTTACAGTCTGAATGTCCTCTTAGTAAGCATATATGTACATATTTTAAAACTTCTATCAAATTAAATAAATGAACATATTCTTTTCAGATTTGTGACCATAAACAAACGATTCGTTTTGTAGATGCGCGGTATCCGGGAAGTGTACATGACTCCTTAATATGGAACAACTCTCCTGTTAGCACATACTTTCAGGATATATACGACAAAGGAGAACGCAATCAAAGGATCTTAGGTATTTCTTCCCATACATACATATTTAAAATGCAGGCAAATTCAACATTTTCGCTTTTCTTTTAGCAGATGCAGGCTATGCTCTTTTTCCCTGGCTACTAACTCCTTTCCGGGCAGTAGAAGTCCGATCTGCCGAATCAAAATTCAACCATCACCACAGTGTTGGTCGGAACATAATCGAACGGACGATAGGAATCCTCAAAAGCAGATTTCGCTGTATACATTCCTCTAGAATATTGCAGTACGAGCCGAAAAAAGTCATCCAAATCATAAATGTTTGCTGTGCGCTGCATAACGTATGCAAACATTTTCAAGTGTATTGGGAAGAACCAGAAGATTTTGTAGAACCAGAAACAAATAATACAGAATCGCAAAGTTTTCAAGTATCACAATATTCCGATGTTGCTAGAATTATAAGAAATGAAATAATGATGGCGCTTTAGATCTGAACAACGTTTTTTTATTTATTATTTAAATTTCTTATGTTGGAGCTCAAGTTCTAACATTTTCTTCTTGACCTGAAGCTTCTCGAAAGCAATTTGCTCCATTGGCTTATTGTGCCGCATGTTTTCTTCGAGAATGCTCCTGTTTGTTTGTGAGACTTCCTCTAAGGCTCGATAAATTCGCTTTGTAGCAGACAGATGAACAGCTGCGTGACTCGAACTTTGCTGCGCAGCTTCCTTAATAGTTTTTGCCAAATCTTTTTGGATGCTAATTTGCGTTGTAAGCAATTCCAACTGGCAAGGAAGGGTATTTCGCTGCGCCACAGCGACATTCTTTTTATTCTTTTGATCTGCAATAAAACTTATAATTTAGATTGACGGTTAGTTCGTAATGTGGTTTCATTACCATTATCTGATATGCTGGGAAGCTCTATATCCGGACCTTCTACATCATACCGAGACAATTTTTCTTGAGGCTCGATGTCCATCGGTACTTCACGCTGGGCGAGTCCAAAAAAAAACACTTTTTTCAACCCCCTCTATTGTCTCCTTTAGACTTGTGAGGGCAATCACCTCCTCGTCGTCTTGGGTGAACGAGTGCATTTTATTTGGACCCCCCCCCCGTGGCCTTTAATTCCCGTTTATTATGAGATAGTTTTCTCTTTAAATGGGATTTATAATCACTCCACACCTTAAAGTATTTACACATGATTATACATTAGAATAGTTTTATGTTCATTCTACTTACTTTTTTCCACTCACCAACATCCTTTATTGGAGGTCCGAGACTATTTAATCTGCCTTTTGTGGTTTCCCAAAATTCTCGGGTTTCCTCCGGTAATCTATTTGGTTGATTTTTAGCTATGTCCGGATTATTTTTCATATCTCCAATTAAGCATGAAAACTGCTCCCGGTTAGTTATTTTTTTCCTATAAAAAAATGAAAACCCTGAAAAAACCACCAAACCATTTAAATAATACTTACATGCTTAAAAAAAATGTTTGGCGCGATTGAAAAGCAGCGGACAGAATATGACATTTAAATTCGAATCGAACGATTACTGGAATCGCAATTTACATTACCGAACGTGAAAGATTCACGTCGATTAGGAAGTTCATTTCATTTGACGTTATTTATTCCCCCCGACGGGTATAGAAATGCGGACGTACGAAACATTCCCCCCGGCGGGTATAGAAATATGCCCCAGTATCTTTGGAACAACTGAAAGAACGGATTGAAGTCGCTGGAGTCAAATTGCAGGAAAATTTGTCAAGCATAGACTTATGTGCAGTCATTAGAAGGAGATATAATCTTTGCCTTCTAAAATTTTTTTTATAAAAAAGGGTTCAAAGTTTCATACATTAATTTGCCTACAAGTCCAGCCGCGTTCATATGCGAGGTCTCCCATATAACACATTTGAAAATGAAATATGTAAAGTAAGTAGATTTTATTGTTAGAAAAAGGCTTATTCACAACTTCTTATCTTCTTATTTTCCAGTTTTTTCATCCTATTCGCCCAGCAAACGTCCAAATTATTTTTAATAATAAAGGATTACATAGTGGTAACGCTGACACGTATTTTTATTCATATGATGACTCCCAAAATGCAATGAAAAAACACATGGCCAAAATTGGAAATCGGTATATTGAATTGTTTTTCGATGGTAAAATAAAAAAACAGAAAAGCAGTTTCAATCGTCCAAATACCGAAAACTTGAAAAAAAATTAATTAATCAATTCAGATACATACGAAACGCGGAAGCATTTTCCAGTATGCACAATAATTTAAGAAAGCACTAAAGATATGCTAATTACTTACTATCGTTTATTGTACTTTAGTAAAAATATAAACAAATATCTTAAAGCGATCCCCAAAATATTAATCTTTTATTACATCGTATTATATATACTCAAAGAACACAAGCAATAGTTAGCAAGTTTCATGCATTATAAAATGAATTTAATTGTGTAAGACTTCAACAGTACTGTATATATTTGAAAAGAAAGTTTTCCTATTGACTAATTATGAACTAACAGACGTACAACAGAAACTCGATACTCACCGCAAAGTTTAATAATTATAACATTCGCATGTCGGGTAAGTAATAACTGCCTTCACGATAGTCATTGAGCCATTTTCGCCTATCTTCGACTGTCATAAACCACTGGTCTTTCAAGTACTACGACACATCGATCTTAAAAAGTGGTAATTAGGTCAGCAGAATGCATTAGGTGCTAGATCACCCCTATTCCTGTTGTCGTTTTCGACGAAAAGAAAAACGATACGACTGAACGCACATTCCCTTTGTCGTTTTTTCGATGCGATTGTCGTTTGCAAATGTCAAACGTCATTTTCTTGTCGTTGAACGGTACCATTCGGCATTCTCTAAGAATTTACGAAACGACAAAGAGATAAGAAGGGGGATTTTTGTCGCTTTGTTTTCATCAGACGACTTTAACCAGGTGAAAGAGATACAAGGTTTTTTCTGCATTTATTTAAATAGAAATTAACAAACAATTTTAATTAAAATAGTTCGTTTAGTTGTATAAAATGAAAATCAGCAATCAAAAGCAATTCGAAGTACTGGTTGCTCATATGGAGAAAAATCCTTATTTGCCAAAAGAATTCCACAAGGGGATCAATAAAATGTATTTTAAAAGGGAATGGGACTCTATTGCTGCGACTCTAAATAGTCTTGGCCCTCCAATAAGAGATGCAGATGGTCGCAGAAGGTATTTACATTATGTGCATAATTTTACAAATTATATAAGTACATTTGGCTAACGGCAATTTTGTTATAGGTTTGGGCTGATATGAAATTTAATGTTAAGAAAAAACTGTTGCACAACAAAAAGTAAATTTCAGCTACGGGTGGCGGAATATTTAAATAGCAAGTCCTCTCGCCATTAGAAGAGACAGTATCAAGAATACTGAGTCTTAAGAGATTATTAAATCCTACAGGTGTTGTTATGGGTGATTCAACTAAATCTGTTCATGCCATATCAACACCTGAAAACACGCCGATTGTGAACAACTACGACGACGACATGACAGCGCCCATATCTTCAACTAGTCCGTACCGACAGCTGATTCTGGTGTTGGTATGCTTAACGGTTTGGAAAATGCAGAGGTGGAAGTACGAGAACAAGGGGAAGTTGATAACGATGTAGAAGTTCCTAAGTCTTTCCAGTGATCTAGACATAGGCCCCGATTGCGAGTGTCGATCAGCGATCGACTCGACAATTGTCGATTGCGTCGATTGATTCCGGATTTGGTATTGTGTAACTCAATCGATGAAGAAGTAGACTATTGTGAATAATTACGTCAATATTGTGAGTAAAAACATGAATATTGTGAATATTTCGTTTTTTGACAGTTGTTTGACTGTCGTTTATTTATTTCATCAAAGAAATTCAATACACCAAATCATTCGAACAGGACTTGTTTTTCTTATTGTCACCCATTTTTTCCCGTAAACGTACAGGAGGTCATTCTAGTTTAGTACCTAATAAACTAGATAAACAAATAAATAAATAAATAAACTAAATAAACATCTAAGTTGAGTACTTAATCTTTCCTATCTGTGTTTTGCTTGTGTTTTGCTTGTGTTTTCAAACAAACTCCCTTAGCAATATAGGGATTTGCTTCCATGAACGAAACGAGGAGCTATCCGTGCAGGGACGGGTTAAGAATATCCCTGCAGCGATACCTCTCGCTTGTCGTAAAAGGCGACTAAAACAAAGGTAAACAAAAATCACATCTAGGCAATTTAGAAAACACCAAAGTGAGCCTAGGGACACATATACCACCATTAAACTGCCCCACAAGTGTACATGCAAATCAGTGGGTTGACACGACTGGAGATCACCGGTGTTGTAAGAGTAAGATCAAACAAAAAAATCTGGAGCAAAAGGCAGGCCTAAAAACAATTGGTGCAAACAAATGCAAAAACACCAGCATTTGATTGGCCTCAGCGATGAAGTAATCCCAAACCGGGAAGCCTGCCGCTACTTTCTGAGGTCAAACCGGCGGACCCCACAAGCGGACCAGTAGGAATGCAGTTAAGTGGGAAGGTTATGGTCCTACACTTCTGACCATAACAACGCCGGAAAAAGGAAAAGAAGAAGAAGAAGAAGAACGAAACGAGGAGCTCTATTTGTTTTTTTTGTTCGTAACCTGCTTTCACCTGGATTAGAATTTCATAAATACTCCATAAATTCATTATTTTCATTAAAATTACTTCATTTCGTAAGCAAAAAAAAATATCTTTTCCTCTAACAGAAAGCAACGATCAGTATTTTGCGATCGACAACAAGCGAGTGTCAAATCGACAACGGTCGATCAGAATCGACATCCACAATACCAACATCTGCAATCGACGATCGATGATCGATAAATGTCGATCGTCGATCGCTGATCGACACTCGCAATAGGGGCCATACTCGTACATCTAGAGAATATAGAGCAGAACTACTTGTGAAGCAAACCAAAATACAAGAGAGCTTGTACAACAAATTTAGAGAAGGGTTGCAAAAAATTGAAAGGCACCTAAAAGAAATAGAAAAATATGATAGAAAGCGGTTTGAATAAGAAAAGGAAAGACTTCGGCTGTATGCACAAGAAATAAACAACAGTGAGAGACAAAGGCCCCTATTGTGAGCGTCGATCAGCGATCGACTCGACAATTATCGATTGCGTCGATTGATTCTGGATTTGGTATTATGTAACTCAACCGATGGAGAAGTAGACTATTGTGAATAATTACGTCAATATTGTGAACACTTCGTTTTTTGACAGTTGTTTGACTATAGTTTATTTAATATTTATTTCATCAAAGAAATTCAATACACCAAATCATTCGAACAGTACTTGTTTTTCTTATTTTCACCCATTTTTTCCCATGAACGTACAGGAGGTCCATAACTATTTAGTTCGGTATTTAATTCTTCCCATTCTGTGTTTTGCTTGTGTTTTCAAACAAACTCGCTTAGCAATATCGGGGTTTGCTTCCAAGAAAGAAACCAGGAGCACTAATTGTTTTTTTTTTTCGTAACCTGCTTTGACCTGTATTGGAATTTCAAAAATACCTCATAAATTCATTATTTTTATTAAAATTACTACATTTAGTACGCACAACAAATATGTATATATTTCTCTAAACGAAAGCAACGATCAGTTGCGATCGACAACAAGCGAGTGTCAAATCGACAACTGTCGATCACAATCGACATCCACAATATCAACATCTGCAATCGACGATCGATAAATAGGGGCCAAAGACTGGAATACAACAAAATTAAAATTATGGAAATAGAAATGAAAAAGAGGAAAATAGAAATCAAAGAAAGAAAACTTGATTTACTTTCTTCAAAGGAAAATAATTCCCCAAGTAGTGAGACGTAAATATTTCTTATTTTATACAATATTATATTGTTTTTCTTTTGTTTCTTTATACAGGGTGTCCCACGAGCAGTGTGCCAAAAAGCTAGAGCGTGTAGGTCTGGTCAAGACAAGAAAGCCGCCGTTTAGGCGGGAGGGCCAATTTTCTAAAAAAATTACTTAATTTGGAAAAAAAATATTAAAAATCAACAGTTACATCCACAATGCCGTGATGCCTTTTTTGTAAAGCCAGAAATCTTTTCTTTCATGTTGTTTTTAAACGAAGCTGTTTTAAGGAACAGTTTTTGAGAAATTAATTTTCAAACTCAAAATGTTGAAAAAAAAAATCGAACTATTTTTTTTCAAAATTGTATGTAATTAGTAATAAATTTTTTTTCAAAAATTCAATTCTCTTATTAGTTTTTAGTTAAAAACAGAAAACCGGATGCAAAAATGTCTGGTAGTTTTGAGAAATTAAAAAAAAACCCGAACCATTTTTTTCTAAGAAAAACCTTTTTTTTTTTTTTGTTTTAACGCGGCTGGACTTGTAGGCAAATTAATGTATGTAACATTGACCTCTTTTTTTTATTATTTTTAAAAAATTCGGAGTTTTATGAGGATACAATAAAGTGACAGTATTGGAATAACCCTGGATTAATCCTTTTTTTTCATTGATAACGCCTGAAAACTGACCTGCCAATTTCTCATCAACACATTACGATGTCAAACTCATACTCTCGAGAAGAATTAACGGACATGCACTTCTGCTACGGTTTAGCTAATGGTCGAGATCGTGAAGCCTAAAGACTACGCTGAAAGATATCCCAATTGGAGGTGTCCCAGTCGTAGCATGTTTTCAAGAATCCACTGACGTCTGCGAGAGCACGGAGTGCTAGACCATCAAAGAAGCGAAAGATCAGTTACAGATGGATCAGGAATCTTAGATGAAAAAATGTTGGATTTGGTCCGACGTAATCCCTCCCTTAGTACAAGGAGGATAGCTATTATGCTTGGAGTGCCCAAATCTAGAGTATGGAGAGTGCTTCATACCGAAAACTTACACCCGTACCATGTTAGGCCAGTTCAGGAATTCACCTCAAAAGACAAGTTTTTGAGAGCAGAATTTTGTCGATCATTACTGCTTCGAGATGAAATTGAACGAAACTATTTTGCAAGGATATTCTGGTCGAATAAAGCACAGTTTACCAGAGATGGGGTTACTAACTTCCACAATTTGCATCATTGGAGTAGCACCAATCCACACAACAAAAAAAAAAATAAATCACAACACCGCTTTAGCTGTAATGTTTGGCTTGGTATTGTTGGACAAACTGTAATCGGGCCCCGGTTTTTGAATGCCGTTATTAATGGAGAATCATACCTGCAATTCCTACGAGACCTTTTGCCCGATTTGATGGACAACGTTCCTTTGGCCATAGCAGATAATTTAATCTATCAGCAAGATGGAGCACCAGCACACTACAGCTTACGGGTTAGAAACTGGCTGGATGATCATTTTAGTGACCGTTGGATCGGAAGAAGGGGCCCCACGGAATGGCCACCTAGATCACCAGATCACCAGATTTAACTCCTCTAGATTTTTATGTGTGGGAATTCATGAAGAATTATGTTTACGAAGTGGAAATAGTGGGGCATATTTCTATAGTCGTTCGAATCGAACGTTCGATCCGCACATTCGATTCACTTTCGCACTCCCTTGCCATTCCTATATCCGCCGGGAGCACTACCCTATCGTTCCCGAATCGTTCGAACTCCCTTTCCTTATTTGACATTTAATTCGTATTAAATCTGAAATTACCGGAATTTCATTCAGTTTGTTGTCGAATTTAAAGATGGACTCAGTTTCACTTTTTTTTTATCAAAATGAGGAAATATATAAATGTCGGGATAATTTACGGAAAAAAGCAAAAGATGTTATGGCCCTGTCGGATAAAAGGTAGGTAGGTGAATTAAAGATTTTAAATATTTAATAAATTTACAATACATTACTTTGTAGTTTTGTTCAACACTTTCGCTTAAATAAGGCAGCTTTTTTGTATGTGCTGAACATTTTAAGCAAAAAATTATCCCCGTGCATAAGGGAAGAATCTCTTTCACCTAAAGAAAAATTAGTTGCTTGTTTAAGGTTTTTTGCTAGTGGCAATTTTCAACGCGGATCTGGAAGGGACTACAACGTGTGTATCGCCCAGGGAACATTCAGCAAAGTCTTGAAGCAGGTGCTCAACATCTTAGAAAAAGAATTGTGCCCTACGTGGATCAATCTGCATATGAACCCGGAGGAGAAGATGGAAGCAAAAAGTTGTTTTTATGATAAAAGTAAAATACCTGGAGTCATAATGTGTGTTGATGGCACACATGTGGGTATTAAGGCGCCATCAACACATTCCCATCTTTATTACAATCGCAAAGGCTTTTACAGTCTGAATGTCCTCTTAGTAAGCATATATGTACATATTTTAAAACTTCTATCAAATTAAATAAATGAACATATTCTTTTCAGATTTGTGACCATAAACAAACGATTCGTTTTGTAGATGCGCGGTATCCGGGAAGTGTACATGACTCCTTAATATGGAACAACTCTCCTGTTAGCACATACTTTCAGGATATATACGACAAAGGAGAACGCAATCAAAGGATCTTAGGTATTTCTTCCCATACATACATATTTAAAATGCAGGCAAATTCAACATTTTCGCTTTTCTTTTAGCAGATGCAGGCTATGCTCTTTTTCCCTGGCTACTAACTCCTTTCCGGGCAGTAGAAGTCCGATCTGCCGAATCAAAATTCAACCATCACCACAGTGTTGGTCGGAACATAATCGAACGGACGATAGGAATCCTCAAAAGCAGATTTCGCTGTATACATTCCTCTAGAATATTGCAGTACGAGCCGAAAAAAGTCATCCAAATCATAAATGTTTGCTGTGCGCTGCATAACGTATGCAAACATTTTCAAGTGTATTGGGAAGAACCAGAAGATTTTGTAGAACCAGAAACAAATAATCCAGAATCGCAAAGTTTTCAAGTATCACAATATTCCGATGTTGCTAGAATTATAAGAAATGAAATAATGATGGCGCTTTAGATCTGAACAACGTTTTTTTATTTATTATTTAAATTTCTTATGTTGGAGCTCAAGTTCTAACATTTTCTTCTTGACCTGAAGCTTCTCGAAAGCAATTTGCTCCATTGGCTTATTGTGCCGCATGTTTTCTTCGAGAATGCTCCTGTTTGTTTGTGAGACTTCCTCTAAGGCTCGATAAATTCGCTTTGTAGCAGACAGATGAACAGCTGCGTGACTCGAACTTTGCTGCGCAGCTTCCTTAATAGTTTTTGCCAAATCTTTTTGGATGCTAATTTGCGTTGTAAGCAATTCCAACTGGCAAGGAAGGGTATTTCGCTGCGCCACAGCGACATTCTTTTTATTCTTTTGATCTGCAATAAAACTTATAATTTAGATTGACGGTTAGTTCGTAATGTGGTTTCATTACCATTATCTGATATGCTGGGAAGCTCTATATCCGGACCTTCTACATCATACCGAGACAATTTTTCTTGAGGCTCGATGTCCATCGGTACTTCACGCTGGGCGAGTCCAAAAAAAACACTTTTTTCAACCCCCTCTATTGTCTCCTTTAGACTTGTGAGGGCAATCACCTCCTCGTCGTCTTGGGTGAACGAGTGCATTTTATTTGGACCCCCCCCCCGTGGCCTTTAATTCCCGTTTATTATGAGATAGTGTTCTCTTTAAATGGGATTTATAATCACTCCACACCTTAAAGTATTTACACATGATTATACATTAGAATAGTTTTATGTTCATTCTACTTACTTTTTTCCACTCACCAACATCCTTTATTGGAGGTCCGAGACTATTTAATCTGCCTTTTGTGGTTTCCCAAAATTCTCGGGTTTCCTCCGGTAATCTATTTGGTTGATTTTTAGCTATGTCCGGATTATTTTTCATAGCTCCAATTAAGCATGAAAACTGCTCCCGGTTAGTTATTTTTTTCCTATAAAAAAATGAAAACCCTGAAAAAACCACCAAACCATTTAAATAATACTTACATGCTTAAAAAAAATGTTTGGCGCGATTGAAAAGCAGCGGACAGAATATGACATTTAAATTCGAATCGAACGAATCACTTCACTCGTTCGATTCACATTCACCTATTCGCGCTATTCTCAAATCCGTCGGATGAACTACGTTATCGACTTCACTTTCGAATTTTCGAAGTTAGCATCTGACGTTTGTTTTGATAAATTTAAATAAACATTTTGGAGTATTTGTTTACAAAAAGCTGAAAAAATATATCATGGACAGTATCGCTCACTCTTTTCAAGGCGCGGGTGCGCAGAAAAGAATAATGCGGTTACATTTAACGAGATCCGCTGGAGATATTATGCATTTATCAGATGCATGGTAAGTTTAATCATTATATGTAAATTCTTTCAGTAAGTGTTTGTTTTCATTTTCGTAGCTTTGTAAAAAATGTCCGGCTAAACAAAGAAGCCTTTGGATATGTTTTGAGGATCCTGGAAAAGGAGCTTCCCAAGGGAAGAAAATCTTTCGCTATATCCCCAAAACATCAGCTAGCTGCTTGTCTTCGATTTTTCGCCGAAGTTATCAACACGGTGCCAGTAAAGATTACAATGTCTGTATTGCACAACCAACTTTCTGCAAGATACTGGCTCGAGTTTTGAATATATTGGAGAGAATATTGTGCCCAAAGTGGATTCAATGGTTCCGAAGAGCAGAAGAAGGTAGGTTTGAAAAATATGAACCCGGTTACAATTCGAAGTACCGAATATCGAACAACGATTTGAATTAGCAACTTGAACAGAACACTCGTTTTAAATTGACTTTGATTTTATTCCTTCATGGATGATGGTTACAACCAAAAAAAACAAAGAGAGAGTAGTTAGTTCACAAAGAAAAGAAGAATATATATAGGATATGGTACAGTAAAATAAAATCCACAGATTCAGCCAATTAATTCAGTTACAATTAATGTGAAATTTCGTATAACAATATTTCGTATATCAATATTTCGTATAACAATATATAGTTGACATATGCGAATAAAATGATATAAAAATGAAATGAAACTATACATATCAAATAACAAAAAATAACAAGAGTAATTCAGGCTTTAAATAGTTACAACATTTTTTAACATCCTCCCGGCCACGAGTTCATGTTGATTCGGTAATCTCCAAGGGATACAACAGCTGTATCGGCCTTCTCAAAACGGAACCATTGCCAAGACGTATCTCACAAGCGCGGATCTTGCCATCTCGTCCAGGAAATACTTTTTGGATTACAGCAATGTGCCAAAGCCTTCGCGGTAATGACGGATCCTCTAGTAATACCACACGGCCAACTTGCAAACAAGATTTTAAAGAATTTTTTACTTGATGTAAAGATCTTAGTTGCTGTAGATACTCTCTAAACCAACGTCTCTTGAAAGTAGCTAAACAACGTAAACGGTCCTTCCACTGCTTCCTCAAATCCTTTCCTGATAGTGTTTCCGCTGTCGGTTCATTTGAAATTTCATTATTGGTACCCAGGAAGTGCGCTGGGGTAAGCGGTGCCAGGTCAAGTGGATCGTCACCTAAGTAAGTTAATGGCCTGGAATTGATAACTCCTTCAACTTCTACTAATAATGTTTGAAGCTGGTCGATGCTCAAAGTAGATTTTCCGACAGCTGCTCTCAGTGCTGCTTTAACCACTCCTATTAGGCGCTCCCAGAAACCCCCCCACCACGGAGCACGCTCAACTATAAATTTCCATTTTATACGACGTTCGCATAAAAATCCAAGAAATCGCTCGCTCGTTGTCACTTCGTCAAGTTTTCGCAGGTCTGAAGCTGCTCGTTTAAATGTGGTAGCATTATCAGAGTAGATAATACGAGGAACACCGCGCCTCGCTATAAATCTCCTAATGGCGAGTAGACAACTCTCGGTCGTAAGATCCATGGTGCTTTCAATATGGACGCCTCGAACTGCAGCACAGGTGAATAGTAAAAAGTACATCTTTTGCTTTCGTTGATGAACTGGTTCAGCCACATACAAGGGTCCTGCGAAGTCTATCCCTGTCACATCAAATGGTCTCGATCCCAAAATTCGGTCTTTGGGGAGGGGGGCAAAGGGCTGGTTCGCTGCTTTACCTCTAAGAACCTTGCACACAAAACACTTCTGGATTACTGTCCTAAGTAATTGGCGTCCCTTAATAATCCAATATGACGAGCGCAATCGTGAAAGAACAGAAGATGCGCCTGCGTGAAACGCCTTTTCATGAGCATCGGTTACAATGAGTTTTGTGATGTGCGATGACTTTGAAAGGATAATTGGATGAGCCTCGTTAACGTTATCAACTGCAAATTGAAGTCGTCCACTTACTCGCAGAAACCCATCATTGTCATCTAGGAAGGGAGAGAGCATTATTAATTTGGAATTGGAAGGTATACCTTTTGTGTTTCGAAAAGATGCTATCTCTTGGTGGAAATGTAAGTGTTGAACTACATGGAGCCAGTAATTCTCGGCACGCATAATTTCCTCTGCTATAAGGTATTTAGGAAACGTTCGTTTGTGTTTCAATACATCAATAGCACGAAAAACATATGCGGTTACACGCAATAGGCGCCGCCAGGTACTGAAATCTTCGCAGTTTAGTATCGGTGACGTGAAGTTCGAACTCCATGCTACGAGTTCATCAGCTACTAAAGCGCATATTGATGTATGAACTTCAGCTGAAATGGGCCAATTTATCTCTTCATGCATCCACGACGGTCCGTTAAACCAAAGTGAGGAGTTCACCAACGATTTTGCACTGATCCCCCTTGTAAGAAAATCGGCAGGGTTGATTGCACCTGGACAGTGCCTCCATGATGACACATCGGATAGCCTTCTTATTTCTGCGACTCGGCTCTCAATATATGGTTTCCATCGTTTATTCACCCCTTGGATCCAGAATAAAGCAATCTGAGAATCAGTCCATAGGTAGGCCGTATTACAATTTATCTGTAAATTCTTCCGAAGATAAACCAGAAGTCGTGAGGCTACCAGCGCAGCAGTTAGTTCCAGTTTGGGAATGGTTAACTCGTTTTGAAAATCGATTCTAAGTGGTGCAACTCGATTTTTGGCGCAAATGAATTGCACTGATATGTTACCATCGTTGTCGATCGTTTTCGCGTAGGCTACAGCTCCGAATGCATACTGACTTGCATCTGCAAAGACGTGGAATTCAATTGAACTACGGCCAATTAATAAATGACGAGGAATAGCAATTTCAGTTAACTCCGATATCTCATTACAACAGGCTAACCGCACCAAATTTAGATCATCAGGCAGCTCCTCATCCCCATCCAGTTTTCGTCGCCATATGTTTTGGAAGAGAATCTTCAATCTAACAGTCCAAGGGCATAATATACCGAACGGATCGAATATTTTTGCCATGAATTTCAAGACATCCCTCTTCGTAGATCGTACAAGCCCTGACTTCAACAATTTCACCAAAGGTTCTAAGTCCACCTCCAACTCATCTGTAAGTACCACCCAGCGCAGACCTAGTACCTTTTGAGTTCTTGGACTCTGATCCTCTACTGCAAAACACCGTCGAACGCTTTCTCTGTTGCTGTTCCACTTACGTAGTGTCATTGAAGCATCGCTTAGAATCGTGGTTGCTTCCCGATAAATACGTTTTGCGGAATTTTCATCGTCGACGCTGGTTATGAAATCGTCCACATAAAAGGAAGTTCGCAACTTCTCACACGTCTCTTTATATTGACCCATAGCGTCATCGATTATCTTTCGTAGCGTTACAGCGAGAAGAAATGGGCTACTGGTAACTCCAAAGGTAACCCGCGTCATCCGAAAAACCTTTACTTTAGATGGGACTCTTTCGTTTTCTACTGAATCACCAAGCCACAAGAAACGATGACTGTCTCTGTCCTTCTCATTAAGAAGTATCTGATGGAACGCCTTCTCGATGTCGGCAACAATTCCAATCGACCCTGTACGAAAGTTGAGAAGAACCACCAGCAACTCTGGCAGTAGATTACATCCGACCTCAAGACAATCATTTAAAGATGAATAATTAGGAGCATGAGCCGAAGCATCAAACACGATGCGAAGCTTGGATGTTTCTTTATCCTCGCGATATACCGGTCGATGTGGTAAATAAAACGTTCGGCGTTCACTCGTTATTTTACCAGGGACAGGCTCTGCTATACCAGTAGAAATCATCTCGTTAATAGCCGCACTATACTCTTCGATTTTTCCAGCTTTACATAATTTTCGGACAAGAGATTGCATGCGAGCTAAAGCGCCCATTCGATTGTCGTCCAAATGTACTATAGTGGATTTCCAGGGCAACGTCACCTCATATCTGCTACCGTTTCTGCGAATATTAAAAGACAGATCTTTACTCACCTCTTTACTTTCTTCAGAGGAAATCCCAAGTACGTCCAGTTTCCAGAACCTCTCGACATCTTCACAAACACAAACGTGAAGTGACGTAGCACAACTCAACCCGGAACCAGATGATTGCGTTTCTGCTGGGCCTTGGATGGTCCATCCCAGTATAGTATTGATAGCAGTTAAGCTTGCTGTGATACGTTTAATTTCACCAGTAGCAAACTGCCAATAAACATCGGCGCCAATCAGGATGCTTATACCTTCTTCTAAATGATGTCCAGAAATCCTAGCATCAGCCAACATCAATTTGGGAACCTCCGAAGCTATATGGGCACCAGGCACAGAAAGTACATCAAAGCATATTTCTGGAACCTCAATTGCATCGAATACCACCGCCCGATCATCATATTGGCTACGTAATACAACTCGAACCTTGTTGCAGAACTTACTGGGTCTGGGCTTAGTACTTCCAAAAGGAATAACACTCAGGTTATGAACTCCAATTGTCGGCAAATTCAATCGTTTCACTAACGAAGACTTAATGAAAGAGAGTTGGCTACCCCCATCCAAAACCACACGAACATACAAGGGAAGGGAGCCACACTCACTAGAAACAAATGCACAAGCTGTTTGCAGGTATACGTTACCACGCTGTCGGGATTCTGTAGTGCATAAGTTCAACGAAGGTTGAGTAGTCGACGGATGGCTAAAACTCGACCTTGACATCTCATTTTTGTTTATTATCGAAGATGTTGAAGCCCTTTTTGATTCAGCGAAAAGAGGATCGCACATGCTAGTAGAATGCCTTCCACCGCATGTCTTACAAATAATTCCCTTGACCTTACACGTTTTGGAGTTGTGTCCTTTTTTAAAACAACGAAAGCATCTACCCTCCTTCTTTAGGATTTGTTTTTTATCAGCTAAACTTTTCGAGCTACCACACTCTTTCGCATCATGATTCGCTGATTTGCAAAACAAACAGCCGTCTTTCGTTTCAGCAGTAAACAAACCATAAGCTGTTTTGACAGGTCGCGACACGTTCTGTACCTTTGTCCGAGTGATGACACTTCTTGCTTCGTTGGCCTTTTCCAATGATTCAACTTCCCTTTTAAGAAATCTAAGCAAACAATTAACCTGCTTATCGCCAGATGAAATGGATTCAGAGTGGTTTGAAACAGAAGAATTATTAGCTTCGTTTGGCTGATCTGTACAAATGTTGCCATTACCCTCCGAATCATCATAATATCTGTGAAAGTCAACCCGCAATTCATTAGGTAGACATCTCAACAAAACTCCCTTCAGCATTACAAAATAGTTTGAAGTGGGAATCCCGAGCGCTGTCAACGAACGTGTTGATGCAAGCACTGAATTGTATAGCCGTCTCAATCCAGAAACGTCAGATCTTGCAGACACCGGCTGAATTGACAATAAGCCTTGCATAGTGTGATCGACAATCTTTTCGGTATTGCCATACTCCTCTTTCAATAATGAGATAGCGACGTTGTAGTTTGCTTCGGTGGGAGTGAGACCAACCAACGTTTCGGTTGCCTTGCCAGTCAAAACTGTTTCAAGGTAGTTAAATTTATCCACCATACTTATAGAGGGATTTTCATGTATAAGAACCCGATATTGTTCCCAAAACGGGATCCACTCTTTAAAATCACCAGAGAACTTTCTGGGTTGGAGTTTCTGCAAATTAACTGCACTATGCGATGAGTGTGACCATGCTAATGGTTGTGACGATGCATTTTGAGGCATATTTTCAGGCGATGATTCTTCTGCTTTTGCTCGACCTAATTGAAGACGTACCTTTGCTAACCTGTGTTTCAGCCGTGTGATGGTCCCTATTGCTTTATCCTCATAATCCGCTACATTTTCAGCTTCTTTCACTATGTCCTCTGGTTTCAAGAAAGCGATAACCTCAGCGTTAGCCTTTTTTAAACACTCGTGAGCTGACGTTAGACGATCAAGCAACACCTCGATCTCTTCTTCGATATCATCCAAATTGTCCACGTTATCATTTATTTTCGAATCGTCCGATTTAAGATATTCGACCGCACTTTTAACTAATTTGGTCACTTGACCACGATACGAAGCGCGACTTGCTATTTCCATTGTATGTCCCGGGTTTCGGCACCAGATTTGAAAAATATGAACCCGGTTACAATTCGAAGTACCGAATATCGAACAACGATTTGAATTAGCAACTTGAACAGAACACTCGTTTTAAATTGACTTTGATTTTATTCCTTCATGGATGATGGTTACAACCAAAAAAAACAAAGAGAGAGTAGTTAGTTCACAAAGAAAAGAAGAATATATATAGGATATGGTACAGTAAAATAAAATCCACAGATTCAGCCAATTAATTCAGTTACAATTAATGTGAAATTTCGTATAACAATATTTCGTATATCAATATTTCGTATAACAATATATAGTTGACATATGAGAATAAAATGATATAAAAATGAAATGAAACTATACATATCAAATAACAAAAAATAACAAGAGTAATTCAGGCTTTAAATAGTTACAACATTTTTTAACAGTAGGTAAAGCCCATTTTTATAGGAAATGTAAAATACCCGGTGTAGTAATGTGCGTTGATGGGAGTCACATTGCCATAAAGGTTCCGAAGGAAAATCCGCACTTATATTACAATAGAAAAGGATTTTATAGCATAAATGCGATGATAGTAAGTGAAATAAAAATGTTTCATAGGCACATACATATAACAATTAGTTGTTGTTCTTTTTCAGATTTGCGATTAAAAGCAATGGATACGATCAATAGACGCAAGATTTCCTGGGTCTAACCATGATTCCTTTATATGGAATAATAGTAAGGCCCGCGCTTACATCGCACAAGAATACGAGAAAGGAGACGAAACTCTAGGCTGTTAGGCAAGTACAAATTTTGTTATATGGGTACTTTCAGAAACTTAATTTATTTTTTTGCAGCTGATTCTGGGTATCCTCTTGAACCCTGGCTTCTTACCCCATATCGCTCAGTTCAACTGCATTCCCGCGAAAGTAAATTTAATGAACACCACTCTAAGGGAAGGAATGTTGTGGAAAGAACCATAGGCGTGTTGAAAAACCGATTCCGGTGTTTGATGTCGTCTCGAGCTCTTCACTATGAGCCCAGAAAAGCATCACAAATAATAAATGTTTGTTGTGCACTCCATAACATTTGCCTATTCTACAAAGTAAATAGCAAGATCGATTATGTGGAAAATATCGAAGAAAGGCACTCGGACAATGAAAGCGAACAAATAGTGTCAAATGAAGCAAACATTACAAGGGAAGAAGTAATGCTAAGTCTATAATTCAGTTCACAATAAAAACAACAAAATAACAAAGAAATATGAATAAAAAAAAACGATAAAAAAACAAAAAAACATTGAACAAAAATATCACAATTGTACTCCTTTATAGTTTCATTCTTGATGATCAGTTCGTTTGAGGCTAGTTTTTCTAGTTCAATTTCTAGCAACTTCTGCTTAACTTTTAGCTTTTCTTTATTAATTTTCAACATTTCGGAATTTAACCAGTTTGTCTCTCTTATGTAAGCCTCCAGTGCTTCATTGTGCCTTTTGCTTTCGGCAACGTTTTCTTTCATTTGTACGATCATTTCATTATTTTGGTCAGTACATTTTTCTAATGACCTATATATTCTTCGCAAAGATGAGTTATTTTGCGCATTGGTTTCTTCTTGCATATCACACATCTTTGCTATAGTGTTGTATAATTTTTCTTGTATACATATTTGTTTGTCAAGAAGTTCATTTTGGTTTAAAGCCAGTCTTCGTCGTGAGGTTTGCGCACCGTCATGGACGTATTCCGCTTCTTTTGTTTTTTTTTTGCTCCGTTGGTGGGGTAGGGGGTATTTCCTCATTTGGAACTCCAAATGTAAAGGAATTCTCTATACCCTCGACCGACTCTGTCAAAACAACAAGTTGTGCCACCTCCTCTTCTTCGGGTGTTAAACAAATCCGCTTATTCGGACCACCACCTGTTGCGCTTATTTCCCTTTTCATGGAACTTAATTTTTTCTTTAAATGGGATTTATGATCACTCCAAACCTGTAAAGAAGAGTAGTGTAACAGCTAAGTAACTTATCAGGCAATTCCATATGTAAATTACCTTCTTCCATTCAATTATTTCCTTTATTGGAGGCCCCAGTCCGTTGAGCTTCTCGCGCAAATTTTCCCAGAAATCCCTTACTTCTTCGGGTGGTCTTTTAGTAAGGTTTTTGGCAATGTCTGGGTGTTTTTTCATTTCTTCAATGAGCTCCTTAAATTGGTCCCTATTAGTTGTCCTCTTCCTATAAATCAATTTGTTTGTACATATTTAACAAATAAACTGCATCAAATATAAAACTCATATTTTCAGTGATTCACACACAATTTAATCCAATTCACCTAATTCTGTATAGATCCGCAACGATTTTGGCGCTGATCTGAAACGTCACATTTTGTATGGATAGATTCGATTCACGCGGATTTAAGAATACCGTGAATCGTAATTTACATTATCGACACGTGAATCGATTCACTTCGAACGGATTTGGGAATGCAAATTGTTCGAATTTGGCGGACCTTTCGATCCGTCGGATTTGGGAATAGGGCTGAATAAAAGTTTTTAGTAGTTTATTAATGAATTTGTTATATTATTTCTGATGTTAATTGCTACACCATCGTTGATTTCTGAACCACTTTCTGTTCTTATGCCAGAGTCAATAGAAGATTCTCTTGTATAGATATGTCCCAGTTTAATAAAAAATGAAAATATTATGCAAAGCCGCACACACGTTTGTAATTTTAGTTGCCATTTCCGGGTTATAATGCAATAAACGTGCACCAAGAAGACAGCGAAACTGATTTTTCAAGACACCTATTGTCCTTTCAATAATATTTCTGGATCTTGCATGAATCTAATTGAAATTACTTTCCGGAGTTCCATTTTACGCTAACCTGTATGGTGTCATTAAAAAGGATTCTAAAGGATATCCAGCATCACATATTTAGATATGTATTTACAATTTAACATGTTTTTTATTATTTGAAATGATATAAAAAATAATTACCTAGCAACTAAGTGTTTCGCTCCACTCTCTCGAATGTACTTTTTAAAATCTCCTGAAGACCCACGATGTCGCGCATCTAAATAGCTTATGAATATTTTGTTGTCACAAACCTGTGAGAAAATTTTTTCCGGCGTCGTTATGGTCAGAAGTGTAGGACCATAACCTTCCCACTTAACTGCATTCCTACTGGTCCGCTTGTGGGGTCCGCCGGTTTGACCTCAGAAAGTAGCGGCAGGCTTCCCGGTTTGGGATTACTTCATCGCTGAGGCCAATCAAATGCTGGTGTTTTTGCATTTGTTTGCACCAATTGTTTTTCGGCCTGCCTTTTGTTTTTTGTGACACGGGCATGCTCCAGATTTTTTTGTTTGATCTTACTCTTACACCGGTGATCTCCAGTCGTGTCAACCCACTGATTTGCATGTACACTTGTGGGTCAGTTTAATGGTGGTATATGTGTCCCTAGGCTCACCTTGGTGTTTTCTAAATTGCCTAGATGTGATTTTGGTTTACCTTTGTTTTAAGTCGCCTTTTACGACAAGCGAGAGGTATCGCTGCAGGGATATTCTTAACCCGTCCCTGCACGGACTGGAAGAGTGCTTCCCAAGTGTGAAAAGTTTAAATATCTGGGATCTATGATTAATAAAGAAGCAACTTGTGGTGGATGAAGTGGCGGGAAAACTCCGCCATCTGTATCGTCGTACTTTTTAATAAGCATGTACCCTTAAAGTCCAAAAAAGCCAAATTCTCTGCACCCCAGTGGCTAAGCTCGAATATATTGCAGCTTATAAAAAAGCGCGACGATGCTTATAAAACCTGGAAGAAGTACAGAATGTCAATTTTCCTTAACAAATATCGATCTCTTCGTAATGAGGTAGTGTCTAAAATCAGAAATGCAAAACGCGAGTTTTACTGCAGCAAACTTGGCAGTTGCTCGTCGGGAAAAGAAATATGGCAACAATTAGGGAGCCTTGGTATTGGAAAACAAAAGCCGAAAATTCCTGACAACGTTGACTGTGAGCAATTGAACCGGAACTTCTTAGAGTCATGTAGCGGAAGTTTAGTATCGAATAACGCACCTGCCTTCGACCTATCACCGGAAGGAAATCAAAATTTTCAATTTGAATTTTGTGGACTGCGTGAGCGTGATATTGTGGAAGCATTACTATCTATCAAATCCAATGCCATGGGACTCGATGATGTTCATCCTAAATTTGTCAAACTACTACTGCCATATATATTGCCATTCATAACCTATGTCTTTAATAACATCCTAACAACGTCGGTTTTTCCCATGCAATGGAAACAGGCAAAGGTTATCCCTATCCCTAAGAAGTCATTAGGCTCCGGAGTGGAATTCAGACCTTTATCAATTCTACCATACCTTTCAAAAGTGTTTGAAAAAACAATCTCAGTGCAAATTCAAAAATATCTTTCTTGTAACAAACTTTTATGCGAAAGTCAATCGGGCTTCCGTCCTAAACGAAGCTGTAAAACTGCCTTATTACTTGTCGTTGATGACATCAGGAAAGCTACTGATGAAAACCATGCCACTTTCTTAACTTTACTCGACTTCTCCAAAGCATTCGACACTGTCAACCATACCACCCTATGCTCAAAACTTAGAGATGAGTTTAATTTTTCAACCTCCGCTACGAGGCTTTTAAGTTCCTACTTACATGGGAGACTTCAACGTGTTGTAACTGGCGAACGATACTCTTCCCTCTTGCCCGTAAAGTGCGGTGTCCCGCAAGGATCAATTCTAGGCCCCCTACTCTTCTCCATGTATGTCAATGAACTCCCTCGACTGATCAAGTACTGCTCAATACATATGTTTGCTGACGACACACAAATTTACGTGAGTCGTCCTCTTGATCGTGTTAACGAAGCCGTGACACTCATGAATGAAGACCTCCAGCTTATTTTTAATTGGTGCACAAAACACGATCTACGATTAAACGCCCATAAATCAAAAGCGCTGGTAATACACAAAAGAAACTTGGATCTTAGTAATTTTCCCCTAATTACCTTAGCTCAAACCCCTATAGAGTATGTTGAAACCGCTAGAAACCTTGGCCTGATATTTAATCGAAAACTTGAGTGGAGCTCACACATAAATGCAACAGTTGGTAAGATTTATGGAGGTCTTCGAGCTGTCTGGACCGCCCAACACTTCATCCCCACTCGGACAAAACTCTTATTGGCGAAAACTCTTCTTACACCTGTTTTGTTATATTGCTGTGAGGTATTCTGCTGTCCGGATTATGCTTCAAGACGGAAGCTAAATGTCGCATTCAATAACATCGCCCGATTCGTTTTTAACTTAAGAAGATACGACCACGTCCCCTCGTACTCGAAACAGTTATACGGACACTCCTTTGACAATCTAATAAAATATAGGACACTATGCCTATTGCATAACATCATGCAAACCAAAGAACCTAACTACCTGTTCAATAAGTTACGCTTTTTGCAGTCAGACAGATTATGTATGCTCATACAAACAAGTTACAACTGCTTAAACTCCGAGCGTCAGTTTTTTGTTGTATCCTGTCGATTGTGGAATTCCCTCCCCATTAATATCAGGAGAATTAGAAGTACTAACAATTTTAAACGTTCCCTCTCTCACTATCTGGCCGTTGAAACTACCACTAATGACTAATTGGTATGTATAAATACTATAATCTATATGACTTTTCCATTTGTCTCTAAAATTTAATTTAACTTTCACATCTTACACACATCAAACTAATTGCTATTTTGAAGGCTTGCACAATTATAAGATGTATCATATCTTGTTACTGTAAGCAATATTTACACTAATAAATGTTAAATGTTAAAATGTTAAAGGCGATATCAATCAATGTTCCAATTTCAACACGCAAAAAAGGCAGGCCGAAAAACAATTGGTGCAAACAAATGCAAAAACACCAGCATTTGATTGGCCTCAGCGATGAAGTAATCCCAAACCGGGAAGCCTGCCGCTACTTTCTGAGGTCAAACCGGCGGACCCCACAAGCGGACCAGTAGGAATGCAGTTAAGTGGGAAGGTTATTGTCCTACACTTCTGACCATAACGACGCCGGAAAAAAGGAAAAGAAGAAGAATTCAGTGTCCTGACCTCCGAGTTTTGTCTGTCGGTAAACCGTCTGTACAGGATTTTGAGTCTTGTCAGGAGTTTATTTTTCTGTCTGTGTAGTGCGTCGATTGTCGCGTTTCGGTACTTGCTCGTGGCATCATGCTGTCGTTGGCGTGGTATCGTACTGTTCATTGTCTTTTTAATTGTCCATTTGTTTGAGGTCCCTGTCAATCCCATAGTTTGACAGGTTCCTATTGGACTATGGAAAGGAGACGGTCGAAGCGAGCGCTCTCGTCAGGGAATTGGCAAAGTGTGGCCAACGCCCTATTGTAATCATAGAGGTACGTTTGGACGTACTCTGCCATTTGCGCGAATTCGTCTGGTAATTTGATTACAGCACTTAGTCCGCAATGGTCACTGTCGTATACGAAGATCCGTAGACAGTTAGTATACCTTTCGTTCGTGACAGCCAGTCTCAGTCGAGAGTCAAGCAGATTGAGATCCAAATTGGAGCCGCTCCTAGAATACGGCTGACTATCCGTTGCGAGTATCTTCAGTCTATACTCTATGCTCAGCAGGACCCACTAATGGCATAGTAGGCTCCCCCTAGTGTTGGGAATATTACTTCCCCAATCACTATGTTTGGCATTTAGATCACCGGCCAGAATGTAGAAGTTTTCTACCGAGTTTAAGCGCAGAGATCGAAAAAGTGTCTCGAGCTCTGCGATGAAAACGATAGGTTGAGGTGCTTCAGGTGCATAAGCTGATATAATGTACATTCTCTTTCCATTTCGGAGAGGAATGCACACAATACAGGCCTCTAGCACCTGGAACCTCCGCACTTCACTGCTATATATAGTTTTATATTTAAAGTTATTTCTAATAAAGATCGCAACTCCCCCGCCTCGTGTGGCGTTGGTTCGGTCCCTTCGAATCACTTTACAAAAACTGTGCCGGATTTTGTGCTTTTGGCTTAGCTTTGTTTCGCTAACCAAAAGTACATCGGGGCTTTCGTCCTGCAACAAGTAGAAAAGTACAGCTCTTCGCTCAATCCTAATCAGTGAATTCACATTCACCGACAGGACCTTTAAGGACCTACCGGCGTACCCATCACGATTCAGGGGCGCTAGGCCCGGCAAAAGCGAGTAGATTCTGTCCATTCTGGTCGCCTGCTCATGGATTTGCCGTTGGAGCGGGCAGATCGCCCTTAATGGCGAGCAAGATCGAACGCAGGTCCTCCTCGGCCTGCGGTGCCTTAGTAACAGGCACTGAGGCTTTAGTTACAGCCACAGGCTTTTGTACCGTCTTTCGCGAACCTGCCGCCATTTGAACGTAGGTCATTTGGGCTGGGACGGCTGGTGTTTGTGAGTGATCTTTCTCCTCAACCTTCTACTTACGAGCCAGATTTGATTTTTTAATGTCTTGGAACTTAGGACATCCACGATAGTTTGCAGGGTGCCCGCGGTTCCGACAGAACACGAACTCAAGCTGCTCCCTGTCCGCGACCGTCTTGGGTCAGGTCGCATTCCTCGTTCATGTGGCTCTTTGCACACTTAACGCATCGAGGCTGCAGTTCGACGCGGCGTGCCCGAGCTTTTGACAGCGGAGACATTGTAAAATGTTTTCTTGTCTTAATTTTTTCCATTTCACACATTGGGATGCTAAGGAAATGATGGTCCTTAGCCTCTCCAGTTTGCTATCGGGTGCGAGCTGGACCAGGAAGAAGGGTAACACACGCTTCTCCCATCTGGCCCGCGCCGTCGAACGCCGTGTTGAACGACCTGACTCCCACGAATTTGAGGTCGTCACTCTCGAACTCTTTGAGCTCTGAGAACATTTCCTCGGGGTCAGTAATCCAGTACACGCCTTTGAGGAGCATCGTTTGCAGCCTCTCGGTCTTGGGGGTAAATGAAAAGAACTCAGTTGCGGTCTCTTTTAATAATTCCTTGACCCGCTTATGCTGTTTCAGTGTGTTACATTGGATAGTACCAATGACGTACTTACACAGATCTATTGTTTCGCGTAGGGCCGTGGCATGAGTAAGGATGGGTGGCACCTTCTCCTTGGCACGTTGCTGCTGTTGCGACTGTTGTTGTTGCTGCTCCTGCTTTTATTGCTGCGGCTGTTGTTGCTGCTTTTTTCGTTGCGGCTGAGGTTGTGGCTGCTGCTCGGCCGTTTTTATTGGCAGCTTCTCTTGTTGCTGTCGTTTAGGTGACTGAAGCTGGGCGGCTGTTGCCTCCTTTTTCCCTTCTGCCGCATCTTATTTAACTTGTCAACTACGGCCTTTAGTCTGGCACGTAGGGCACGTTCCTTCTCCTCGAGCTCCCTACGCTCCTCCTCAGTACCAGAACTTGATGGGGCGGCGAAGGGGTTTTTGTCGCTCGTGTAGCGGTCTACCGTACCATCGGAGAGGCAGCAGATGTTTGCTTCTACGGAGACCACTGATTGTTGTTGTCGTTGTCCAGCTGCTTTGGGCGTCGATGGTGATGGTGAAGGCGCCCATTTCCTCCCTTCGACCTGCAGCTTTTCGGTCGAAGTGTGCTTAATAACATTGGGTCTCGGATTGACCCGTCTGCTTCTTTTCATGACGGCGGCCGGTGATACATCATCTATCTGCTTGTGGCAATACATAATCATCGACTAAGTCTTCTAAAGGTTCAACATCCAATTCAAATTCTTCAGTATCATTCAAAGAAACAACAATTTCTGAGGTTTCAATATTTTGGTCGTCGACTAGCCATATCTATCATGTAATAGTGTTTATGCTACCGTAATGAGAAATAAAAACGTGGATACACTCCTTCTTAAGAGCAACAAATAACTGGATTGACTAGCGATGATCAATTGTTTTTTGTCTCACAACCTCTACGCCCCCCTTCCTCTATATGCTTCAGAAAGCAAATTTCACATAGAAATTTTCGTGGAATAATTTTATATCAAACCATTCGTGGAATAATCACTCAATATTTGTGCATAAAACATTTTACTTACCATTTACTCGAACTCTTACATGAATAAGTGAATTATTTTGTTGTCAATAATACAATAAAAAACTTGGATGATGATATTTTAACATTATTTATATTTAACTTATTTTTGTAGTGATTGAAAGATAACAAATGTAATATTAAGTTCCTACATTTATGTAATTATGTATATCGGGACAAAAATGACCCGTCGTCAGTTCTAGGTAAATCAATTTTTTTTCAAGCGTATGATACTCGTAATTACGAAGCCACAAATATTAAAAACTCATAAAATGTATTAATTGAATAAATGACAAAAAGTTTAATTATCATAAATGAAATAGAAACAAATTTGGAGGTAATTGAAATTGTCAATGGGACAAAATGGGATCGGAAGCGGTTTAATTGTTAAGTTTGTTCTTTTTTTTATTTTAAGAATTTTGGTCTAGCATAAGACTAAGTTATTGTATATCAATAGCATAAGACTAAGTTATTGTATATCAATAATTAAGAAACGTCTGTTCATGAGTCTATGAATATGGTTTAGAAACTCCTACCCGGCCTTCTTTTTGATCATCATCAATTATCTCTTGTTTGCCACTATTAATTATCCGTTTTCAGTTTTAGACCCTACCATGGCCAGCTGCGTATATCAAACTTATTAAATTCCGATTTGACAGCATACAACAGGGGTTCTAAGAATAGAGTAGAATTTAATGCTTCAAAACTTTATTAAAGTGAAACACAGACCCCAACACTTGCATCTCCACTTACATTTTTCCTCAAACGCTGCAAAAAAAGTTGTTTACTCCTTGTAATTCTTTTACCTGGGCGATAATCGACAATAATAAAAACTGAAAAGCCAAAAATGTTTTCGGGTCCGCACACAATATTTGTTCGTATACGATGCATATTGCTGTCCTAAAGTTGTAGAACCTTGCAGCCAGAAATTGGTTCTTCTTAGGGATTATCGAAACGAAAGGGCAATCTGGTGTTCTACCTTCTACACCTGACCTGTATTCTCATAATGCAGCTTAGTAGGGACGGAAAAGTGCACCGAATACCTTAAATTTAACCTGTGTCACGTTATATACATATATGTATGTCGATAGCATATTATTGTGTTGAAATAGGGAAAGCATAAAGTACTTCTTTTGTTGCGTATTTACACTATAATAATAATATGAGAACCAGAACTTCTGTCATAAATGTACTTATATTTAAGAAGAAATATCACATACGAATACTTAACATATTGTTAAACCTCATTATAAAATTGCCTGCAGTTGTACACATTGTAGGAAAAAAATTGGATATGAATCGATAACGGTTAACATGTTCGGATGAAAAAGGTTAATTTTAATTTGCGCCCTCTGAAATGGGTTTCTTCCTTGCTTGCAAAACTGAATATAACTATAGATATACTTTTGATTATCTTAATGGGTATCGACTGAGAGCGTGGAAGTGCTCCATTCGCGTGCCTGCTCGATGAACCTCTTTAATATAGTTTATCACTTTCATCTTCATCAGTACTGCTATAACTGCAAGAATGTCTAACTCGTATTTACTGTATTTTCAAGTACATTGAATATCAGTGATCTTTTTCACGGATTGGCTCCGAATCAATCGATCGATACAGGAATTTGGTTTACATTTTGTTTAAAAAACCTATCAGTCCAGAAATCTTTCTAACTTTAAACTTCTTTAAGGGGCTTTTCCAAACTTAGATAGCCTTTTTTTTGCCGGTAATAAGACCAACTTATTGTTTTCAATAACATGGCGCATCTTTAAACAATTACATTTCCTTAGGACAATATTCTTTGCTGTCTTTAGCAGGGTTAAGGTCGTCGCCGTCATACTTAGAACAATATAATTCGTAATACTTTTATTACAATCTTTCTTTCCTCTCGTGATGACCGATTTTAAAAACATCATAGCGATCGTTGCGATCCGGATGGCTACCAACTCGTTCATAGAATATTTAGACACAAGTTTCCTGTTACGATTTTAAGTTTTTCTGTTTTCTTCCTAAAACTTTGCAATCTCGCTGGGTTTCTTATTTTGACTCCAAAAATTAGCTCGAAGAATGATGGGGAGATAGTTGATGATTTTCTGCTGGTTATGACCCGTTCGCGACACATGTCCGCAGTGGTACCTTCGTCGTCTTATCGACACTCACGCTGACAGTATCCAGTCAGTTCCTTCTGGGTGGAAACTCGAGTCTGGATTCTGACTGATAGCGAATGGTTGCGAGTTCACCCGTTTGGGTGAAAACCCGAATCGGGGCTCTAACCAAATCGCAGTGCTAGTTACGCCGTATTTACCTAGGAAGTAGTTATTGGTAATATTTGATTAATCTCGTGTAGGTAAAAACCCGAGTCGAAGTATTAACTTCCGGGTTAACAATCTCTACTTACTGTTTTACTCGTCGAGCGACAACTTGAGTTATTGTAGGCCACGCTATTCGCTCTTTGCCCGACGTGTTTATAAAAATCAACACTGCTTTGTTGATGTCCCGAAGCCCCAATCTGACAGTAAAAGAATTAGATTTCAATGGTTGTTGTATTTCTCCTCTGTCTGCGGTCGTCTTGATGCACTGCGTATGTTCAGCTGACTCATAGAAAATTCACTGAAGATTGTCTCTCAGCCAAGCGCCCCGGCCTTTTATATGGCTATGGGAACGGCAATCTTCCAGTCGTCACTGTCAATTCCCTGTCTGTTTTTTTTTTGTTTAGATCGGCTTCTTTGTTTAACCCCCCCACTCGTTTATATAAGAAAATATACATATTATGTAGGTAAATTTATTTGTTTCTATTTGGAAAATATGTTGCAAATGAATTTTTCCTTCACAATACTTTAGAGGCAAATGCAGCGCTTGGTCAGTTACGATACTGAATGAATTGACGGTTTTTCAACTTCTTAATGATTTGACCTCGTTGGTCAGTGTGAACCTAACTAGATAGATAAACGTACATTTTGAAAACGCATCCATAGTAACTATCAGAGATGGGCTTAAATGATCCATATGGCACGTATGGAGTTGCACATTAGACTTCATATCCTTCTTGTTTTCTTAGCAAGTAGTATGCAGGTTATGTAATTAAATATTTTCCCTTCGACCAACTACCAATCCTTTCGTATAATTGCGTCAACCTTTTTGGCTCCTATATGGCCCTGATCATGATCATCTCGGATTATTCGCCGTTGCATGCCTTTCGAAATTACGGGAAAATGAGCTCCATCGCAGAATTAACGGTTGGCGCCGCCTCGTACTGTAACCCTCGTAACCCTCATACTGCTTCTCCTTAAAAATTCTGGCGACCAACTTGCAAAACTCGTCGGTTTGCTGGCATTCTTTCATTTGATGTAGAATGCTATCTTCAATAGCCATAATAGCGGCTTAAAGCGTCTACTTGCGGCATTGCTGTGCCCGAACGATGCGTCACCTGACATTTATAATTTTGGACATAAATTCCTTTCTTTGGAAAGTCTTGCAATGCGTAAGAATAATTAACTTAAGCCTTAGGCATATACTCTAAGCCGTTTAGGCCAGTTTATTACTGCAGGGATTTCTTGTTTGTAGCTAGTACAATTCTGTTCGGCAGCAGTGGTTTTTAAACTTAAATACAACACCGGAAATGTTCTTCTAGCAGGCACCTCTATAGCCAACTTTTCTGGCATCTGAATTGTATTAGTTCACTGCAGAGCACATCTTTAAGTAACTAAAATTTAAGTTGAGGTTCACCAAAAAACAAAGTGATAATTTTTTTAAGCGAATTTTAAGATAGCTTTGCGATCGTAACGTATCTTAGCAAAAATGTACGGAAAAAATCCGTTAAATCCCAAGAACTTGATACACAATACAATACTTTTGTCACTTTATGCGCAGACCATGATCTGCAGCCACTTTAAGTATAACTTTTAATTTTTCCAAATTATCTTTCTCATATTTGCTGAGTATGCAATCATCCATGTAAAAAAAAAATGTAGACTATCAGGACATTATCTCGCACTAAGTCCTTAAAAACGGTATTAACAACCCTTTGAAAAACAGCTGGACAGTTACAAAGGCCAAATGGGACTTTGCGAATTTCATATTGTCCACCGGGCGTTACAAATGGCGGATGTCTTCTGCTTTTGACAGCAATGTCGGCGTGAAAAAGTTTTTCAAATCCAAGGTCGTAAATATGTGTGCATCGTACAATTCCTCTAAGACTTGTCGTCGGCTATTTATAGCAATGCATCCACCTACTTATATACAATTATGCTGCAATAAATCTATTGTAATAAGAATGTCACTTAATTGTTACTTTATGTTTATTATATTATAGCAATGCATCCACCTACTTATATATAATTATGCTGCCATAAATCATTGTAATATGATTGTCACTAAATGGTTGCTTTATATTTTTTTGTAATTTACTTATGTACACGTTACATGTGTACATTTAAATTTTAGTTTTTCCCATAATGTCATTCATTTTATTAGGAATAATTTATTTGCATATGGCTTATTATTATTTTTTTGTTTTCTTAGGTATATTGAAATTTTTCGAAGTTCGTTATCAGAAATGCGACGACAATTTGGTAACCGACCGGGTCCATATGACATTAAAGACAGGGGTGGTTTACATAGACGTGACGATATTGGAAGGGGACATGTTAAGAACATTCGTGATTCAGGTACATTGGTGGCAAGTTTAATACAAATACATAAATTACTAAACGTTGATAATCAATTGTCTTTAATATTTGAGAACATAATGTTTAGAAAGGCTTTTTTAATATTTTATATATATATCGAGGGTAACATTTTAATTGTTTCACACTGTAATTAAAAGGCGTCGCAGCATATATTTATTTTAACAGTACCAGGGCCATAACTTCTCTCTCACATATGTTGTGTATGATTCATTTCTTCTCGTTTATTACAATATTTACTGCTGACTGTGAAAGGCGAATTTCGAGAAACTTTTTTCCACACAAACATATAACAAGGGATTTTTTCATTGCTCCGCTGAAGACAAACAATGCGAAATCAATTTAATGGCTTCACTCGAAACCGGTGTCATTGGTGTTAGAACTCAAACACGTCAACCTCAGAGCCATGATGCGCTATTCAGCTGATGGTTGAATAATTTTTAATAAAGCAGATTATTTTACTCGCCCTGTTTTTAATAATTTATCGGGAAATAGGTCTCTTACAATGATAACCAGATATTGTATATGCTCTGCCTTCTGGATCAAGTCCAAATGAAGAACATACACTCTAAGTATTTTGATATCCCCGGGAGGAGATTCATCCTCGGTCTTCTTCCTATTGGTTTTTATAGGAAAAATTCGTTCGACGTGTCCCGCCCATGTTAGTCTTCACGATTTAATTACTCGGACAATGCTTGGGACTAAATAGAGTTTCTCGAGTTTTTGATTGTGTAGTTTCCTGCTTTGTTTGCATCTTTACCATGTTTTCCAGAATAGATTCTCCTTAAGATCTGGCTTCTAAGACCCGAAATCTATTTTCTTCTTTCTTAGTCAAAGACGAGGTATCACTTTCATAAAGTATCATCGGTATTATTATACTTTATATATGAGGATTTTAACTGTGTGGAAGATAAGGGTTGTTTTGGGTAATTACTCGTGAAGAAGAACGTGTCGCCCATATTTATTCAGCGGTCGTACCCTTTTATTAAATTGATTTTATGTCGTTTTTGGCAGTCAGTATGGTACTCAAATATTTGAATTGGTCCCATTTCTCGAAGCGTTTATTAAGTACAGTAAAGGGCGAGATTTGGATCCATTCAAGTCGTATATTGGATCAATCCATTATATGGTCAGTGACCATATATTTGGTTTTCTCTTCATTTACTTTTTAGTCTACTTCCATTCCTGCCATTATTAGACATTCTACAGTTCTTTTATCAGTTTCTTCACTATCTCCCAGCAGGTCCTAATCGTCAGCGAAAGCCAGAACGGATGTGATTCTCTTAAGGTTTATTCCCTCTCTTTTTCTTGAAAGGATCTCATTATGAATTCCAACACCAAATTTAAACGAAGTGGTGACAAGGCATGTTCTTATTTGAATGTGTCCGATAAGACATTTCCTATTTAACTTGCCCTTTGTTTTCCCTTAGGCATACTTCTATGAGTTTTACCAATCTTTTCCTTACAAGGACGTGATACATTTTTGATCAATTTAGAAAGTTATATGTCTGTTTAAAATATATGAATTGTTGGTGTATTGTTTCGCGGAATTCCCATTTCTTTTTTAAAAGCGCCGCAGAGTTCAAAATCAGGTCACTCGTCGAGATATTCCTCCTCCTGAAGCGACTGTGGTAGTCTCCGATTATTTCCTTTGCGTATGAAGCCAGTCTCTTTAAGAAAATATTTTCAAAATAAAATATTTGACAGCATTTAGTTGGAAGTAAAAGAATAAGATTAATGATAATAACGGGACAGAGTAAGCTGGAAACTCATGTCTTGCGTCGTCGTTGTTTAAGTTGCCGAAAACTCTGCTCGCAATCACCTGTCCAATATTACTCCTGCTTTATGTTTAAGGTAGAAATTTTAAGTGAGGGTAATAAAGTGTCGAGAAGTGTATGTAGGTTTGCCCTTAAAGATGTAAGAGTAGAACTCCCCTAAAAACCATAAACTGACAACGAGAAATAAAAATATGACAGGGATCCGGATCAGGGGCACTCTTTTTATTTTTGGGTTTGGTGGATTGAGTTGTTTTCGGCTGCAATCGGTGCACATAGGAGAGAACACGAAGTCCCCATAATAAAATGTATTAATTCTTGTTAATCTAGAACGCAATTTTAATTTTTTTTAAATTAATTCGAATTTATTTTCTGTTCTTGGGCTAAACATATCACGATCTATTATGTATTATATCTTCTTCTTTTCCTTTTTCCGGCGTTGTTATGGTCAGAAGTGTAGGACCATAACCTTCCCACTTAACTGCATTCCTACTGGCCCGCTTGTGGGGTCCGCCGGTTTGACCTCAGAAAGTAGCGGCAGGCTTCCCGGTTTGGGATTACTTCATCGCTGAGGCCAATCAAATGCTGGTGTTTTTGTATTTTTTTGCACTAATTGTTTTTCGGCCTGCCTTTTTTTTTTTGTGACACGGGCATGCTCCAGATTTTTTTTGTTTGATCTTACTCTTACAACACCGGTGATCTCCAGTCGTGTCAACCCACTGATTTGCATGTACACTTGTGGGGCAGTTTAATGGTGGCATATGTGTCCCTAGGTTCACCTTGGTGTTTTCTAAATTGCCTAGATGTGATTTTTGTGTACCTTTGTTTTAGTCGCCTTTTACGACAAGCGAGAGGTATCGCTGCAGGGATATTCTTAACCCGTCCCTGCAAGGAATATCTATTATGTATTATATGTGGAAAAGCCACAAAGAAAGACCTCAACCTAAAGAAAAATGTTCTAGAAAAAAAAGACAATGAAAAAATTAAAGAAAACAGTCAGAGGAAAACTACAACACCTACGACATGCCATTGGAGGTAAACAAACTCCTTGATGTATTTGTCAAAGCAAGTGGTTATAGTGAAGTGCGAGAAATGTGGATAACTAGAATTATCGCTGACGGTTAAAAACGGCGACTAGATATTGGTCACACGATGGTTAATACTTCGACACGGGTATTAACCATCGTTTAACCTCCCACAAGAGGTTAAACAAGTATTACCAACAACTGCTCCCTAGGTAGATACCGGAAAAATTGGCAGCCTAATTTGGGTTTTAGCCCGGAAGAATGTGGTCGAGCGTTATGGCCGCCCTCGAGGGACCAAGCCTACAATAGTTAGAGTTCTAATTCCCTATCAGTCAAAATCCAGACTCGGGCTTTTATTCAGAAGGGACTAATTAGATACTATCAGCGGGGCAGTGTCAATTAAACGTGTAAGTTTGGCCTTAGGGACTAACCAATTTTTAACAGCCTTAACTTTGTCGAAAGCCTCAAACGAAATTATGTGCCTTGAAGGGAAGTACTAGATTATCGTCCATAAAGCTCATATTTCTTCGAAATTCTCTCCTCGGTGTAGTTCTCAGGGTCTTTCGGTGGTTCCCAGCATTAACATCGTAATTCTTTCGCATTACTATCTCAACGTTTGATACCTCAGTCGATCGTCCGATGTTCAATACATGATGCAATGTTGGCCTGATGAAGTTAAAGTTGCATCCTCAGAGCAAACTTTTACGTATACTGATGTTTTTTTTTATCCATAATCGCTGGGAGAGATCCCTTCTTATGATGGAAACCGTAGCAATGGCGTCTTGTTATCCATAAATGCTTTGACGATTATTCTTGTGACACCCTTTGATTTAAACACTTCTGGGGGCGTTGATTCCAGTCTTCTGTCCCGTAAAATTGGCTTTTAAACGGCAGTTGTAGCGGTTGAATGGATTGGAGGTGTCCAGTTTTGTTGAAGGTCCAACTACGATTCTACCGTACTGTGTCGTTGTTTTGGCACTCGACTTCCTGGCAGGAGAATTCGGCGATATTGTACTTTGGTCCTGCTGCCAGCATTGTTGATCCAGTTAGCTTAGTCATCTATTGTTTTAGTTATTATGTTTTTTTATTTTTGATTTTTATGTCATTCATTTTTATATTTTTTTTTTATTTATATTCTAACATTTTAAAAAGGTTTCTGCAAAATCAGTAGAGATGACTTCGCACGGGATCTGAAGCCGTTCTTAATGAATACATCTGAAACTGGATTTAATTTCAATGAAATGGGCATGTTAAACAACTTTGCGTTTAACAACGATCATTCACAATATGAAACACCACTCAACAATAATACAAGTGCAGTTGAAAACATCACATCAAATACCTTTTCGCGGAATAATAACAATTTGCCCTGGAAAAATAACAACGATAATAGAGGAAATCTGAATGTTTTTGATAATAATTTTTCAATTGGAAGGGGTATGATATAATACTATATTTTAAAAACAATACCTTGGTGTAGCAAAATAACTAGATTTGTTTTAGATAATGAAAGCAAACGTTTAAATAACGATTTTGAAATGAATAATATGAGAACAAACATGGCGTTGGACATAGCAGTCCAAAATGTTTCGAGAATGTGTAACTTTGGAAATAAAGTTGATTCACAGGAAGGCGATGATTTATTTTGCATTCATATGCGAGGTCTCCCATATAACACATTTGAAAATGAAATATGTAAAGTAAGTAGATTTTATTGTTAGAAAAAGGCTTATTCACAACTTCTTATCTTCTTATTTTCCAGTTTTTTCATCCTATTCGCCCAGCAAACGTCCAAATTATTTTTAATAATAAAGGATTACATAGTGGTAACGCTGACACGTATTTTTATTCATATGATGACTCCCAAAATGCAATGAAAAAACACATGGCCAAAATTGGAAATCGGTATATTGAATTGTTTTTCGATGGTAAAATAAAAAAACAGAAAAGCAGTTTCAATCGTCCAAATACCGAAAACTTGAAAAAAAATTAATTAATCAATTCAGATACATACGAAACGCGGAAGCATTTTCCAGTATGCACAATAATTTAAGAAAGCACTAAAGATATGCTAATTACTTACTATCGTTTATTGTACTTTAGTAAAAATATAAACAAATATCTTAAAGCGATCCCCAAAATATTAATCTTTTATTACATCGTATTATATATACTCAAAGAACACAAGCAATAGTTAGCAAGTTTCATGCATTATAAAATGAATTTAATTGTGTAAGACTTCAACAGTACTGTATATATTTGAAAAGAAAGTTTTCCTATTGACTAATTATGAACTAACAGACGTACAACAGAAACTCGATACTCACCGCAAAGTTTAATAATTATAACATTCGCATGTCGGGTAAGTAATAACTGCCTTCACGATAGTCATTGAGCCATTTTCGCCTATCTTCGACTGTCATAAACCACTGGTCTTTCAAGTACTACGACACATCGATCTTTAAAAGTGGTAATTAGGTCAGCAGAATGCATTAGGTGCTAGATCACCCCTATTCCTGTTGTCGTTTTCGACGAAAAGAAAAACGATACGACTGAACGCACATTCCCTTTGTCGTTTTTTCGATGCGATTGTCGTTTGCAAATGTCAAACGTCATTTTCTTGTCGTTGAACGGTACCATTCGGCATTCTCTAAGAATTTACGAAACGACAAAGAGATAAGAAGGGGGATTTTTGTCGCTTTGTTTTCATCAGACGACTTTAACCAGGTGAAAGAGATACAAGGTTTTTTCTGCATTTATTTAAATAGAAATTAACAAACAATTTTAATTAAAATAGTTCGTTTAGTTGTATAAAATGAAAATCAGCAATCAAAAGCAATTCGAAGTACTGGTTGCTCATATGGAGAAAAATCCTTATTTGCCAAAAGAATTCCACAAGGGGATCAATAAAATGTATTTTAAAAGGGAATGGGACTCTATTGCTGCGACTCTAAATAGTCTTGGCCCTCCAATAAGAGATGCAGATGGTCGCAGAAGGTATTTACATTATGTGCATAATTTTACAAATTATATAAGTACATTTGGCTAACGGCAATTTTGTTATAGGTTTGGGCTGATATGAAATTTAATGTTAAGAAAAAACTGTTGCACAACAAAAAGTAAATTTCAGCTACGGGTGGCGGAATATTTAAATAGACTCATACTCTCGAGAAGAATTAACGGACATGCACTTCTGCTACGGTTTAGCTAATGGTCGAGATCGTGAAGCCTAAAGACTACGCTGAAAGATATCCCAATTGGAGGTGTCCCAGTCGTAGCATGTTTTCAAGAATCCACTGACGTCTGCGAGAGCACGGAGTGCTAGACCATCAAAGAAGCGAAAGATCAGTTACAGATGGATCAGGAATCTTAGATGAAAAAATGTTGGATTTGGTCCGACGTAATCCCTCCCTTAGTACAAGGAGGATAGCTATTATGCTTGGAGTGCCCAAATCTAGAGTATGGAGAGTGCTTCATCCCGAAAACTTACACCCGTACCATGTTAGGCCAGTTCAGGAATTCACCTCAAAAGACAAGTTTTTGAGAGCAGAATTTTGTCGATCATTACTGCTTCGAGATGAAATTGAACGAAACTATTTTGCAAGGATATTATGGTCGAATAAAGCACAGTTTACCAGAGATGGGGTTACTAACTTCCACAATTTGCATCATTGGAGTAGCACCAATCCACACAACAAAAAAAAAAATAAATCACAACACCGCTTTAGCTGTAATGTTTGGCTTGGTATTGTTGGACAAACTGTAATCGGGCCCCGGTTTTTGAATGCCGTTATTAATGGAGAATCATACCTGCAATTCCTACGAGACCTTTTGCCCGATTTGATGGACAACGTTCCTTTGGCCATAGCAGATAATTTAATCTATCAGCAAGATGGAGCACCAGCACACTACAGCTTACGGGTTAGAAACTGGCTGGATGATCATTTTAGTGACCGTTGGATCGGAAGAAGGGGCCCCACGGAATGGCCACCTAGATCACCAGATCACCAGATTTAACTCCTCTAGATTTTTATGTGTGGGAATTCATGAAGAATTATGTTTACGAAGTGGAAATAGTGGGGCATATTTCTATAGTCGTTCGAATCGAACGTTCGATCCGCACATTCGATTCACTTTCGCACTCCCTTGCCATTCCTATATCCGCCGGGAGCACTACCCTATCGTTCCCGAATCGTTCGAACTCCCTTTCCTTATTTGACATTTAATTCGTATTAAATCTGAAATTACCGGAATTTCATTCAGTTTGTTGTCGAATTTAAAGATGGACTCAGTTTCACTTTTTTTTTATCAAAATGAGGAAATATATAAATGTCGGGATAATTTACGGAAAAAAGCAAAAGATGTTATGGCCCTGTCGGATAAAAGGTAGGTAGGTGAATTAAAGATTTTAAATATTTAATAAATTTACAATACATTACTTTGTAGTTTTGTTCAACACTTTCGCTTAAATAAGGCAGCTTTTTTGTATGTGCTGAACATTTTAAGCAAAAAATTATCCCCGTGCATAAGGGAAGAATCTCTTTCACCTAAAGAAAAATTAGTTGCTTGTTTAAGGTTTTTTGCTAGTGGCAATTTTCAACGCGGATCTGGAAGGGACTACAACGTGTGTATCGCCCAGGGAACATTCAGCAAAGTCTTGAAGCAGGTGCTCAACATCTTAGAAAAAGAATTGTGCCCTACGTGGATCAATCTGCATATGAACCCGGAGGAGAAGATGGAAGCAAAAAGTTGTTTTTATGATAAAAGTAAAATACCTGGAGTCATAATGTGTGTTGATGGCACACATGTGGGTATTAAGGCGCCATCAACACATTCCCATCTTTATTACAATCGCAAAGGCTTTTACAGTCTGAATGTCCTCTTAGTAAGCATATATGTACATATTTTAAAACTTCTATCAAATTAAATAAATGAACATATTCTTTTCAGATTTGTGACCATAAACAAACGATTCGTTTTGTAGATGCGCGGTATCCGGGAAGTGTACATGACTCCTTAATATGGAACAACTCTCCTGTTAGCACATACTTTCAGGATATATACGACAAAGGAGAACGCAATCAAAGGATCTTAGGTATTTCTTCCCATACATACATATTTAAAATGCAGGCAAATTCAACATTTTCGCTTTTCTTTTAGCAGATGCAGGCTATGCTCTTTTTCCCTGGCTACTAACTCCTTTCCGGGCAGTAGAAGTCCGATCTGCCGAATCAAAATTCAACCATCACCACAGTGTTGGTCGGAACATAATCGAACGGACGATAGGAATCCTCAAAAGCAGATTTCGCTGTATACATTCCTCTAGAATATTGCAGTACGAGCCGAAAAAAGTCATCCAAATCATAAATGTTTGCTGTGCGCTGCATAACGTATGCAAACATTTTCAAGTGTATTGGGAAGAACCAGAAGATTTTGTAGAACCAGAAACAAATAATCCAGAATCGCAAAGTTTTCAAGTATCACAATATTCCGATGTTGCTAGAATTATAAGAAATGAAATAATGATGGCGCTTTAGATCTGAACAACGTTTTTTTATTTATTATTTAAATTTCTTATGTTGGAGCTCAAGTTCTAACATTTTCTTCTTGACCTGAAGCTTCTCGAAAGCAATTTGCTCCATTGGCTTATTGTGCCGCATGTTTTCTTCGAGAATGCTCCTGTTTGTTTGTGAGACTTCCTCTAAGGCTCGATAAATTCGCTTTGTAGCAGACAGATGAACAGCTGCGTGACTCGAACTTTGCTGCGCAGCTTCCTTAATAGTTTTTGCCAAATCTTTTTGGATGCTAATTTGCGTTGTAAGCAATTCCAACTGGCAAGGAAGGGTATTTCGCTGCGCCACAGCGACATTCTTTTTATTCTTTTGATCTGCAATAAAACTTATAATTTAGATTGACGGTTAGTTCGTAATGTGGTTTCATTACCATTATCTGATATGCTGGGAAGCTCTATATCCGGACCTTCTACATCATACCGAGACAATTTTTCTTGAGGCTCGATGTCCATCGGTACTTCACGCTGGGCGAGTCCAAAAAAAACACTTTTTTCAACCCCCTCTATTGTCTCCTTTAGACTTGTGAGGGCAATCACCTCCTCGTCGTCTTGGGTGAACGAGTGCATTTTATTTGGACCCCCCCCCCGTGGCCTTTAATTCCCGTTTATTATGAGATAGTTTTCTCTTTAAATGGGATTTATAATCACTCCACACCTTAAAGTATTTACACATGATTATACATTAGAATAGTTTTATGTTCATTCTACTTACTTTTTTCCACTCACCAACATCCTTTATTGGAGGTCCGAGACTATTTAATCTGCCTTTTGTGGTTTCCCAAAATTCTCGGGTTTCCTCCGGTAATCTATTTGGTTGATTTTTAGCTATGTCCGGATTATTTTTCATAGCTCCAATTAAGCATGAAAACTGCTCCCGGTTAGTTATTTTTTTCCTATAAAAAAATGAAAACCCTGAAAAAACCACCAAACCATTTAAATAATACTTACATGCTTAAAAAAAATGTTTGGCGCGATTGAAAAGCAGCGGACAGAATATGACATTTAAATTCGAATCGAACGATTACTGGAATCGCAATTTACATTACCGAACGTGAAAGATTCACGTCGATTAGGAAGTTCATTTCATTTGACGTTATTTATTCCCCCCGAACGGGTATAGAAATGCGGACGTACGAAACATTCCCCCCGGCGGGTATAGAAATATGCCCCAGTATCTTTGGAACAACTGAAAGAACGGATTGAAGTCGCTGGAGTCAAATTGCAGGAAAATTTGTCAAGCATAGACTTATGTGCAGTCATTAGAAGGAGATATAATCTTTGCCTTCTAAAATTTTTTTTATAAAAAAGGGTTCAAAGTTTCATACATTAATTTGCCTACAAGTCCAGCCGCGTTCATATGCGAGGTCTCCCATATAACACATTTGAAAATGAAATATGTAAAGTAAGTAGATTTTATTGTTAGAAAAAGGCTTATTCACAACTTCTTATCTTCTTATTTTCCAGTTTTTTCATCCTATTCGCCCAGCAAACGTCCAAATTATTTTTAATAATAAAGGATTACATAGTGGTAACGCTGACACGTATTTTTATTCATATGATGACTCCCAAAATGCAATGAAAAAACATATGGCCAAAATTGGAAATCGGTATATTGAATTGTTTTTCGATGGTAAAATAAAAAAACAGAAAAGCAGTTTCAATCGTCCAAATACCGAAAACTTTGAAAAAAAATTAATTAATCAATTCAGATACATACGAAACGCGGAAGCATTTTCCAGTATGCACAATAATTTAAGAAAGCACTAAAGATATGCTAATTACTTACTATCGTTTATTGTACTTTAGTAAAAATATAAACAAATATCTTAAAGCGATCCCCAAAATATTAATCTTTTATTACATCGTATTATATATACTCAAAGAACACAAGCAATAGTTAGCAAGTTTCATGCATTATAAAATGAATTTAATTGTGTAAGACTTCAACAGTACTGTATATATTTGAAAAGAAAGTTTTCCTATTGACTAATTATGAACTAACAGACGTACAACAGAAACTCGATACTCACCGCAAAGTTTAATAATTATAACATTCGCATGTCGGGTAAGTAATAACTGCCTTCACGATAGTCATTGAGCCATTTTCGCCTATCTTCGACTGTCATAAACCACTGGTCTTTCAAGTACTACGACACATCGATCTTAAAAAGTGGTAATTAGGTCAGCAGAATGCATTAGGTGCTAGATCACCCCTATTCCTGTTGTCGTTTTCGACGAAAAGAAAAACGATACGACTGAACGCACATTCCCTTTGTCGTTTTTTCGATGCGATTGTCGTTTGCAAATGTCAAACGTCATTTTCTTGTCGTTGAACGGTACCATTCGGCATTCTCTAAGAATTTACGAAACGACAAAGAGATAAGAAGGGGGATTTTTGTCGCTTTGTTTTCATCAGACGACTTTAACCAGGTGAAAGAGATACAAGGTTTTTTCTGCATTTATTTAAATAGAAATTAACAAACAATTTTAATTAAAATAGTTCGTTTAGTTGTATAAAATGAAAATCAGCAATCAAAAGCAATTCGAAGTACTGGTTGCTCATATGGAGAAAAATCCTTATTTGCCAAAAGAATTCCACAAGGGGATCAATAAAATGTATTTTAAAAGGGAATGGGACTCTATTGCTGCGACTCTAAATAGTCTTGGCCCTCCAATAAGAGATGCAGATGGTCGCAGAAGGTATTTACATTATGTGCATAATTTTACAAATTATATAAGTACATTTGGCTAACGGCAATTTTGTTATAGGTTTGGGCTGATATGAAATTTAATGTTAAGAAAAAACTGTTGCACAACAAAAAGTAAATTTCAGCTACGGGTGGCGGAATATTTAAATAGACTCATACTCTCGAGAAGAATTAACGGACATGCACTTCTGCTACGGTTTAGCTAATGGTCGAGATCGTGAAGCCTAAAGACTACGCTGAAAGATATCCCAATTGGAGGTGTCCCAGTCGTAGCATGTTTTCAAGAATCCACTGACGTCTGCGAGAGCACGGAGTGCTAGACCATCAAAGAAGCGAAAGATCAGTTACAGATGGATCAGGAATCTTAGATGAAAAAATGTTGGATTTGGTCCGACGTAATCCCTCCCTTAGTACAAGGAGGATAGCTATTATGCTTGGAGTGCCCAAATCTAGAGTATGGAGAGTGCTTCATCCCGAAAACTTACACCCGTACCATGTTAGGCCAGTTCAGGAATTCACCTCAAAAGACAAGTTTTTGAGAGCAGAATTTTGTCGATCATTACTGCTTCGAGATGAAATTGAACGAAACTATTTTGCAAGGATATTATGGTCGAATAAAGCACAGTTTACCAGAGATGGGGTTACTAACTTCCACAATTTGCATCATTGGAGTAGCACCAATCCACACAACAAAAAAAAAAATAAATCACAACACCGCTTTAGCTGTAATGTTTGGCTTGGTATTGTTGGACAAACTGTAATCGGGCCCCGGTTTTTGAATGCCGTTATTAATGGAGAATCATACCTGCAATTCCTACGAGACCTTTTGCCCGATTTGATGGACAACGTTCCTTTGGCCATAGCAGATAATTTAATCTATCAGCAAGATGGAGCACCAGCACACTACAGCTTACGGGTTAGAAACTGGCTGGATGATCATTTTAGTGACCGTTGGATCGGAAGAAGGGGCCCCACGGAATGGCCACCTAGATCACCAGATCACCAGATTTAACTCCTCTAGATTTTTATGTGTGGGAATTCATGAAGAATTATGTTTACGAAGTGGAAATAGTGGGGCATATTTCTATAGTCGCTCGAATCGAACGTTCGATCCGCACATTCGATTCACTTTCGCACTCCCTTGCCATTCCTATATCCGCCGGGAGCACTACCCTATCGTTCCCGAATCGTTCGAACTCCCTTTCCTTATTTGACATTTAATTCGTATTAAATCTGAAATTACCGGAATTTCATTCAGTTTGTTGTCGAATTTAAAGATGGACTCAGTTTCACTTTTTTTTTATCAAAATGAGGAAATATATAAATGTCGGGATAATTTACGGAAAAAAGCAAAAGATGTTATGGCCCTGTCGGATAAAAGGTAGGTAGGTGAATTAAAGATTTTAAATATTTAATAAATTTACAATACATTACTTTGTAGTTTTGTTCAACACTTTCGCTTAAATAAGGCAGCTTTTTTGTATGTGCTGAACATTTTAAGCAAAAAATTATCCCCGTGCATAAGGGAAGAATCTCTTTCACCTAAAGAAAAATTAGTTGCTTGTTTAAGGTTTTTTGCTAGTGGCAATTTTCAACGCGGATCTGGAAGGGACTACAACGTGTGTATCGCCCAGGGAACATTCAGCAAAGTCTTGAAGCAGGTGCTCAACATCTTAGAAAAAGAATTGTGCCCTACGTGGATCAATCTGCATATGAACCCGGAGGAGAAGATGGAAGCAAAAAGTTGTTTTTATGATAAAAGTAAAATACCTGGAGTCATAATGTGTGTTGATGGCACACATGTGGGTATTAAGGCGCCATCAACACATTCCCATCTTTATTACAATCGCAAAGGCTTTTACAGTCTGAATGTCCTCTTAGTAAGCATATATGTACATATTTTAAAACTTCTATCAAATTAAATAAATGAACATATTCTTTTCAGATTTGTGACCATAAACAAACGATTCGTTTTGTAGATGCGCGGTATCCGGGAAGTGTACATGACTCCTTAATATGGAACAACTCTCCTGTTAGCACATACTTTCAGGATATATACGACAAAGGAGAACGCAATCAAAGGATCTTAGGTATTTCTTCCCATACATACATATTTAAAATGCAGGCAAATTCAACATTTTCGCTTTTCTTTTAGCAGATGCAGGCTATGCTCTTTTTCCCTGGCTACTAACTCCTTTCCGGGCAGTAGAAGTCCGATCTGCCGAATCAAAATTCAACCATCACCACAGTGTTGGTCGGAACATAATCGAACGGACGATAGGAATCCTCAAAAGCAGATTTCGCTGTATACATTCCTCTAGAATATTGCAGTACGAGCCGAAAAAAGTCATCCAAATCATAAATGTTTGCTGTGCGCTGCATAACGTATGCAAACATTTTCAAGTGTATTGGGAAGAACCAGAAGATTTTGTAGAACCAGAAACAAATAATCCAGAATCGCAAAGTTTTCAAGTATCACAATATTCCGATGTTGCTAGAATTATAAGAAATGAAATAATGATGGCGCTTTAGATCTGAACAACGTTTTTTTATTTATTATTTAAATTTCTTATGTTGGAGCTCAAGTTCTAACATTTTCTTCTTGACCTGAAGCTTCTCGAAAGCAATTTGCTCCATTGGCTTATTGTGCCGCATGTTTTCTTCGAGAATGCTCCTGTTTGTTTGTGAGACTTCCTCTAAGGCTCGATAAATTCGCTTTGTAGCAGACAGATGAACAGCTGCGTGACTCGAACTTTGCTGCGCAGCTTCCTTAATAGTTTTTGCCAAATCTTTTTGGATGCTAATTTGCGTTGTAAGCAATTCCAACTGGCAAGGAAGGGTATTTCGCTGCGCCACAGCGACATTCTTTTTATTCTTTTGATCTGCAATAAAACTTATAATTTAGATTGACGGTTAGTTCGTAATGTGGTTTCATTACCATTATCTGATATGCTGGGAAGCTCTATATCCGGACCTTCTACATCATACCGAGACAATTTTTCTTGAGGCTCGATGTCCATCGGTACTTCACGCTGGGCGAGTCCAAAAAAAACACTTTTTTCAACCCCCTCTATTGTCTCCTTTAGACTTGTGAGGGCAATCACCTCCTCGTCGTCTTGGGTGAACGAGTGCATTTTATTTGGACCCCCCCCCCCGTGGCCTTTAATTCCCGTTTATTATGAGATAGTTTTCTCTTTAAATGGGATTTATAATCACTCCACACCTTAAAGTATTTACACATGATTATACATTAGAATAGTTTTATGTTCATTCTACTTACTTTTTTCCACTCACCAACATCCTTTATTGGAGGTCCGAGACTATTTAATCTGCCTTTTGTGGTTTCCCAAAATTCTCGGGTTTCCTCCGGTAATCTATTTGGTTGATTTTTAGCTATGTCCGGATTATTTTTCATAGCTCCAATTAAGCATGAAAACTGCTCCCGGTTAGTTATTTTTTTCCTATAAAAAAATGAAAACCCTGAAAAAACCACCAAACCATTTAAATAATACTTACATGCTTAAAAAAAATGTTTGGCGCGATTGAAAAGCAGCGGACAGAATATGACATTTAAATTCGAATCGAACGATTACTGGAATCGCAATTTACATTACCGAACGTGAAAGATTCACGTCGATTAGGAAGTTCATTTCATTTGACGTTATTTATTCCCCCCGAACGGGTATAGAAATGCGGACGTACGAAACATTCCCCCCGGCGGGTATAGAAATATGCCCCAGTATCTTTGGAACAACTGAAAGAACGGATTGAAGTCGCTGGAGTCAAATTGCAGGAAAATTTGTCAAGCATAGACTTATGTGCAGTCATTAGAAGGAGATATAATCTTTGCCTTCTAAAATTTTTTTTATAAAAAAGGGTTCAAAGTTTCATACATTAATTTGCCTACAAGTCCAGCCGCGTTCATATGCGAGGTCTCCCATATAACACATTTGAAAATGAAATATGTAAAGTAAGTAGATTTTATTGTTAGAAAAAGGCTTATTCACAACTTCTTATCTTCTTATTTTCCAGTTTTTTCATCCTATTCGCCCAGCAAACGTCCAAATTATTTTTAATAATAAAGGATTACATAGTGGTAACGCTGACACGTATTTTTATTCATATGATGACTCCCAAAATGCAATGAAAAAACATATGGCCAAAATTGGAAATCGGTATATTGAATTGTTTTTCGATGGTAAAATAAAAAAACAGAAAAGCAGTTTCAATCGTCCAAATACCGAAAACTTTGAAAAAAAATTAATTAATCAATTCAGATACATACGAAACGCGGAAGCATTTTCCAGTATGCACAATAATTTAAGAAAGCACTAAAGATATGCTAATTACTTACTATCGTTTATTGTACTTTAGTAAAAATATAAACAAATATCTTAAAGCGATCCCCAAAATATTAATCTTTTATTACATCGTATTATATATACTCAAAGAACACAAGCAATAGTTAGCAAGTTTCATGCATTATAAAATGAATTTAATTGTGTAAGACTTCAACAGTACTGTATATATTTGAAAAGAAAGTTTTCCTATTGACTAATTATGAACTAACAGACGTACAACAGAAACTCGATACTCACCGCAAAGTTTAATAATTATAACATTCGCATGTCGGGTAAGTAATAACTGCCTTCACGATAGTCATTGAGCCATTTTCGCCTATCTTCGACTGTCATAAACCACTGGTCTTTCAAGTACTACGACACATCGATCTTAAAAAGTGGTAATTAGGTCAGCAGAATGCATTAGGTGCTAGATCACCCCTATTCCTGTTGTCGTTTTCGACGAAAAGAAAAACGATACGACTGAACGCACATTCCCTTTGTCGTTTTTTCGATGCGATTGTCGTTTGCAAATGTCAAACGTCATTTTCTTGTCGTTGAACGGTACCATTCGGCATTCTCTAAGAATTTACGAAACGACAAAGAGATAAGAAGGGGGATTTTTGTCGCTTTGTTTTCATCAGACGACTTTAACCAGGTGAAAGAGATACAAGGTTTTTTCTGCATTTATTTAAATAGAAATTAACAAACAATTTTAATAAAAAAAAGTTCGTTTAGTTGTATAAAATGAAAATCAGCAATCAAAAGCAATTCGAAGTACTGGTTGCTCATATGGAGAAAAATCCTTATTTGCCAAAAGAATTCCACAAGGGGATCAATAAAATGTATTTTAAAAGGGAATGGGACTCTATTGCTGCGACTCTAAATAGTCTTGGCCCTCCAATAAGAGATGCAGATGGTCGCAGAAGGTATTTACATTATGTGCATAATTTTACAAATTATATAAGTACATTTGGCTAACGGCAATTTTGTTATAGGTTTGGGCTGATATGAAATTTAATGTTAAGAAAAAACTGTTGCACAACAAAAAGTAAATTTCAGCTACGGGTGGCGGAATATTTAAATAGACTCATACTCTCGAGAAGAATTAACGGACATGCACTTCTGCTACGGTTTAGCTAATGGTCGAGATCGTGAAGCCTAAAGACTACGCTGAAAGATATCCCAATTGGAGGTGTCCCAGTCGTAGCATGTTTTCAAGAATCCACTGACGTCTGCGAGAGCACGGAGTGCTAGACCATCAAAGAAGCGAAAGATCAGTTACAGATGGATCAGGAATCTTAGATGAAAAAATGTTGGATTTGGTCCGACGTAATCCCTCCCTTAGTACAAGGAGGATAGCTATTATGCTTGGAGTGCCCAAATCTAGAGTATGGAGAGTGCTTCATCCCGAAAACTTACACCCGTACCATGTTAGGCCAGTTCAGGAATTCACCTCAAAAGACAAGTTTTTGAGAGCAGAATTTTGTCGATCATTACTGCTTCGAGATGAAATTGAACGAAACTATTTTGCAAGGATATTATGGTCGAATAAAGCACAGTTTACCAGAGATGGGGTTACTAACTTCCACAATTTGCATCATTGGAGTAGCACCAATCCACACAACAAAAAAAAAAATAAATCACAACACCGCTTTAGCTGTAATGTTTGGCTTGGTATTGTTGGACAAACTGTAATCGGGCCCCGGTTTTTGAATGCCGTTATTAATGGAGAATCATACCTGCAATTCCTACGAGACCTTTTGCCCGATTTGATGGACAACGTTCCTTTGGCCATAGCAGATAATTTAATCTATCAGCAAGATGGAGCACCAGCACACTACAGCTTACGGGTTAGAAACTGGCTGGATGATCATTTTAGTGACCGTTGGATCGGAAGAAGGGGCCCCACGGAATGGCCACCTAGATCACCAGATCACCAGATTTAACTCCTCTAGATTTTTATGTGTGGGAATTCATGAAGAATTATGTTTACGAAGTGGAAATAGTGGGGCATATTTCTATAGTCGTTCGAATCGAACGTTCGATCCGCACATTCGATTCACTTTCGCACTCCCTTGCCATTCCTATATCCGCCGGGAGCACTACCCTATCGTTCCCGAATCGTTCGAACTCCCTTTCCTTATTTGACATTTAATTCGTATTAAATCTGAAATTACCGGAATTTCATTCAGTTTGTTGTCGAATTTAAAGATGGACTCAGTTTCACTTTTTTTTTATCAAAATGAGGAAATATATAAATGTCGGGATAATTTACGGAAAAAAGCAAAAGATGTTATGGCCCTGTCGGATAAAAGGTAGGTAGGTGAATTAAAGATTTTAAATATTTAATAAATTTACAATACATTACTTTGTAGTTTTGTTCAACACTTTCGCTTAAATAAGGCAGCTTTTTTGTATGTGCTGAACATTTTAAGCAAAAAATTATCCCCGTGCATAAGGGAAGAATCTCTTTCACCTAAAGAAAAATTAGTTGCTTGTTTAAGGTTTTTTGCTAGTGGCAATTTTCAACGCGGATCTGGAAGGGACTACAACGTGTGTATCGCCCAGGGAACATTCAGCAAAGTCTTGAAGCAGGTGCTCAACATCTTAGAAAAAGAATTGTGCCCTACGTGGATCAATCTGCATATGAACCCGGAGGAGAAGATGGAAGCAAAAAGTTGTTTTTATGATAAAAGTAAAATACCTGGAGTCATAATGTGTGTTGATGGCACACATGTGGGTATTAAGGCGCCATCAACACATTCCCATCTTTATTACAATCGCAAAGGCTTTTACAGTCTGAATGTCCTCTTAGTAAGCATATATGTACATATTTTAAAACTTCTATCAAATTAAATAAATGAACATATTCTTTTCAGATTTGTGACCATAAACAAACGATTCGTTTTGTAGATGCGCGGTATCCGGGAAGTGTACATGACTCCTTAATATGGAACAACTCTCCTGTTAGCACATACTTTCAGGATATATACGACAAAGGAGAACGCAATCAAAGGATCTTAGGTATTTCTTCCCATACATACATATTTAAAATGCAGGCAAATTCAACATTTTCGCTTTTCTTTTAGCAGATGCAGGCTATGCTCTTTTTCCCTGGCTACTAACTCCTTTCCGGGCAGTAGAAGTCCGATCTGCCGAATCAAAATTCAACCATCACCACAGTGTTGGTCGGAACATAATCGAACGGACGATAGGAATCCTCAAAAGCAGATTTCGCTGTATACATTCCTCTAGAATATTGCAGTACGAGCCGAAAAAAGTCATCCAAATCATAAATGTTTGCTGTGCGCTGCATAACGTATGCAAACATTTTCAAGTGTATTGGGAAGAACCAGAAGATTTTGTAGAACCAGAAACAAATAATCCAGAATCGCAAAGTTTTCAAGTATCACAATATTCCGATGTTGCTAGAATTATAAGAAATGAAATAATGATGGCGCTTTAGATCTGAACAACGTTTTTTTATTTATTATTTAAATTTCTTATGTTGGAGCTCAAGTTCTAACATTTTCTTCTTGACCTGAAGCTTCTCGAAAGCAATTTGCTCCATTGGCTTATTGTGCCGCATGTTTTCTTCGAGAATGCTCCTGTTTGTTTGTGAGACTTCCTCTAAGGCTCGATAAATTCGCTTTGTAGCAGACAGATGAACAGCTGCGTGACTCGAACTTTGCTGCGCAGCTTCCTTAATAGTTTTTGCCAAATCTTTTTGGATGCTAATTTGCGTTGTAAGCAATTCCAACTGGCAAGGAAGGGTATTTCGCTGCGCCACAGCGACATTCTTTTTATTCTTTTGATCTGCAATAAAACTTATAATTTAGATTGACGGTTAGTTCGTAATGTGGTTTCATTACCATTATCTGATATGCTGGGAAGCTCTATATCCGGACCTTCTACATCATACCGAGACAATTTTTCTTGAGGCTCGATGTCCATCGGTACTTCACGCTGGGCGAGTCCAAAAAAAACACTTTTTTCAACCCCCTCTATTGTCTCCTTTAGACTTGTGAGGGCAATCACCTCCTCGTCGTCTTGGGTGAACGAGTGCATTTTATTTGGACCCCCCCCCCGTGGCCTTTAATTCCCGTTTATTATGAGATAGTTTTCTCTTTAAATGGGATTTATAATCACTCCACACCTTAAAGTATTTACACATGATTATACATTAGAATAGTTTTATGTTCATTCTACTTACTTTTTTCCACTCACCAACATCCTTTATTGGAGGTCCGAGACTATTTAATCTGCCTTTTGTGGTTTCCCAAAATTCTCGGGTTTCCTCCGGTAATCTATTTGGTTGATTTTTAGCTATGTCCGGATTATTTTTCATAGCTCCAATTAAGCATGAAAACTGCTCCCGGTTAGTTATTTTTTTCCTATAAAAAAATGAAAACCCTGAAAAAACCACCAAACCATTTAAATAATACTTACATGCTTAAAAAAAATGTTTGGCGCGATTGAAAAGCAGCGGACAGAATATGACATTTAAATTCGAATCGAACGATTACTGGAATCGCAATTTACATTACCGAACGTGAAAGATTCACGTCGATTAGGAAGTTCATTTCATTTGACGTTATTTATTCCCCCCGAACGGGTATAGAAATGCGGACGTACGAAACATTCCCCCCGGCGGGTATAGAAATATGCCCCAGTATCTTTGGAACAACTGAAAGAACGGATTGAAGTCGCTGGAGTCAAATTGCAGGAAAATTTGTCAAGCATAGACTTATGTGCAGTCATTAGAAGGAGATATAATCTTTGCCTTCTAAAATTTTTTTTATAAAAAAGGGTTCATAGTTTCATACATTAATTTGCCTACAAGTCCAGCCGCGTTCATATGCGAGGTCTCCCATATAACACATTTGAAAATGAAATATGTAAAGTAAGTAGATTTTATTGTTAGAAAAAGGCTTATTCACAACTTCTTATCTTCTTATTTTCCAGTTTTTTCATCCTATTCGCCCAGCAAACGTCCAAATTATTTTTAATAATAAAGGATTACATAGTGGTAACGCTGACACGTATTTTTATTCATATGATGACTCCCAAAATGCAATGAAAAAACACATGGCCAAAATTGGAAATCGGTATATTGAATTGTTTTTCGATGGTAAAATAAAAAAACAGAAAAGCAGTTTCAATCGTCCAAATACCGAAAACTTGAAAAAAAATTAATTAATCAATTCAGATACATACGAAACGCGGAAGCATTTTCCAGTATGCACAATAATTTAAGAAAGCACTAAAGATATGCTAATTACTTACTATCGTTTATTGTACTTTAGTAAAAATATAAACAAATATCTTAAAGCGATCCCCAAAATATTAATCTTTTATTACATCGTATTATATATACTCAAAGAACACAAGCAATAGTTAGCAAGTTTCATGCATTATAAAATGAATTTAATTGTGTAAGACTTCAACAGTACTGTATATATTTGAAAAGAAAGTTTTCCTATTGACTAATTATGAACTAACAGACGTACAACAGAAACTCGATACTCACCGCAAAGTTTAATAATTATAACATTCGCATGTCGGGTAAGTAATAACTGCCTTCACGATAGTCATTGAGCCATTTTCGCCTATCTTCGACTGTCATAAACCACTGGTCTTTCAAGTACTACGACACATCGATCTTAAAAAGTGGTAATTAGGTCAGCAGAATGCATTAGGTGCTAGATCACCCCTATTCCTGTTGTCGTTTTCGACGAAAAGAAAAACGATACGACTGAACGCACATTCCCTTTGTCGTTTTTTCGATGCGATTGTCGTTTGCAAATGTCAAACGTCATTTTCTTGTCGTTGAACGGTACCATTCGGCATTCTCTAAGAATTTACGAAACGACAAAGAGATAAGAAGGGGGATTTTTGTCGCTTTGTTTTCATCAGACGACTTTAACCAGGTGAAAGAGATACAAGGTTTTTTCTGCATTTATTTAAATAGAAATTAACAAACAATTTTAATTAAAATAGTTCGTTTAGTTGTATAAAATGAAAATCAGCAATCAAAAGCAATTCGAAGTACTGGTTGCTCATATGGAGAAAAATCCTTATTTGCCAAAAGAATTCCACAAGGGGATCAATAAAATGTATTTTAAAAGGGAATGGGACTCTATTGCTGCGACTCTAAATAGTCTTGGCCCTCCAATAAGAGATGCAGATGGTCGCAGAAGGTATTTACATTATGTGCATAATTTTACAAATTATATAAGTACATTTGGCTAACGGCAATTTTGTTATAGGTTTGGGCTGATATGAAATTTAATGTTAAGAAAAAACTGTTGCACAACAAAAAGTAAATTTCAGCTACGGGTGGCGGAATATTTAAATAGCAAGTCCTCTCGCCATTAGAAGAGACAGTATCAAGAATACTGAGTCTTAAGAGATTATTAAATCCTACAGGTGTTGTTATGGGTGATTCAACTAAATCTGTTCATGCCATATCAACACCTGAAAACACGCCGATTGTGAACAACTACGACGACGACATGACAGCGCCCATATCTTCAACTAGTCCGTACCGACAGCTGATTCTGGTGTTGGTATGCTTAACGGTTTGGAAAATGCAGAGGTGGAAGTACGAGAACAAGGGGAAGTTGATAACGATGTAGAAGTTCCTAAGTCTTTCCAGTGATCTAGACATAGGCCCCGATTGCGAGTGTCGATCAGCGATCGACTCGACAATTGTCGATTGCGTCGATTGATTCCGGATTTGGTATTGTGTAACTCAATCGATGAAGAAGTAGACTATTGTGAATAATTACGTCAATATTGTGAGTAAAAACATGAATATTGTGAATATTTCGTTTTTTGACAGTTGTTTGACTGTCGTTTATTTATTTCATCAAAGAAATTCAATACACCAAATCATTCGAACAGGACTTGTTTTTCTTATTTTCACCCATTTTTTCCCGTAAACGTACAGGAGGTCATTCTAGTTTAGTACCTAATAAACTAGATAAACAAATAAATAAATAAATAAACTAAATAAACATCTAAGTTGAGTACTTAATCTTTCCTATCTGTGTTTTGCTTGTGTTTTGCTTGTGTTTTCAAACAAACTCCCTTAGCAATATAGGGATTTGCTTCCATGAACGAAACGAGGAGCTATCCGTGCAGGGACGGGTTAAGAATATCCCTGCAGCGATACCTCTCGCTTGTCGTAAAAGGCGACTAAAACAAAGGTAAACAAAAATCACATCTAGGCAATTTAGAAAACACCAAAGTGAGCCTAGGGACACATATACCACCATTAAACTGCCCCACAAGTGTACATGCAAATCAGTGGGTTGACACGACTGGAGATCACCGGTGTTGTAAGAGTAAGATCAAACAAAAAAATCTGGAGCAAAAGGCAGGCCTAAAAACAATTGGTGCAAACAAATGCAAAAACACCAGCATTTGATTGGCCTCAGCGATGAAGTAATCCCAAACCGGGAAGCCTGCCGCTACTTTCTGAGGTCAAACCGGCGGACCCCACAAGCGGACCAGTAGGAATGCAGTTAAGTGGGAAGGTTATGGTCCTACACTTCTGACCATAACAACGCCGGAAAAAGGAAAAGAAGAAGAAGAAGAAGAACGAAACGAGGAGCTCTATTTGTTTTTTTTGTTCGTAACCTGCTTTCACCTGGATTAGAATTTCATAAATACTCCATAAATTCATTATTTTCATTAAAATTACTTCATTTCGTAAGCAAAAAAAAATATCTTTTCCTCTAACAGAAAGCAACGATCAGTATTTTGCGATCGACAACAAGCGAGTGTCAAATCGACAACGGTCGATCAGAATCGACATCCACAATACCAACATCTGCAATCGACGATCGATGATCGATAAATGTCGATCGTCGATCGCTGATCGACACTCGCAATAGGGGCCATACTCGTACATCTAGAGAATATAGAGCAGAACTACTTGTGAAGCAAACCAAAATACAAGAGAGCTTGTACAACAAATTTAGAGAAGGGTTGCAAAAAATTGAAAGGCACCTAAAAGAAATAGAAAAATATGATAGAAAGCGGTTTGAATAAGAAAAGGAAAGACTTCGGCTGTATGCACAAGAAATAAACAACAGTGAGAGACAGAGGCCCCTATTGTGAGCGTCGATCAGCGATCGACTCGACAATTATCGATTGCGTCGATTGATTCTGGATTTGGTATTATGTAACTCAACCGATGGAGAAGTAGACTATTGTGAATAATTACGTCAATATTGTGAACACTTCGTTTTTTGACAGTTGTTTGACTATAGTTTATTTAATATTTATTTCATCAAAGAAATTCAATACACCAAATCATTCGAACAGTACTTGTTTTTCTTATTTTCACCCATTTTTTCCCATGAACGTACAGGAGGTCCATAACTATTTAGTTCGGTATTTAATTCTTCCCATTCTGTGTTTTGCTTGTGTTTTCAAACAAACTCGCTTAGCAATATCGGGGTTTGCTTCCAAGAAAGAAACCAGGAGCACTAATTGTTTTTTTTTTTCGTAACCTGCTTTGACCTGTATTGGAATTTCAAAAATACCTCATAAATTCATTATTTTTATTAAAATTACTACATTTAGTACGCACAACAAATATGTATATATTTCTCTAAACGAAAGCAACGATCAGTTGCGATCGACAACAAGCGAGTGTCAAATCGACAACTGTCGATCACAATCGACATCCACAATATCAACATCTGCAATCGACGATCGATAAATAGGGGCCAAAGACTGGAATACAACAAAATTAAAATTATGGAAATAGAAATGAAAAAGAGGAAAATAGAAATCAAAGAAAGAAAACTTGATTTACTTTCTTCAAAGGAAAATAATTCCCCAAGTAGTGAGACGTAAATATTTCTTATTTTATACAATATTATATTGTTTTTCTTTTGTTTCTTTATACAGGGTGTCCCACGAGCAGTGTGCCAAAAAGCTAGAGCGTGTAGGTCTGGTCAAGACAAGAAAGCCGCCGTTTAGGCGGGAGGGCCAATTTTCTAAAAAATTTACTTAATTTGGAAAAAAAATATTAAAAATCAACAGTTACATCCACAATGCCGTGATGCCTTTTTTGTAAAGCCAGAAATCTCTTCTTTCATGTTGTTTTTAAACGAAGCTGTTTTAAGGAACAGTTTTTGAGAAATTAATTTTCAAACTCAAAATGTTGAAAAAAAAAATCGAACTATTTTTTTTCAAAATTGTATGTAATTAGTAATAAATTTTTTTTCAAAAATTCAATTCTCTTATTAGTTTTTAGTTAAAAACAGAAAACCGGATGCAAAAATGTCTGGTAGTTTTGAGAAATTAAAAAAAACCCGAACCATTTTTTTCTAAGAAAAACCTTTTTTTTTTTTTTGTTTTAACGCGGCTGGACTTGTAGGCAAATTAATGTATGTAACATTGACCTCTTTTTTTTATTATTTTTAAAAAATTCGGAGTTTTATGAGGATACAATAAAGTGACAGTATTGGAATAACCCTGGATTAATCCTTTTTTTTCATTGATAACGCCTGAAAACTGACCTGCCAATTTCTCATCAACACATTACGATGTCAAACTCATACTCTCGAGAAGAATTAACGGACATGCACTTCTGCTACGGTTTAGCTAATGGTCGAGATCGTGAAGCCTAAAGACTACGCTGAAAGATATCCCAATTGGAGGTGTCCCAGTCGTAGCATGTTTTCAAGAATCCACTGACGTCTGCGAGAGCACGGAGTGCTAGACCATCAAAGAAGCGAAAGATCAGTTACAGATGGATCAGGAATCTTAGATGAAAAAATGTTGGATTTGGTCCGACGTAATCCCTCCCTTAGTACAAGGAGGATAGCTATTATGCTTGGAGTGCCCAAATCTAGAGTATGGAGAGTGCTTCATACCGAAAACTTACACCCGTACCATGTTAGGCCAGTTCAGGAATTCACCTCAAAAGACAAGTTTTTGAGAGCAGAATTTTGTCGATCATTACTGCTTCGAGATGAAATTGAACGAAACTATTTTGCAAGGATATTCTGGTCGAATAAAGCACAGTTTACCAGAGATGGGGTTACTAACTTCCACAATTTGCATCATTGGAGTAGCACCAATCCACACAACAAAAAAAAAAATAAATCACAACACCGCTTTAGCTGTAATGTTTGGCTTGGTATTGTTGGACAAACTGTAATCGGGCCCCGGTTTTTGAATGCCGTTATTAATGGAGAATCATACCTGCAATTCCTACGAGACCTTTTGCCCGATTTGATGGACAACGTTCCTTTGGCCATAGCAGATAATTTAATCTATCAGCAAGATGGAGCACCAGCACACTACAGCTTACGGGTTAGAAACTGGCTGGATGATCATTTTAGTGGCCGTTGGATCGGAAGAAGGGGCCCCACGGAATGGCCACCTAGATCACCAGATCACCAGATTTAACTCCTCTAGATTTTTATGTGTGGGAATTCATGAAGAATTATGTTTACGAAGTGGAAATAGTGGGGCATATTTCTATAGTCGTTCGAATCGAACGTTCGATCCGCACATTCGATTCACTTTCGCACTCCCTTGCCATTCCTATATCCGCCGGGAGCACTACCCTATCGTTCCCGAATCGTTCGAACTCCCTTTCCTTATTTGACATTTAATTCGTATTAAATCTGAAATTACCGGAATTTCATTCAGTTTGTTGTCGAATTTAAAGATGGACTCAGTTTCACTTTTTTTTTATCAAAATGAGGAAATATATAAATGTCGGGATAATTTACGGAAAAAAGCAAAAGATGTTATGGCCCTGTCGGATAAAAGGTAGGTAGGTGAATTAAAGATTTTAAATATTTAATAAATTTACAATACATTACTTTGTAGTTTTGTTCAACACTTTCGCTTAAATAAGGCAGCTTTTTTGTATGTGCTGAACATTTTAAGCAAAAAATTATCCCCGTGCATAAGGGAAGAATCTCTTTCACCTAAAGAAAAATTAGTTGCTTGTTTAAGGTTTTTTGCTAGTGGCAATTTTCAACGCGGATCTGGAAGGGACTACAACGTGTGTATCGCCCAGGGAACATTCAGCAAAGTCTTGAAGCAGGTGCTCAACATCTTAGAAAAAGAATTGTGCCCTACGTGGATCAATCTGCATATGAACCCGGAGGAGAAGATGGAAGCAAAAAGTTGTTTTTATGATAAAAGTAAAATACCTGGAGTCATAATGTGTGTTGATGGCACACATGTGGGTATTAAGGCGCCATCAACACATTCCCATCTTTATTACAATCGCAAAGGCTTTTACAGTCTGAATGTCCTCTTAGTAAGCATATATGTACATATTTTAAAACTTCTATCAAATTAAATAAATGAACATATTCTTTTCAGATTTGTGACCATAAACAAACGATTCGTTTTGTAGATGCGCGGTATCCGGGAAGTGTACATGACTCCTTAATATGGAACAACTCTCCTGTTAGCACATACTTTCAGGATATATACGACAAAGGAGAACGCAATCAAAGGATCTTAGGTATTTCTTCCCATACATACATATTTAAAATGCAGGCAAATTCAACATTTTCGCTTTTCTTTTAGCAGATGCAGGCTATGCTCTTTTTCCCTGGCTACTAACTCCTTTCCGGGCAGTAGAAGTCCGATCTGCCGAATCAAAATTCAACCATCACCACAGTGTTGGTCGGAACATAATCGAACGGACGATAGGAATCCTCAAAAGCAGATTTCGCTGTATACATTCCTCTAGAATATTGCAGTACGAGCCGAAAAAAGTCATCCAAATCATAAATGTTTGCTGTGCGCTGCATAACGTATGCAAACATTTTCAAGTGTATTGGGAAGAACCAGAAGATTTTGTAGAACCAGAAACAAATAATCCAGAATCGCAAAGTTTTCAAGTATCACAATATTCCGATGTTGCTAGAATTATAAGAAATGAAATAATGATGGCGCTTTAGATCTGAACAACGTTTTTTTATTTATTATTTAAATTTCTTATGTTGGAGCTCAAGTTCTAACATTTTCTTCTTGACCTGAAGCTTCTCGAAAGCAATTTGCTCCATTGGCTTATTGTGCCGCATGTTTTCTTCGAGAATGCTCCTGTTTGTTTGTGAGACTTCCTCTAAGGCTCGATAAATTCGCTTTGTAGCAGACAGATGAACAGCTGCGTGACTCGAACTTTGCTGCGCAGCTTCCTTAATAGTTTTTGCCAAATCTTTTTGGATGCTAATTTGCGTTGTAAGCAATTCCAACTGGCAAGGAAGGGTATTTCGCTGCGCCACAGCGACATTCTTTTTATTCTTTTGATCTGCAATAAAACTTATAATTTAGATTGACGGTTAGTTCGTAATGTGGTTTCATTACCATTATCTGATATGCTGGGAAGCTCTATATCCGGACCTTCTACATCATACCGAGACAATTTTTCTTGAGGCTCGATGTCCATCGGTACTTCACGCTGGGCGAGTCCAAAAAAAACACTTTTTTCAACCCCCTCTATTGTCTCCTTTAGACTTGTGAGGGCAATCACCTCCTCGTCGTCTTGGGTGAACGAGTGCATTTTATTTGGACCCCCCCCCCGTGGCCTTTAATTCCCGTTTATTATGAGATAGTTTTCTCTTTAAATGGGATTTATAATCACTCCACACCTTAAAGTATTTACACATGATTATACATTAGAATAGTTTTATGTTCATTCTACTTACTTTTTTCCACTCACCAACATCCTTTATTGGAGGTCCGAGACTATTTAATCTGCCTTTTGTGGTTTCCCAAAATTCTCGGGTTTCCTCCGGTAATCTATTTGGTTGATTTTTAGCTATGTCCGGATTATTTTTCATAGCTCCAATTAAGCATGAAAACTGCTCCCGGTTAGTTATTTTTTTCCTATAAAAAAATGAAAACCCTGAAAAAACCACCAAACCATTTAAATAATACTTACATGCTTAAAAAAAATGTTTGGCGCGATTGAAAAGCAGCGGACAGAATATGACATTTAAATTCGAATCGAACGATTACTGGAATCGCAATTTACATTACCGAACGTGAAAGATTCACGTCGATTAGGAAGTTCATTTCATTTGACGTTATTTATTCCCCCCGACGGGTATAGAAATGCGGACGTACGAAACATTCCCCCCGGCGGGTATAGAAATATGCCCCAGTATCTTTGGAACAACTGAAAGAACGGATTGAAGTCGCTGGAGTCAAATTGCAGGAAAATTTGTCAAGCATAGACTTATGTGCAGTCATTAGAAGGAGATATAATCTTTGCCTTCTAAAATTTTTTTTATAAAAAAGGGTTCAAAGTTTCATACATTAATTTGCCTACAAGTCCAGCCGCGTTCATATGCGAGGTCTCCCATATAACACATTTGAAAATGAAATATGTAAAGTAAGTAGATTTTATTGTTAGAAAAAGGCTTATTCACAACTTCTTATCTTCTTATTTTCCAGTTTTTTCATCCTATTCGCCCAGCAAACGTCCAAATTATTTTTAATAATAAAGGATTACATAGTGGTAACGCTGACACGTATTTTTATTCATATGATGACTCCCAAAATGCAATGAAAAAACACATGGCCAAAATTGGAAATCGGTATATTGAATTGTTTTTCGATGGTAAAATAAAAAAACAGAAAAGCAGTTTCAATCGTCCAAATACCGAAAACTTGAAAAAAAATTAATTAATCAATTCAGATACATACGAAACGCGGAAGCATTTTCCAGTATGCACAATAATTTAAGAAAGCACTAAAGATATGCTAATTACTTACTATCGTTTATTGTACTTTAGTAAAAATATAAACAAATATCTTAAAGCGATCCCCAAAATATTAATCTTTTATTACATCGTATTATATATACTCAAAGAACACAAGCAATAGTTAGCAAGTTTCATGCATTATAAAATGAATTTAATTGTGTAAGACTTCAACAGTACTGTATATATTTGAAAAGAAAGTTTTCCTATTGACTAATTATGAACTAACAGACGTACAACAGAAACTCGATACTCACCGCAAAGTTTAATAATTATAACATTCGCATGTCGGGTAAGTAATAACTGCCTTCACGATAGTCATTGAGCCATTTTCGCCTATCTTCGACTGTCATAAACCACTGGTCTTTCAAGTACTACGACACATCGATCTTAAAAAGTGGTAATTAGGTCAGCAGAATGCATTAGGTGCTAGATCACCCCTATTCCTGTTGTCGTTTTCGACGAAAAGAAAAACGATACGACTGAACGCACATTCCCTTTGTCGTTTTTTCGATGCGATTGTCGTTTGCAAATGTCAAACGTCATTTTCTTGTCGTTGAACGGTACCATTCGGCATTCTCTAAGAATTTACGAAACGACAAAGAGATAAGAAGGGGGATTTTTGTCGCTTTGTTTTCATCAGACGACTTTAACCAGGTGAAAGAGATACAAGGTTTTTTCTGCATTTATTTAAATAGAAATTAACAAACAATTTTAATTAAAATAGTTCGTTTAGTTGTATAAAATGAAAATCAGCAATCAAAAGCAATTCGAAGTACTGGTTGCTCATATGGAGAAAAATCCTTATTTGCCAAAAGAATTCCACAAGGGGATCAATAAAATGTATTTTAAAAGGGAATGGGACTCTATTGCTGCGACTTTAAATAGTCTTGGCCCTCCAATAAGAGATGCAGATGGTCGCAGAAGGTATTTACATTATGTGCATAATTTTACAAATTATATAAGTACATTTGGCTAACGGCAATTTTGTTATAGGTTTGGGCTGATATGAAATTTAATGTTAAGAAAAAACTGTTGCACAACAAAAAGTAAATTTCAGCTACGGGTGGCGGAATATTTAAATAGCAAGTCCTCTCGCCATTAGAAGAGACAGTATCAAGAATACTGAGTCTTAAGAGATTATTAAATCCTACAGGTGTTGTTATGGGTGATTCAACTAAATCTGTTCATGCCATATCAACACCTGAAAACACGCCGATTGTGAACAACTACGACGACGACATGACAGCGCCCATATCTTCAACTAGTCCGTACCGACAGCTGATTCTGGTGTTGGTATGCTTAACGGTTTGGAAAATGCAGAGGTGGAAGTACGAGAACAAGGGGAAGTTGATAACGATGTAGAAGTTCCTAAGTCTTTCCAGTGATCTAGACATAGGCCCCGATTGCGAGTGTCGATCAGCGATCGACTCGACAATTGTCGATTGCGTCGATTGATTCCGGATTTGGTATTGTGTAACTCAATCGATGAAGAAGTAGACTATTGTGAATAATTACGTCAATATTGTGAGTAAAAACATGAATATTGTGAATATTTCGTTTTTTGACAGTTGTTTGACTGTCGTTTATTTATTTCATCAAAGAAATTCAATACACCAAATCATTCGAACAGGACTTGTTTTTCTTATTTTCACCCATTTTTTCCCGTAAACGTACAGGAGGTCATTCTAGTTTAGTACCTAATAAACTAGATAAACAAATAAATAAATAAATAAACTAAATAAACATCTAAGTTGAGTACTTAATCCTTCCTATCTGTGTTTTGCTTGTGTTTTGCTTGTGTTTTCAAACAAACTCCCTTAGCAATATAGGGATTTGCTTCCATGAACGAAACGAGGAGCTATCCGTGCAGGGACGGGTTAAGAATATCCCTGCAGCGATACCTCTCGCTTGTCGTAAAAGGCGACTAAAACAAAGGTAAACAAAAATCACATCTAGGCAATTTAGAAAACACCAAAGTGAGCCTAGGGACACATATACCACCATTAAACTGCCCCACAAGTGTACATGCAAATCAGTGGGTTGACACGACTGGAGATCACCGGTGTTGTAAGAGTAAGATCAAACAAAAAAATCTGGAGCAAAAGGCAGGCCTAAAAACAATTGGTGCAAACAAATGCAAAAACACCAGCATTTGATTGGCCTCAGCGATGAAGTAATCCCAAACCGGGAAGCCTGCCGCTACTTTCTGAGGTCAAACCGGCGGACCCCACAAGCGGACCAGTAGGAATGCAGTTAAGTGGGAAGGTTATGGTCCTACACTTCTGACCATAACAACGCCGGAAAAAGGAAAAGAAGAAGAAGAAGAAGAACGAAACGAGGAGCTCTATTTGTTTTTTTTGTTCGTAACCTGCTTTCACCTGGATTAGAATTTCATAAATACTCCATAAATTCATTATTTTCATTAAAATTACTTCATTTCGTAAGCAAAAAAAAATATCTTTTCCTCTAACAGAAAGCAACGATCAGTATTTTGCGATCGACAACAAGCGAGTGTCAAATCGACAACGGTCGATCAGAATCGACATCCACAATACCAACATCTGCAATCGACGATCGATGATCGATAAATGTCGATCGTCGATCGCTGATCGACACTCGCAATAGGGGCCATACTCGTACATCTAGAGAATATAGAGCAGAACTACTTGTGAAGCAAACCAAAATACAAGAGAGCTTGTACAACAAATTTAGAGAAGGGTTGCAAAAAAATTGAAAGGCACCTAAAAGAAATAGAAAAATATGATAGAAAGCGGTTTGAATAAGAAAAGGAAAGACTTCGGCTGTATGCACAAGAAATAAACAACAGTGAGAGACAAAGGCCCCTATTGTGAGCGTCGATCAGCGATCGACTCGACAATTATCGATTGCGTCGATTGATTCTGGATTTGGTATTATGTAACTCAACCGATGGAGAAGTAGACTATTGTGAATAATTACGTCAATATTGTGAACACTTCGTTTTTTGACAGTTGTTTGACTATAGTTTATTTAATATTTATTTCATCAAAGAAATTCAATACACCAAATCATTCGAACAGTACTTGTTTTTCTTATTTTCACCCATTTTTTCCCATGAACGTACAGGAGGTCCATAACTATTTAGTTCGGTATTTAATTCTTCCCATTCTGTGTTTTGCTTGTGTTTTCAAACAAACTCGCTTAGCAATATCGGGGTTTGCTTCCAAGAAAGAAACCAGGAGCACTAATTGTTTTTTTTTTTCGTAACCTGCTTTGACCTGTATTGGAATTTCAAAAATACCTCATAAATTCATTATTTTTATTAAAATTACTACATTTAGTACGCACAACAAATATGTATATATTTCTCTAAACGAAAGCAACGATCAGTTGCGATCGACAACAAGCGAGTGTCAAATCGACAACTGTCGATCACAATCGACATCCACAATATCAACATCTGCAATCGACGATCGATAAATAGGGGCCAAAGACTGGAATACAACAAAATTAAAATTATGGAAATAGAAATGAAAAAGAGGAAAATAGAAATCAAAGAAAGAAAACTTGATTTACTTTCTTCAAAGGAAAATAATTCCCCAAGTAGTGAGACGTAAATATTTCTTATTTTATACAATATTATATTGTTTTTCTTTTGTTTCTTTATACAGGGTGTCCCACGAGCAGTGTGCCAAAAAGCTAGAGCGTGTAGGTCTGGTCAAGACAAGAAAGCCGCCGTTTAGGCGGGAGGGCCAATTTTCTAAAAAATTTACTTAATTTGGAAAAAAAATATTAAAAATCAACAGTTACATCCACAATGCCGTGATGCCTTTTTTGTAAAGCCAGAAATCTCTTCTTTCATGTTGTTTTTAAACGAAGCTGTTTTAAGGAACAGTTTTTGAGAAATTAATTTTCAAACTCAAAATGTTGAAAAAAAAAATCGAACTATTTTTTTTCAAAATTGTATGTAATTAGTAATAAATTTTTTTTTCAAAAATTCAATTCTCTTATTAGTTTTTAGTTAAAAACAGAAAACCGGATGCAAAAATGTCTGGTAGTTTTGAGAAATTAAAAAAAAACCCGAACCATTTTTTTCTAAGAAAAACCTTTTTTTTTTTTTTGTTTTAACGCGGCTGGACTTGTAGGCAAATTAATGTATGTAACATTGACCTCTTTTTTTTATTATTTTTAAAAAATTCGGAGTTTTATGAGGATACAATAAAGTGACAGTATTGGAATAACCCTGGATTAATCCTTTTTTTTCATTGATAACGCCTGAAAACTGACCTGCCAATTTCTCATCAACACATTACGATGTCAAACTCATACTCTCGAGAAGAATTAACGGACATGCACTTCTGCTACGGTTTAGCTAATGGTCGAGATCGTGAAGCCTAAAGACTACGCTGAAAGATATCCCAATTGGAGGTGTCCCAGTCGTAGCATGTTTTCAAGAATCCACTGACGTCTGCGAGAGCACGGAGTGCTAGACCATCAAAGAAGCGAAAGATCAGTTACAGATGGATCAGGAATCTTAGATGAAAAAATGTTGGATTTGGTCCGACGTAATCCCTCCCTTAGTACAAGGAGGATAGCTATTATGCTTGGAGTGCCCAAATCTAGAGTATGGAGAGTGCTTCATACCGAAAACTTACACCCGTACCATGTTAGGCCAGTTCAGGAATTCACCTCAAAAGACAAGTTTTTGAGAGCAGAATTTTGTCGATCATTACTGCTTCGAGATGAAATTGAACGAAACTATTTTGCAAGGATATTCTGGTCGAATAAAGCACAGTTTACCAGAGATGGGGTTACTAACTTCCACAATTTGCATCATTGGAGTAGCACCAATCCACACAACAAAAAAAAAAATAAATCACAACACCGCTTTAGCTGTAATGTTTGGCTTGGTATTGTTGGACAAACTGTAATCGGGCCCCGGTTTTTGAATGCCGTTATTAATGGAGAATCATACCTGCAATTCCTACGAGACCTTTTGCCCGATTTGATGGACAACGTTCCTTTGGCCATAGCAGATAATTTAATCTATCAGCAAGATGGAGCACCAGCACACTACAGCTTACGGGTTAGAAACTGGCTGGATGATCATTTTAGTGACCGTTGGATCGGAAGAAGGGGCCCCACGGAATGGCCACCTAGATCACCAGATCACCAGATTTAACTCCTCTAGATTTTTATGTGTGGGAATTCATGAAGAATTATGTTTACGAAGTGGAAATAGTGGGGCATATTTCTATAGTCGTTCGAATCGAACGTTCGATCCGCACATTCGATTCACTTTCGCACTCCCTTGCCATTCCTATATCCGCCGGGAGCACTACCCTATCGTTCCCGAATCGTTCGAACTCCCTTTCCTTATTTGACATTTAATTCGTATTAAATCTGAAATTACCGGAATTTCATTCAGTTTGTTGTCGAATTTAAAGATGGACTCAGTTTCACTTTTTTTTTATCAAAATGAGGAAATATATAAATGTCGGGATAATTTACGGAAAAAAGCAAAAGATGTTATGGCCCTGTCGGATAAAAGGTAGGTAGGTGAATTAAAGATTTTAAATATTTAATAAATTTACAATACATTACTTTGTAGTTTTGTTCAACACTTTCGCTTAAATAAGGCAGCTTTTTTGTATGTGCTGAACATTTTAAGCAAAAAATTATCCCCGTGCATAAGGGAAGAATCTCTTTCACCTAAAGAAAAATTAGTTGCTTGTTTAAGGTTTTTTGCTAGTGGCAATTTTCAACGCGGATCTGGAAGGGACTACAACGTGTGTATCGCCCAGGGAACATTCAGCAAAGTCTTGAAGCAGGTGCTCAACATCTTAGAAAAAGAATTGTGCCCTACGTGGATCAATCTGCATATGAACCCGGAGGAGAAGATGGAAGCAAAAAGTTGTTTTTATGATAAAAGTAAAATACCTGGAGTCATAATGTGTGTTGATGGCACACATGTGGGTATTAAGGCGCCATCAACACATTCCCATCTTTATTACAATCGCAAAGGCTTTTACAGTCTGAATGTCCTCTTAGTAAGCATATATGTACATATTTTAAAACTTCTATCAAATTAAATAAATGAACATATTCTTTTCAGATTTGTGACCATAAACAAACGATTCGTTTTGTAGATGCGCGGTATCCGGGAAGTGTACATGACTCCTTAATATGGAACAACTCTCCTGTTAGCACATACTTTCAGGATATATACGACAAAGGAGAACGCAATCAAAGGATCTTAGGTATTTCTTCCCATACATACATATTTAAAATGCAGGCAAATTCAACATTTTCGCTTTTCTTTTAGCAGATGCAGGCTATGCTCTTTTTCCCTGGCTACTAACTCCTTTCCGGGCAGTAGAAGTCCGATCTGCCGAATCAAAATTCAACCATCACCACAGTGTTGGTCGGAACATAATCGAACGGACGATAGGAATCCTCAAAAGCAGATTTCGCTGTATACATTCCTCTAGAATATTGCAGTACGAGCCGAAAAAAGTCATCCAAATCATAAATGTTTGCTGTGCGCTGCATAACGTATGCAAACATTTTCAAGTGTATTGGGAAGAACCAGAAGATTTTGTAGAACCAGAAACAAATAATCCAGAATCGCAAAGTTTTCAAGTATCACAATATTCCGATGTTGCTAGAATTATAAGAAATGAAATAATGATGGCGCTTTAGATCTGAACAACGTTTTTTTATTTATTATTTAAATTTCTTATGTTGGAGCTCAAGTTCTAACATTTTCTTCTTGACCTGAAGCTTCTCGAAAGCAATTTGCTCCATTGGCTTATTGTGCCGCATGTTTTCTTCGAGAATGCTCCTGTTTGTTTGTGAGACTTCCTCTAAGGCTCGATAAATTCGCTTTGTAGCAGACAGATGAACAGCTGCGTGACTCGAACTTTGCTGCGCAGCTTCCTTAATAGTTTTTGCCAAATCTTTTTGGATGCTAATTTGCGTTGTAAGCAATTCCAACTGGCAAGGAAGGGTATTTCGCTGCGCCACAGCGACATTCTTTTTATTCTTTTGATCTGCAATAAAACTTATAATTTAGATTGACGGTTAGTTCGTAATGTGGTTTCATTACCATTATCTGATATGCTGGGAAGCTCTATATCCGGACCTTCTACATCATACCGAGACAATTTTTCTTGAGGCTCGATGTCCATCGGTACTTCACGCTGGGCGAGTCCAAAAAAAACACTTTTTTCAACCCCCTCTATTGTCTCCTTTAGACTTGTGAGGGCAATCACCTCCTCGTCGTCTTGGGTGAACGAGTGCATTTTATTTGGACCCCCCCCCCCCGTGGCCTTTAATTCCCGTTTATTATGAGATAGTTTTCTCTTTAAATGGGATTTATAATCACTCCACACCTTAAAGTATTTACACATGATTATACATTAGAATAGTTTTATGTTCATTCTACTTACTTTTTTCCACTCACCAACATCCTTTATTGGAGGTCCGAGACTATTTAATCTGCCTTTTGTGGTTTCCCAAAATTCTCGGGTTTCCTCCGGTAATCTATTTGGTTGATTTTTAGCTATGTCCGGATTATTTTTCATAGCTCCAATTAAGCATGAAAACTGCTCCCGGTTAGTTATTTTTTTCCTATAAAAAAATGAAAACCCTGAAAAAACCACCAAACCATTTAAATAATACTTACATGCTTAAAAAAAATGTTTGGCGCGATTGAAAAGCAGCGGACAGAATATGACATTTAAATTCGAATCGAACGAATCACTTCACTCGTTCGATTCACATTCACCTATTCGCGCTATTCTCAAATCCGTCGGATGAACTACGTTATCGACTTCACTTTCGAATTTTCGAAGTTAGCATCTGACGTTTGTTTTGATAAATTTAAATAAACATTTTGGAGTATTTGTTTACAAAAAGCTGAAAAAATATATCATGGACAGTATCGCTCACTCTTTTCAAGGCGCGGGTGCGCAGAAAAGAATAATGCGGTTACATTTAACGAGATCCGCTGGAGATATTATGCATTTATCAGATGCATGGTAAGTTTAATCATTATATGTAAATTCTTTCAGTAAGTGTTTGTTTTCATTTTCGTAGCTTTGTAAAAAATGTCCGGCTAAACAAAGAAGCCTTTGGATATGTTTTGAGGATCCTGGAAAAGGAGCTTCCCAAGGGAAGAAAATCTTTCGCTATATCCCCAAAACATCAGCTAGCTGCTTGTCTTCGATTTTTCGCCGAAGGAAGTTATCAACACGGTGCCAGTAAAGATTACAATGTCTGTATTGCACAACCAACTTTCTGCAAGATACTGGCTCGAGTTTTGAATATATTGGAGAGAATATTGTGCCCAAAGTGGATTCAATGGTTCCGAAGAGCAGAAGAAGGTAGGTTTGAAAAATATGAACCCGGTTACAATTCGAAGTACCGAATATCGAACAACGATTTGAATTAGCAACTTGAACAGAACACTCGTTTTAAATTGACTTTGATTTTATTCCTTCATGGATGATGGTTACAACCAAAAAAAACAAAGAGAGAGTAGTTAGTTCACAAAGAAAAGAAGAATATATATAGGATATGGTACAGTAAAATAAAATCCACAGATTCAGCCAATTAATTCAGTTACAATTAATGTGAAATTTCGTATAACAATATTTCGTATATCAATATTTCGTATAACAATATATAGTTGACATATGCGAATAAAATGATATAAAAATGAAATGAAACTATACATATCAAATAACAAAAAATAACAAGAGTAATTCAGGCTTTAAATAGTTACAACATTTTTTAACATCCTCCCGGCCACGAGTTCATGTTGATTCGGTAATCTCCAAGGGATACAACAGCTGTATCGGCCTTCTCAAAACGGAACCATTGCCAAGACGTATCTCACAAGCGCGGATCTTGCCATCTCGTCCAGGAAATACTTTTTGGATTACAGCAATGTGCCAAAGCCTTCGCGGTAATGACGGATCCTCTAGTAATACCACACGGCCAACTTGCAAACAAGATTTTAAAGAATTTTTTACTTGATGTAAAGATCTTAGTTGCTGTAGATACTCTCTAAACCAACGTCTCTTGAAAGTAGCTAAACAACGTAAACGGTCCTTCCACTGCTTCCTCAAATCCTTTCCTGATAGTGTTTCCGCTGTCGGTTCATTTGAAATTTCATTATTGGTACCCAGGAAGTGCGCTGGGGTAAGCGGTGCCAGGTCAAGTGGATCGTCACCTAAGTAAGTTAATGGCCTGGAATTGATAACTCCTTCAACTTCTACTAATAATGTTTGAAGCTGGTCGATGCTCAAAGTAGATTTTCCGACAGCTGCTCTCAGTGCTGCTTTAACCACTCCTATTAGGCGCTCCCAGAAACCCCCCCACCACGGAGCACGCTCAACTATAAATTTCCATTTTATACGACGTTCGCATAAAAATCCAAGAAATCGCTCGCTCGTTGTCACTTCGTCAAGTTTTCGCAGGTCTGAAGCTGCTCGTTTAAATGTGGTAGCATTATCAGAGTAGATAATACGAGGAACACCGCGCCTCGCTATAAATCTCCTAATGGCGAGTAGACAACTCTCGGTCGTAAGATCCATGGTGCTTTCAATATGGACGCCTCGAACTGCAGCACAGGTGAATAGTAAAAAGTACATCTTTTGCTTTCGTTGATGAACTGGTTCAGCCACATACAAGGGTCCTGCGAAGTCTATCCCTGTCACATCAAATGGTCTCGATCCCAAAATTCGGTCTTTGGGGAGGGGGGCAAAGGGCTGGTTCGCTGCTTTACCTCTAAGAACCTTGCACACAAAACACTTCTGGATTACTGTCCTAAGTAATTGGCGTCCCTTAATAATCCAATATGACGAGCGCAATCGTGAAAGAACAGAAGATGCGCCTGCGTGAAACGCCTTTTCATGAGCATCGGTTACAATGAGTTTTGTGATGTGCGATGACTTTGAAAGGATAATTGGATGAGCCTCGTTAACGTTATCAACTGCAAATTGAAGTCGTCCACTTACTCGCAGAAACCCATCATTGTCATCTAGGAAGGGAGAGAGCATTATTAATTTGGAATTGGAAGGTATACCTTTTGTGTTTCGAAAAGATGCTATCTCTTGGTGGAAATGTAAGTGTTGAACTACATGGAGCCAGTAATTCTCGGCACGCATAATTTCCTCTGCTATAAGGTATTTAGGAAACGTTCGTTTGTGTTTCAATACATCAATAGCACGAAAAACATATGCGGTTACACGCAATAGGCGCCGCCAGGTACTGAAATCTTCGCAGTTTAGTATCGGTGACGTGAAGTTCGAACTCCATGCTACGAGTTCATCAGCTACTAAAGCGCATATTGATGTATGAACTTCAGCTGAAATGGGCCAATTTATCTCTTCATGCATCCACGACGGTCCGTTAAACCAAAGTGAGGAGTTCACCAACGATTTTGCACTGATCCCCCTTGTAAGAAAATCGGCAGGGTTGATTGCACCTGGACAGTGCCTCCATGATGACACATCGGATAGCCTTCTTATTTCTGCGACTCGGCTCTCAATATATGGTTTCCATCGTTTATTCACCCCTTGGATCCAGAATAAAGCAATCTGAGAATCAGTCCATAGGTAGGCCGTATTACAATTTATCTGTAAATTCTTCCGAAGATAAACCAGAAGTCGTGAGGCTACCAGCGCAGCAGTTAGTTCCAGTTTGGGAATGGTTAACTCGTTTTGAAAATCGATTCTAAGTGGTGCAACTCGATTTTTGGCGCAAATGAATTGCACTGATATGTTACCATCGTTGTCGATCGTTTTCGCGTAGGCTACAGCTCCGAATGCATACTGACTTGCATCTGCAAAGACGTGGAATTCAATTGAACTACGGCCAATTAATAAATGACGAGGAATAGCAATTTCAGTTAACTCCGATATCTCATTACAACAGGCTAACCGCACCAAATTTAGATCATCAGGCAGCTCCTCATCCCCATCCAGTTTTCGTCGCCATATGTTTTGGAAGAGAATCTTCAATCTAACAGTCCAAGGGCATAATATACCGAACGGATCGAATATTTTTGCCATGAATTTCAAGACATCCCTCTTCGTAGATCGTACAAGCCCTGACTTCAACAATTTCACCAAAGGTTCTAAGTCCACCTCCAACTCATCTGTAAGTACCACCCAGCGCAGACCTAGTACCTTTTGAGTTCTTGGACTCTGATCCTCTACTGCAAAACACCGTCGAACGCTTTCTCTGTTGCTGTTCCACTTACGTAGTGTCATTGAAGCATCGCTTAGAATCGTGGTTGCTTCCCGATAAATACGTTTTGCGGAATTTTCATCGTCGACGCTGGTTATGAAATCGTCCACATAAAAGGAAGTTCGCAACTTCTCACACGTCTCTTTATATTGACCCATAGCGTCATCGATTATCTTTCGTAGCGTTACAGCGAGAAGAAATGGGCTACTGGTAACTCCAAAGGTAACCCGCGTCATCCGAAAAACCTTTACTTTAGATGGGACTCTTTCGTTTTCTACTGAATCACCAAGCCACAAGAAACGATGACTGTCTCTGTCCTTCTCATTAAGAAGTATCTGATGGAACGCCTTCTCGATGTCGGCAACAATTCCAATCGACCCTGTACGAAAGTTGAGAAGAACCACCAGCAACTCTGGCAGTAGATTACATCCGACCTCAAGACAATCATTTAAAGATGAATAATTAGGAGCATGAGCCGAAGCATCAAACACGATGCGAAGCTTGGATGTTTCTTTATCCTCGCGATATACCGGTCGATGTGGTAAATAAAACGTTCGGCGTTCACTCGTTATTTTACCAGGGACAGGCTCTGCTATACCAGTAGAAATCATCTCGTTAATAGCCGCACTATACTCTTCGATTTTTCCAGCTTTACATAATTTTCGGACAAGAGATTGCATGCGAGCTAAAGCGCCCATTCGATTGTCGTCCAAATGTACTATAGTGGATTTCCAGGGCAACGTCACCTCATATCTGCTACCGTTTCTGCGAATATTAAAAGACAGATCTTTACTCACCTCTTTACTTTCTTCAGAGGAAATCCCAAGTACGTCCAGTTTCCAGAACCTCTCGACATCTTCACAAACACAAACGTGAAGTGACGTAGCACAACTCAACCCGGAACCAGATGATTGCGTTTCTGCTGGGCCTTGGATGGTCCATCCCAGTATAGTATTGATAGCAGTTAAGCTTGCTGTGATACGTTTAATTTCACCAGTAGCAAACTGCCAATAAACATCGGCGCCAATCAGGATGCTTATACCTTCTTCTAAATGATGTCCAGAAATCCTAGCATCAGCCAACATCAATTTGGGAACCTCCGAAGCTATATGGGCACCAGGCACAGAAAGTACATCAAAGCATATTTCTGGAACCTCAATTGCATCGAATACCACCGCCCGATCATCATATTGGCTACGTAATACAACTCGAACCTTGTTGCAGAACTTACTGGGTCTGGGCTTAGTACTTCCAAAAGGAATAACACTCAGGTTATGAACTCCAATTGTCGGCAAATTCAATCGTTTCACTAACGAAGACTTAATGAAAGAGAGTTGGCTACCCCCATCCAAAACCACACGAACATACAAGGGAAGGGAGCCACACTCACTAGAAACAAATGCACAAGCTGTTTGCAGGTATACGTTACCACGCTGTCGGGATTCTGTAGTGCATAAGTTCAACGAAGGTTGAGTAGTCGACGGATGGCTAAAACTCGACCTTGACATCTCATTTTTGTTTATTATCGAAGATGTTGAAGCCCTTTTTGATTCAGCGAAAAGAGGATCGCACATGCTAGTAGAATGCCTTCCACCGCATGTCTTACAAATAATTCCCTTGACCTTACACGTTTTGGAGTTGTGTCCTTTTTTAAAACAACGAAAGCATCTACCCTCCTTCTTTAGGATTTGTTTTTTATCAGCTAAACTTTTCGAGCTACCACACTCTTTCGCATCATGATTCGCTGATTTGCAAAACAAACAGCCGTCTTCCGTTTCAGCAGTAAACAAACCATAAGCTGTTTTGACAGGTCGCGACACGTTCTGTACCTTTGTCCGAGTGATGACACTTCTTGCTTCGTTGGCCTTTTCCAATGATTCAACTTCCCTTTTAAGAAATCTAAGCAAACAATTAACCTGCTTATCGCCAGATGAAATGGATTCAGAGTGGTTTGAAACAGAAGAATTATTAGCTTCGTTTGGCTGATCTGTACAAATGTTGCCATTACCCTCCGAATCATCATAATATCTGTGAAAGTCAACCCGCAATTCATTAGGTAGACATCTCAACAAAACTCCCTTCAGCATTACAAAATAGTTTGAAGTGGGAATCCCGAGCGCTGTCAACGAACGTGTTGATGCAAGCACTGAATTGTATAGCCGTCTCAATCCAGAAACGTCAGATCTTGCAGACACCGGCTGAATTGACAATAAGCCTTGCATAGTGTGATCGACAATCTTTTCGGTATTGCCATACTCCTCTTTCAATAATGAGATAGCGACGTTGTAGTTTGCTTCGGTGGGAGTGAGACCAACCAACGTTTCGGTTGCCTTGCCAGTCAAAACTGTTTCAAGGTAGTTAAATTTATCCACCATACTTATAGAGGGATTTTCATGTATAAGAACCCGATATTGTTCCCAAAACGGGATCCACTCTTTAAAATCACCAGAGAACTTTCTGGGTTGGAGTTTCTGCAAATTAACTGCACTATGCGATGAGTGTGACCATGCTAATGGTTGTGACGATGCATTTTGAGGCATATTTTCAGGCGATGATTCTTCTGCTTTTGCTCGACCTAATTGAAGACGTACCTTTGCTAACCTGTGTTTCAGCCGTGTGATGGTCCCTATTGCTTTATCCTCATAATCCGCTACATTTTCAGCTTCTTTCACTATGTCCTCTGGTTTCAAGAAAGCGATAACCTCAGCGTTAGCCTTTTTTAAACACTCGTGAGCTGACGTTAGACGATCAAGCAACACCTCGATCTCTTCTTCGATATCATCCAAATTGTCCACGTTATCATTTATTTTCGAATCGTCCGATTTAAGATATTCGACCGCACTTTTAACTAATTTGGTCACTTGACCACGATACGAAGCGCGACTTGCTATTTCCATTGTATGTCCCGGGTTTCGGCACCAGATTTGAAAAATATGAACCCGGTTACAATTCGAAGTACCGAATATCGAACAACGATTTGAATTAGCAACTTGAACAGAACACTCGTTTTAAATTGACTTTGATTTTATTCCTTCATGGATGATGGTTACAACCAAAAAAAACAAAGAGAGAGTAGTTAGTTCACAAAGAAAAGAAGAATATATATAGGATATGGTACAGTAAAATAAAATCCACAGATTCAGCCAATTAATTCAGTTACAATTAATGTGAAATTTCGTATAACAATATTTCGTATATCAATATTTCGTATAACAATATATAGTTGACATATGAGAATAAAATGATATAAAAATGAAATGAAACTATACATATCAAATAACAAAAAATAACAAGAGTAATTCAGGCTTTAAATAGTTACAACATTTTTTAACAGTAGGTAAAGCCCATTTTTATAGGAAATGTAAAATACCCGGTGTAGTAATGTGCGTTGATGGGAGTCACATTGCCATAAAGGTTCCGAAGGAAAATCCGCACTTATATTACAATAGAAAAGGATTTTATAGCATAAATGCGATGATAGTAAGTGAAATAAAAATGTTTCATAGGCACATACATATAACAATTAGTTGTTGTTCTTTTTCAGATTTGCGATTAAAAGCAATGGATACGATCAATAGACGCAAGATTTCCTGGGTCTAACCATGATTCCTTTATATGGAATAATAGTAAGGCCCGCGCTTACATCGCACAAGAATACGAGAAAGGAGACGAAACTCTAGGCTGTTAGGCAAGTACAAATTTTGTTATATGGGTACTTTCAGAAACTTAATTTATTTTTTTGCAGCTGATTCTGGGTATCCTCTTGAACCCTGGCTTCTTACCCCATATCGCTCAGTTCAACTGCATTCCCGCGAAAGTAAATTTAATGAACACCACTCTAAGGGAAGGAATGTTGTGGAAAGAACCATAGGCGTGTTGAAAAACCGATTCCGGTGTTTGATGTCGTCTCGAGCTCTTCACTATGAGCCCAGAAAAGCATCACAAATAATAAATGTTTGTTGTGCACTCCATAACATTTGCCTATTCTACAAAGTAAATAGCAAGATCGATTATGTGGAAAATATCGAAGAAAGGCACTCGGACAATGAAAGCGAACAAATAGTGTCAAATGAAGCAAACATTACAAGGGAAGAAGTAATGCTAAGTCTATAATTCAGTTCACAATAAAAACAACAAAATAACAAAGAAATATGAATAAAAAAAAAACGATAAAAAAACAAAAAAACATTGAACAAAAATATCACAATTGTACTCCTTTATAGTTTCATTCTTGATGATCAGTTCGTTTGAGGCTAGTTTTTCTAGTTCAATTTCTAGCAACTTCTGCTTAACTTTTAGCTTTTCTTTATTAATTTTCAACATTTCGGAATTTAACCAGTTTGTCTCTCTTATGTAAGCCTCCAGTGCTTCATTGTGCCTTTTGCTTTCGGCAACGTTTTCTTTCATTTGTACGATCATTTCATTATTTTGGTCAGTACATTTTTCTAATGACCTATATATTCTTCGCAAAGATGAGTTATTTTGCGCATTGGTTTCTTCTTGCATATCACACATCTTTGCTATAGTGTTGTATAATTTTTCTTGTATACATATTTGTTTGTCAAGAAGTTCATTTTGGTTTAAAGCCAGTCTTCGTCGTGAGGTTTGCGCACCGTCATGGACGTATTCCGCTTCTTTTGTTTTTTTTTGCTCCGTTGGTGGGGTAGGGGGTATTTCCTCATTTGGAACTCCAAATGTAAAGGAATTCTCTATACCCTCGACCGACTCTGTCAAAACAACAAGTTGTGCCACCTCCTCTTCTTCGGGTGTTAAACAAATCCGCTTATTCGGACCACCACCTGTTGCGCTTATTTCCCTTTTCATGGAACTTAATTTTTTCTTTAAATGGGATTTATGATCACTCCAAACCTGTAAAGAAGAGTAGTGTAACAGCTAAGTAACTTATCAGGCAATTCCATATGTAAATTACCTTCTTCCATTCAATTATTTCCTTTATTGGAGGCCCCAGTCCGTTGAGCTTCTCGCGCAAATTTTCCCAGAAATCCCTTACTTCTTCGGGTGGTCTTTTAGTAAGGTTTTTGGCAATGTCTGGGTGTTTTTTCATTTCTTCAATGAGCTCCTTAAATTGGTCCCTATTAGTTGTCCTCTTCCTATAAATCAATTTGTTTGTACATATTTAACAAATAAACTGCATCAAATATAAAACTCATATTTTCAGTGATTCACACACAATTTAATCCAATTCACCTAATTCTGTATAGATCCGCAACGATTTTGGCGCTGATCTGAAACGTCACATTTTGTATGGATAGATTCGATTCACGCGGATTTAAGAATACCGTGAATCGTAATTTACATTATCGACACGTGAATCGATTCACTTCGAACGGATTTGGGAATGCAAATTGTTCGAATTTGGCGGACCTTTCGATCCGTCGGATTTGGGAATAGGGCTGAATAAAAGTTTTTAGTAGTTTATTAATGAATTTGTTATATTATTTCTGATGTTAATTGCTACACCATCGTTGATTTCTGAACCACTTTCTGTTCTTATGCCAGAGTCAATAGAAGATTCTCTTGTATAGATATGTCCCAGTTTAATAAAAAATGAAAATATTATGCAAAGCCGCACACACGTTTGTAATTTTAGTTGCCATTTCCGGGTTATAATGCAATAAACGTGCACCAAGAAGACAGCGAAACTGATTTTTCAAGACACCTATTGTCCTTTCAATAATATTTCTGGATCTTGCATGAATCTAATTGAAATTACTTTCCGGAGTTCCATTTTACGCTAACCTGTATGGTGTCATTAAAAAGGATTCTAAAGGATATCCAGCATCACATATTTAGATATGTATTTACAATTTAACATGTTTTTTATTATTTGAAATGATATAAAAAATAATTACCTAGCAACTAAGTGTTTCGCTCCACTCTCTCGAATGTACTTTTTAAAATCTCCTGAAGACCCACGATGTCGCGCATCTAAATAGCTTATGAATATTTTGTTGTCACAAACCTGTGAGAAAATTTTTTCCGGCGTCGTTATGGTCAGAAGTGTAGGACCATAACCTTCCCACTTAACTGCATTCCTACTGGTCCGCTTGTGGGGTCCGCCGGTTTGACCTCAGAAAGTAGCGGCAGGCTTCCCGGTTTGGGATTACTTCATCGCTGAGGCCAATCAAATGCTGGTGTTTTTGCATTTGTTTGCACCAATTGTTTTTCGGCCTGCCTTTTGTTTTTTGTGACACGGGCATGCTCCAGATTTTTTTGTTTGATCTTACTCTTACACCGGTGATCTCCAGTCGTGTCAACCCACTGATTTGCATGTACACTTGTGGGTCAGTTTAATGGTGGTATATGTGTCCCTAGGCTCACCTTGGTGTTTTCTAAATTGCCTAGATGTGATTTTGGTTTACCTTTGTTTTAAGTCGCCTTTTACGACAAGCGAGAGGTATCGCTGCAGGGATATTCTTAACCCGTCCCTGCACGGACTGGAAGAGTGCTTCCCAAGTGTGAAAAGTTTAAATATCTGGGATCTATGATTAATAAAGAAGCAACTTGTGGTGGATGAAGTGGCGGGAAAACTCCGCCATCTGTATCGTCGTACTTTTTAATAAGCATGTACCCTTAAAGTCCAAAAAAGCCAAATTCTCTGCACCCCAGTGGCTAAGCTCGAATATATTGCAGCTTATAAAAAAGCGCGACGATGCTTATAAAACCTGGAAGAAGTACAGAATGTCAATTTTCCTTAACAAATATCGATCTCTTCGTAATGAGGTAGTGTCTAAAATCAGAAATGCAAAACGCGAGTTTTACTGCAGCAAACTTGGCAGTTGCTCGTCGGGAAAAGAAATATGGCAACAATTAGGGAGCCTTGGTATTGGAAAACAAAAGCCGAAAATTCCTGACAACGTTGACTGTGAGCAATTGAACCGGAACTTCTTAGAGTCATGTAGCGGAAGTTTAGTATCGAATAACGCACCTGCCTTTGACCTATCACCGGAAGGAAATCAAAATTTTCAATTTGAATTTTGTGGACTGCGTGAGCGTGATATTGTGGAAGCATTACTATCTATCAAATCCAATGCCATGGGACTCGATGATGTTCATCCTAAATTTGTCAAACTACTACTGCCATATATATTGCCATTATAACCTATGTCTTTAATAACATCCTAACAACGTCGGTTTTTCCCATGCAATGGAAACAGGCAAAGGTTATCCCTATCCCTAAGAAGTCATTAGGCTCCGGAGTGGAATTCAGACCTTTATCAATTCTACCATACCTTTCAAAAGTGTTTGAAAAAACAATCTCAGTGCAAATTCAAAAATATCTTTCTTGTAACAAACTTTTATGCGAAAGTCAATCGGGCTTCCGTCCTAAACGAAGCTGTAAAACTGCCTTATTACTTGTCGTTGATGACATCAGGAAAGCTACTGATGAAAACCATGCCACTTTCTTAACTTTACTCGACTTCTCCAAAGCATTCGACACTGTCAACCATACCACCCTATGCTCAAAACTTAGAGATGAGTTTAATTTTTCAACCTCCGCTACGAGGCTTTTAAGTTCCTACTTACATGGGAGACTTCAACGTGTTGTAACTGGCGAACGATACTCTTCCCTCTTGCCCGTAAAGTGCGGTGTCCCGGAAGGATCAATTCTAGGCCCCCTACTCTTCTCCATGTATGTCAATGAACTCCCTCGACTGATCAAGTACTGCTCAATACATATGTTTGCTGACGACACACAAATTTACGTGAGTCGTCCTCTTGATCGTGTTAACGAAGCCGTGACACTCATGAATGAAGACCTCCAGCTTATTTTTAATTGGTGCACAAAACACGATCTACGATTAAACGCCCATAAATCAAAAGCGCTGGTAATACACAAAAGAAACTTGGATCTTAGTAATTTTCCCCTAATTACCTTAGCTCAAACCCCTATAGAGTATGTTGAAACCGCTAGAAACCTTGGCCTGATATTTAATCGAAAACTTGAGTGGAGCTCACACATAAATGCAACAGTTGGTAAGATTTATGGAGGTCTTCGAGCTGTCTGGACCGCCCAACACTTCATCCCCACTCGGACAAAACTCTTATTGGCGAAAACTCTTCTTACACCTGTTTTGTTATATTGCTGTGAGGTATTCTGCTGTCCGGATTATGCTTCAAGACGGAAGCTAAATGTCGCATTCAATAACATCGCCCGATTCGTTTTTAACTTAAGAAGATACGACCACGTCTCCTCGTACTCGAAACAGTTATACGGACACTCCTTTGACAATCTAATAAAATATAGGACACTATGCCTATTGCATAACATCATGCAAACCAAAGAACCTAACTACCTGTTCAATAAGTTACGCTTTTTGCAGTCAGACAGATTATGTATGCTCATACAAACAAGTTACAACTGCTTAAACTCCGAGCGTCAGTTTTTTGTTGTATCCTGTCGATTGTGGAATTCCCTCCCCATTAATATCAGGAGAATTAGAAGTACTAACAATTTTAAACGTTCCCTCTCTCACTATCTGGCCGTTGAAACTACCACTAATGACTAATTGGTATGTATAAATACTATAATCTATATGACTTTTCCATTTGTCTCTAAAATTTAATTTAACTTTCACATCTTACACACATCAAACTAATTGCTATTTTGAAGGCTTGCACAATTATAAGATGTATCATATCTTGTTACTGTAAGCAATATTTACACTAATAAATGTTAAATGTTAAAATGTTAAAGGCGATATCAATCAATGTTCCAATTTCAACACGCAAAAAAGGCAGGCCGAAAAACAATTGGTGCAAACAAATGCAAAAACACCAGCATTTGATTGGCCTCAGCGATGAAGTAATCCCAAACCGGGAAGCCTGCCGCTACTTTCTGAGGTCAAACCGGCGGACCCCACAAGCGGACCAGTAGGAATGCAGTTAAGTGGGAAGGTTATTGTCCTACACTTCTGACCATAACGACGCCGGAAAAAAGGAAAAGAAGAAGAATTCAGTGTCCTGACCTCCGAGTTTTGTCTGTCGGTAAACCGTCTGTACAGGATTTTGAGTCTTGTCAGGAGTTTATTTTTCTGTCTGTGTAGTGCGTCGATTGTCGCGTTTCGGTACTTGCTCGTGGCATCATGCTGTCGTTGGCGTGGTATCGTACTGTTCATTGTCTTTTTAATTGTCCATTTGTTTGAGGTCCCTGTCAATCCCATAGTTTGACAGGTTCCTATTGGACTATGGAAAGGAGACGGTCGAAGCGAGCGCTCTCGTCAGGGAATTGGCAAAGTGTGGCCAACGCCCTATTGTAATCATAGAGGTACGTTTGGACGTACTCTGCCATTTGCGCGAATTCGTCTGGTAATTTGATTACAGCACTTAGTCCGCAATGGTCACTGTCGTATACGAAGATCCGTAGACAGTTAGTATACCTTTCGTTCGTGACAGCCAGTCTCAGTCGAGAGTCAAGCAGATTGAGATCCAAATTGGAGCCGCTCCTAGAATACGGCTGACTATCCGTTGCGAGTATCTTCAGTCTATACTCTATGCTCAGCAGGACCCACTAATGGCATAGTAGGCTCCCCCTAGTGTTGGGAATATTACTTCCCCAATCACTATGTTTGGCATTTAGATCACCGGCCAGAATGTAGAAGTTTTCTACCGAGTTTAAGCGCAGAGATCGAAAAAGTGTCTCGAGCTCTGCGATGAAAACGATAGGTTGAGGTGCTTCAGGTGCATAAGCTGATATAATGTACATTCTCTTTCCATTTCGGAGAGGAATGCACACAATACAGGCCTCTAGCACCTGGAACCTCCGCACTTCACTGCTATATATAGTTTTATATTTAAAGTTATTTCTAATAAAGATCGCAACTCCCCCGCCTCGTGTGGCGTTGGTTCGGTCCCTTCGAATCACTTTACAAAAACTGTGCCGGATTTTGTGCTTTTGGCTTAGCTTTGTTTCGCTAACCAAAAGTACATCGGGGCTTTCGTCCTGCAACAAGTAGAAAAGTACAGCTCTTCGCTCAATCCTAATCAGTGAATTCACATTCACCGACAGGACCTTTAAGGACCTACCGGCGTACCCATCACGATTCAGGGGCGCTAGGCCCGGCAAAAGCGAGTAGATTCTGTCCATTCTGGTCGCCTGCTCATGGATTTGCCGTTGGAGCGGGCAGATCGCCCTTAATGGCGAGCAAGATCGAACGCAGGTCCTCCTCGGCCTGCGGTGCCTTAGTAACAGGCACTGAGGCTTTAGTTACAGCCACAGGCTTTTGTACCGTCTTTCGCGAACCTGCCGCCATTTGAACGTAGGTCATTTGGGCTGGGACGGCTGGTGTTTGTGAGTGATCTTTCTCCTCAACCTTCTACTTACGAGCCAGATTTGATTTTTTAATGTCTTGGAACTTAGGACATCCACGATAGTTTGCAGGGTGCCCGCGGTTCCGACAGAACACGAACTCAAGCTGCTCCCTGTCCGCGACCGTCTTGGGTCAGGTCGCATTCCTCGTTCATGTGGCTCTTTGCACACTTAACGCATCGAGGCTGCAGTTCGACGCGGCGTGCCCGAGCTTTTGACAGCGGAGACATTGTAAAATGTTTTCTTGTCTTAATTTTTTCCATTTCACACATTGGGATGCTAAGGAAATGATGGTCCTTAGCCTCTCCAGTTTGCTATCGGGTGCGAGCTGGACCAGGAAGAAGGGTAACACACGCTTCTCCCATCTGGCCCGCGCCGTCGAACGCCGTGTTGAACGACCTGACTCCCACGAATTTGAGGTCGTCACTCTCGAACTCTTTGAGCTCTGAGAACATTTCCTCGGGGTCAGTAATCCAGTACACGCCTTTGAGGAGCATCGTTTGCAGCCTCTCGGTCTTGGGGGTAAATGAAAAGAACTCAGTTGCGGTCTCTTTTAATAATTCCTTGACCCGCTTATGCTGTTTCAGTGTGTTACATTGGATAGTACCAATGACGTACTTACACAGATCTATTGTTTCGCGTAGGGCCGTGGCATGAGTAAGGATGGGTGGCACCTTCTCCTTGGCACGTTGCTGCTGTTGCGACTGTTGTTGTTGCTGCTCCTGCTTTTATTGCTGCGGCTGTTGTTGCTGCTTTTTTCGTTGCGGCTGAGGTTGTGGCTGCTGCTCGGCCGTTTTTATTGGCAGCTTCTCTTGTTGCTGTCGTTTAGGTGACTGAAGCTGGGCGGCTGTTGCCTCCTTTTTCCCTTCTGCCGCATCTTATTTAACTTGTCAACTACGGCCTTTAGTCTGGCACGTAGGGCACGTTCCTTCTCCTCGAGCTCCCTACGCTCCTCCTCAGTACCAGAACTTGATGGGGCGGCGAAGGGGTTTTTGTCGCTCGTGTAGCGGTCTACCGTACCATCGGAGAGGCAGCAGATGTTTGCTTCTACGGAGACCACTGATTGTTGTTGTCGTTTTCCAGCTGCTTTGGGCGTCGATGGTGATGGTGAAGGCGCCCATTTCCTCCCTTCGACCTGCAGCTTTTCGGTCGAAGTGTGCTTAATAACATTGGGTCTCGGATTGACCCGTCTGCTTCTTTTCATGACGGCGGCCGGTGATACATCATCTATCTGCTTGTGGCAATACATAATCATCGACTAAGTCTTCTAAAGGTTCAACATCCAATTCAAATTCTTCAGTATCATTCAAAGAAACAACAATTTCTGAGGTTTCAATATTTTGGTCGTCGACTAGCCATATCTATCATGTAATAGTGTTTATGCTACCGTAATGAGAAATAAAAACGTGGATACACTCCTTCTTAAGAGCAACAAATAACTGGATTGACTAGCGATGATCAATTGTTTTTTGTCTCACAACCTCTACGCCCCCCTTCCTCTATATGCTTCAGAAAGCAAATTTCACATAGAAATTTTCGTGGAATAATTTTATATCAAACCATTCGTGGAATAATCACTCAATATTTGTGCATAAAACATTTTACTTACCATTTACTCGAACTCTTACATGAATAAGTGAATTATTTTGTTGTCAATAATACAATAAAAAACTTGGATGATGATATTTTAACATTATTTATATTTAACTTATTTTTGTAGTGATTGAAAGATAACAAATGTAATATTAAGTTCCTACATTTATGTAATTATGTATATCGGGACAAAAATGACCCGTCGTCAGTTCTAGGTAAATCAATTTTTTTTCAAGCGTATGATACTCGTAATTACGAAGCCACAAATATTAAAAACTCATAAAATGTATTAATTGAATAAATGACAAAAAGTTTAATTATCATAAATGAAATAGAAACAAATTTGGAGGTAATTGAAATTGTCAATGGGACAAAATGGGATCGGAAGCGGTTTAATTGTTAAGTTTGTTCTTTTTTTTATTTTAAGAATTTTGGTCTAGCATAAGACTAAGTTATTGTATATCAATAGCATAAGACTAAGTTATTGTATATCAATAATTAAGAAACGTCTGTTCATGAGTCTATGAATATGGTTTAGAAACTCCTACCCGGCCTTCTTTTTGATCATCATCAATTATCTCTTGTTTGCCACTATTAATTATCCGTTTTCAGTTTTAGACCCTACCATGGCCAGCTGCGTATATCAAACTTATTAAATTCCGATTTGACAGCATACAACAGGGGTTCTAAGAATAGAGTAGAATTTAATGCTTCAAAACTTTATTAAAGTGAAACACAGACCCCAACACTTGCATCTCCACTTACATTTTTCCTCAAACGCTGCAAAAAAAGTTGTTTACTCCTTGTAATTCTTTTACCTGGGCGATAATCGACAATAATAAAAACTGAAAAGCCAAAAATGTTTTCGGGTCCGCACACAATATTTGTTCGTATACGATGCATATTGCTGTCCTAAAGTTGTAGAACCTTGCAGCCAGAAATTGGTTCTTCTTAGGGATTATCGAAACGAAAGGGCAATCTGGTGTTCTACCTTCTACACCTGACCTGTATTCTCATAATGCAGCTTAGTAGGGACGGAAAAGTGCACCGAATACCTTAAATTTAACCTGTGTCACGTTATATACATATATGTATGTCGATAGCATATTATTGTGTTGAAATAGGGAAAGCATAAAGTACTTCTTTTGTTGCGTATTTACACTATAATAATAATATGAGAACCAGAACTTCTGTCATAAATGTACTTATATTTAAGAAGAAATATCACATACGAATACTTAACATATTGTTAAACCTCATTATAAAATTGCCTGCAGTTGTACACATTGTAGGAAAAAAATTGGATATGAATCGATAACGGTTAACATGTTCGGATGAAAAAGGTTAATTTTAATTTGCGCCCTCTGAAATGGGTTTCTTCCTTGCTTGCAAAACTGAATATAACTATAGATATACTTTTGATTATCTTAATGGGTATCGACTGAGAGCGTGGAAGTGCTCCATTCGCGTGCCTGCTCGATGAACCTCTTTAATATAGTTTATCACTTTCATCTTCATCAGTACTGCTATAACTGCAAGAATGTCTAACTCGTATTTACTGTATTTTCAAGTACATTGAATATCAGTGATCTTTTTCACGGATTGGCTCCGAATCAATCGATCGATACAGGAATTTGGTTTACATTTTGTTTAAAAAACCTATCAGTCCAGAAATCTTTCTAACTTTAAACTTCTTTAAGGGGCTTTTCCAAACTTAGATAGCCTTTTTTTTGCCGGTAATAAGACCAACTTATTGTTTTCAATAACATGGCGCATCTTTAAACAATTACATTTCCTTAGGACAATATTCTTTGCTGTCTTTAGCAGGGTTAAGGTCGTCGCCGTCATACTTAGAACAATATAATTCGTAATACTTTTATTACAATCTTTCTTTCCTCTCGTGATGACCGATTTTAAAAACATCATAGCGATCGTTGCGATCCGGATGGCTACCAACTCGTTCATAGAATATTTAGACACAAGTTTCCTGTTACGATTTTAAGTTTTTCTGTTTTCTTCCTAAAACTTTGCAATCTCGCTGGGTTTCTTATTTTGACTCCAAAAATTAGCTCGAAGAATGATGGGGAGATAGTTGATGATTTTCTGCTGGTTATGACCCGTTCGCGACACATGTCCGCAGTGGTACCTTCGTCGTCTTATCGACACTCACGCTGACAGTATCCAGTCAGTTCCTTCTGGGTGGAAACTCGAGTCTGGATTCTGACTGATAGCGAATGGTTGCGAGTTCACCCGTTTGGGTGAAAACCCGAATCGGGGCTCTAACCAAATCGCAGTGCTAGTTACGCCGTATTTACCTAGGAAGTAGTTATTGGTAATATTTGATTAATCTCGTGTAGGTAAAAACCCGAGTCGAAGTATTAACTTCCGGGTTAACAATCTCTACTTACTGTTTTACTCGTCGAGCGACAACTTGAGTTATTGTAGGCCACGCTATTCGCTCTTTGCCCGACGTGTTTATAAAAATCAACACTGCTTTGTTGATGTCCCGAAGCCCCAATCTGACAGTAAAAGAATTAGATTTCAATGGTTGTTGTATTTCTCCTCTGTCTGCGGTCGTCTTGATGCACTGCGTATGTTCAGCTGACTCATAGAAAATTCACTGAAGATTGTCTCTCAGCCAAGCGCCCCGGCCTTTTATATGGCTATGGGAACGGCAATCTTCCAGTCGTCACTGTCAATTCCCTGTCTGTTTTTTTTTTGTTTAGATCGGCTTCTTTGTTTAACCCCCCCACTCGTTTATATAAGAAAATATACATATTATGTAGGTAAATTTATTTGTTTCTATTTGGAAAATATGTTGCAAATGAATTTTTCCTTCACAATACTTTAGAGGCAAATGCAGCGCTTGGTCAGTTACGATACTGAATGAATTGACGGTTTTTCAACTTCTTAATGATTTGACCTCGTTGGTCAGTGTGAACCTAACTAGATAGATAAACGTACATTTTGAAAACGCATCCATAGTAACTATCAGAGATGGGCTTAAATGATCCATATGGCACGTATGGAGTTGCACATTAGACTTCATATCCTTCTTGTTTTCTTAGCAAGTAGTATGCAGGTTATGTAATTAAATATTTTCCCTTCGACCAACTACCAATCCTTTCGTATAATTGCGTCAACCTTTTTGGCTCCTATATGGCCCTGATCATGATCATCTCGGATTATTCGCCGTTGCATGCCTTTCGAAATTACGGGAAAATGAGCTCCATCGCAGAATTAACGGTTGGCGCCGCCTCGTACTGTAACCCTCGTAACCCTCATACTGCTTCTCCTTAAAAATTCTGGCGACCAACTTGCAAAACTCGTCGGTTTGCTGGCATTCTTTCATTTGATGTAGAATGCTATCTTCAATAGCCATAATAGCGGCTTAAAGCGTCTACTTGCGGCATTGCTGTGCCCGAACGATGCGTCACCTGACATTTATAATTTTGGACATAAATTCCTTCCTTTGGAAAGTCTTGCAATGCGTAAGAATAATTAACTTAAGCCTTAGGCATATACTCTAAGCCGTTTAGGCCAGTTTATTACTGCAGGGATTTCTTGTTTGTAGCTAGTACAATTCTGTTCGGCAGCAGTGGTTTTTAAACTTAAATACAACACCGGAAATGTTCTTCTAGCAGGCACCTCTATAGCCAACTTTTCTGGCATCTGAATTGTATTAGTTCACTGCAGAGCACATCTTTAAGTAACTAAAATTTAAGTTGAGGTTCACCAAAAAACAAAGTGATAATTTTTTTAAGCGAATTTTAAGATAGCTTTGCGATCGTAACGTATCTTAGCAAAAATGTACGGAAAAAATCCGTTAAATCCCAAGAACTTGATACACAATACAATACTTTTGTCACTTTATGCGCAGACCATGATCTGCAGCCACTTTAAGTATAACTTTTAATTTTTCCAAATTATCTTTCTCATATTTGCTGAGTATGCAATCATCCATGTAAAAAAAAAATGTAGACTATCAGGACATTATCTCGCACTAAGTCCTTAAAAACGGTATTAACAACCCTTTGAAAAACAGCTGGACAGTTACAAAGGCCAAATGGGACTTTGCGAATTTCATATTGTCCACCGGGCGTTACAAATGGCGGATGTCTTCTGCTTTTGACAGCAATGTCGGCGTGAAAAAGTTTTTCAAATCCAAGGTCGTAAATATGTGTGCATCGTACAATTCCTCTAAGACTTGTCGTCGGCTATTTATAGCAATGCATCCACCTACTTATATACAATTATGCTGCAATAAATCTATTGTAATAAGAATGTCACTTAATTGTTACTTTATGTTTATTATATTATAGCAATGCATCCACCTACTTATATATAATTATGCTGCCATAAATCATTGTAATATGATTGTCACTAAATGGTTGCTTTATATTTTTTGTAATTTACTTATGTACACGTTACATGTGTACATTTAAATTTTAGTTTTTCCCATAATGTCATTCATTTTATTAGGAATAATTTATTTGCATATGGCTTATTATTATTTTTTTGTTTTCTTAGGTATATTGAAATTTTTCGAAGTTCGTTATCAGAAATGCGACGACAATTTGGTAACCGACCGGGTCCATATGACATTAAAGACAGGGGTGGTTTACATAGACGTGACGATATTGGAAGGGGACATGTTAAGAACATTCGTGATTCAGGTACATTGGTGGCAAGTTTAATACAAATACATAAATTACTAAACGTTGATAATCAATTGTCTTTAATATTTGAGAACATAATGTTTAGAAAGGCTTTTTTAATATTTTATATATATATCGAGGGTAACATTTTAATTGTTTCACACTGTAATTAAAAGGCGTCGCAGCATATATTTATTTTAACAGTACCAGGGCCATAACTTCTCTCTCACATATGTTGTGTATGATTCATTTCTTCTCGTTTATTACAATATTTACTGCTGACTGTGAAAGGCGAATTTCGAGAAACTTTTTCCCACACAAACATATAACAAGGGATTTTTTCATTGCTCCGCTGAAGACAAACAATGCGAAATCAATTTAATGGCTTCACTCGAAACCGGTGTCATTGGTGTTAGAACTCAAACACGTCAACCTCAGAGCCATGATGCGCTATTCAGCTGATGGTTGAATAATTTTTAATAAAGCAGATTATTTTACTCGCCCTGTTTTTAATAATTTATCGGGAAATAGGTCTCTTACAATGATAACCAGATATTGTATATGCTCTGCCTTCTGGATCAAGTCCAAATGAAGAACATACACTCTAAGTATTTTGATATCCCCGGGAGGAGATTCATCCTCGGTCTTCTTCCTATTGGTTTTTATAGGAAAAATTCGTTCGACGTGTCCCGCCCATGTTAGTCTTCACGATTTAATTACTCGGACAATGCTTGGGACTAAATAGAGTTTCTCGAGTTTTTGATTGTGTAGTTTCCTGCTTTGTTTGCATCTTTACCATGTTTTCCAGAATAGATTCTCCTTAAGATCTGGCTTCTAAGACCCGAAATCTATTTTCTTCTTTCTTAGTCAAAGACGAGGTATCACTTTCATAAAGTATCATCGGTATTATTATACTTTATATATGAGGATTTTAACTGTGTGGAAGATAAGGGTTGTTTTGGGTAATTACTCGTGAAGAAGAACGTGTCGCCCATATTTATTCAGCGGTCGTACCCTTTTATTAAATTGTTTTTGGCAGTCAGTATGGTACTCAAATATTTGAATTGGTCCCATTTCTCGAAGCGTTTATTAAGTACAGTCAGTATGGCACTCAGATATTTGAATTCGGCCACTTTCTCGAAGCGTTTATTAAGTACAGTAAAGGGCGAGATTTGGATCCATTCAAGTCGTATATTGGATCAATCCATTATATGGTCAGTGACCATATATTTGGTTTTCTCTTCATTTACTTTTTAGTCTACTTCCATTCCTGCCATTATTAGACATTCTACAGTTCTTTTATCAGTTTCTTCACTATCTCCCAGCAGGTCCTAATCGTCAGCGAAAGCCAGAACGGATGTGATTCTCTTAAGGTTTATTCCCTCTCTTTTTCTTGAAAGGATCTCATTATGAATTCCAACACCAAATTTAAACGAAGTGGTGACAAGGCATGTTCTTATTTGAATGTGTCCGATAAGACATTTCCTATTTAACTTGCCCTTTGTTTTCCCTTAGGCATACTTCTATGAGTTTTACCAATCTTTTCCTTACAAGGACGTGATACATTTTTGATCAATTTAGAAAGTTATATGTCTGTTTAAAATATATGAATTGTTGGTGTATTGTTTCGCGGAATTCCCATTTCTTTTTTAAAAGCGCCGCAGAGTTCAAAATCAGGTCACTCGTCGAGATATTCCTCCTCCTGAAGCGACTGTGGTAGTCTCCGATTATTTCCTTTGCGTATGAAGCCAGTCTCTTTAAGAAAATATTTTCAAAATAAAATATTTGACAGCATTTAGTTGGAAGTAAAAGAATAAGATTAATGATAATAACGGGACAGAGTAAGCTGGAAACTCATGTCTTGCGTCGTCGTTGTTTAAGTTGCCGAAAACTCTGCTCGCAATCACCTGTCCAATATTACCCCTGCTTTATGTTTAAGGTAGAAATTTTAAGTGAGGGTAATAAAGTGTCGAGAAGTGTATGTAGGTTTGCCCTTAAAGATGTAAGAGTAGAACTCCCCTAAAAACCATAAACTGACAACGAGAAATAAAAATATGACAGGGATCCGGATCAGGGGCACTCTTTTTATTTTTGGGTTTGGTGGATTGAGTTGTTTTCGGCTGCAATCGGTGCACATAGGAGAGAACACGAAGTCCCCATAATAAAATGTATTAATTCTTGTTAATCTAGAACGCAATTTTAATTTTTTTTTAATTAATTCGAATTTATTTTCTGTTCTTGGGCTAAACATATCACGATCTATTATGTATTATATCTTCTTCTTTTCCTTTTTCCGGCGTTGTTATGGTCAGAAGTGTAGGACCATAACCTTCCCACTTAACTGCATTCCTACTGGCCCGCTTGTGGGGTCCGCCGGTTTGACCTCAGAAAGTAGCGGCAGGCTTCCCGGTTTGGGATTACTTCATCGCTGAGGCCAATCAAATGCTGGTGTTTTTGTATTTTTTTGCACTAATTGTTTTTCGGCCTGCCTTTTTTTTTTTGTGACACGGGCATGCTCCAGATTTTTTTTGTTTGATCTTACTCTTACAACACCGGTGATCTCCAGTCGTGTCAACCCACTGATTTGCATGTACACTTGTGGGACAGTTTAATGGTGGCATATGTGTCCCTAGGTTCACCTTGGTGTTTTCTAAATTGCCTAGATGTGATTTTTGTGTACCTTTGTTTTAGTCGCCTTTTACGACAAGCGAGAGGTATCGCTGCAGGGATATTCTTAACCCGTCCCTGCAAGGAATATCTATTATGTATTATATGTACGAGTATATTACCCGGAAAAGCCACAAAGAAAGACCTCAACCTAAAGAAAAATGTTCTAGAAAAAAAAGACAATGAAAAAATTAAAGAAAACAGTCAGAGGAAAACTACAACACCTACGACATGCCATTGGAGGTAAACAAACTCCTTGATGTATTTGTCAAAGCAAGTGGTTATAGTGAAGTGCGAGAAATGTGGATAACTAGAATTATCGCTGACGGTTAAAAACGGCGACTAGATATTGGTCACACGATGGTTAATACTTCGACACGGGTATTAACCATCGTTTAACCTCCCACAAGAGGTTAAACAAGTATTACCAACAACTGCTCCCTAGGTAGATACCGGAAAAATTGGCAGCCTAATTTGGGTTTTAGCCCGGAAGAATGTGGTCGAGCGTTATGGCCGCCCTCGAGGGACCAAGCCTACAATAGTTAGAGTTCTAATTCCCTATCAGTCAAAATCCAGACTCGGGCTTTTATTCAGAAGGGACTAATTAGATACTATCAGCGGGGCAGTGTCAATTAAACGTGTAAGTTTGGCCTTAGGGACTAACCAATTTTTAACAGCCTTAACTTTGTCGAAAGCCTCAAACGAAATTATGTGCCTTGAAGGGAAGTACTAGATTATCGTCCATAAAGCTCATATTTCTTCGAAATTCTCTCCTCGGTGTAGTTCTCAGGGTCTTTCGGTGGTTCCCAGCATTAACATCGTAATTCTTTCGCATTACTATCTCAACGTTTGATACCTCAGTCGATCGTCCGATGTTCAATACATGATGCAATGTTGGCCTGATGAAGTTAAAGTTGCATCCTCAGAGCAAACTTTTACGTATACTGATGTTTTTTTTTATCCATAATCGCTGGGAGAGATCCCTTCTTATGATGGAAACCGTAGCATTGGCGTCTTGTTATCCATAAATGCTTTGACGATTATTCTTGTGACACCCTTTGATTTAAACACTTCTGGGGGCGTTGATTCCAGTCTTCTGTCCCGTAAAATTGGCTTTTAAACGGCAGTTGTAGCGGTTGAATGGATTGGAGGTGTCCAGTTTTGTTGAAGGTCCAACTACGATTCTACCGTACTGTGTCGTTGTTTTGGCACTCGACTTCCTGGCAGGAGAATTCGGCGATATTGTACTTTGGTCCTGCTGCCAGCATTGTTGATCCAGTTAGCTTAGTCATCTATTGTTTTAGTTATTATGTTTTTTTATTTTTGATTTTTATGTCATTCATTTTTATATTTTTTTTTATTTATATTCTAACATTTTAAAAAGGTTTCTGCAAAATCAGTAGAGATGACTTCGCACGGGATCTGAAGCCGTTCTTAATGAATACATCTGAAACTGGATTTAATTTCAATGAAATGGGCATGTTAAACAACTTTGCGTTTAACAACGATCATTCACAATATGAAACACCACTCAACAATAATACAAGTGCAGTTGAAAACATCACATCAAATACCTTTTCGCGGAATAATAACAATTTGCCCTGGAAAAATAACAACGATAATAGAGGAAATCTGAATGTTTTTGATAATAATTTTTCAATTGGAAGGGGTATGATATAATACTATATTTTAAAAACAATACCTTGGTGTAGCAAAATAACTAGATTTGTTTTAGATAATGAAAGCAAACGTTTAAATAACGATTTTGAAATGAATAATATGAGAACAAACATGGCGTTGGACATAGCAGTCCAAAATGTTTCGAGAATGTGTAACTTTGGAAATAAAGTTGATTCACAGGAAGGCGATGATTTATTTTGCATTCATATGCGAGGTCTCCCATATAACACATTTGAAAATGAAATATGTAAAGTAAGTAGATTTTATTGTTAGAAAAAGGCTTATTCACAACTTCTTATCTTCTTATTTTCCAGTTTTTTCATCCTATTCGCCCAGCAAACGTCCAAATTATTTTTAATAATAAAGGATTACATAGTGGTAACGCTGACACGTATTTTTATTCATATGATGACTCCCAAAATGCAATGAAAAAACACATGGCCAAAATTGGAAATCGGTATATTGAATTGTTTTTCGATGGTAAAATAAAAAAACAGAAAAGCAGTTTCAATCGTCCAAATACCGAAAACTTGAAAAAAAATTAATTAATCAATTCAGATACATACGAAACGCGGAAGCATTTTCCAGTATGCACAATAATTTAAGAAAGCACTAAAGATATGCTAATTACTTACTATCGTTTATTGTACTTTAGTAAAAATATAAACAAATATCTTAAAGCGATCCCCAAAATATTAATCTTTTATTACATCGTATTATATATACTCAAAGAACACAAGCAATAGTTAGCAAGTTTCATGCATTATAAAATGAATTTAATTGTGTAAGACTTCAACAGTACTGTATATATTTGAAAAGAAAGTTTTCCTATTGACTAATTATGAACTAACAGACGTACAACAGAAACTCGATACTCACCGCAAAGTTTAATAATTATAACATTCGCATGTCGGGTAAGTAATAACTGCCTTCACGATAGTCATTGAGCCATTTTCGCCTATCTTCGACTGTCATAAACCACTGGTCTTTCAAGTACTACGACACATCGATCTTAAAAAGTGGTAATTAGGTCAGCAGAATGCATTAGGTGCTAGATCACCCCTATTCCTGTTGTCGTTTTCGACGAAAAGAAAAACGATACGACTGAACGCACATTCCCTTTGTCGTTTTTTCGATGCGATTGTCGTTTGCAAATGTCAAACGTCATTTTCTTGTCGTTGAACGGTACCATTCGGCATTCTCTAAGAATTTACGAAACGACAAAGAGATAAGAAGGGGGATTTTTGTCGCTTTGTTTTCATCAGACGACTTTAACCAGGTGAAAGAGATACAAGGTTTTTTCTGCATTTATTTAAATAGAAATTAACAAACAATTTTAATTAAAATAGTTCGTTTAGTTGTATAAAATGAAAATCAGCAATCAAAAGCAATTCGAAGTACTGGTTGCTCATATGGAGAAAAATCCTTATTTGCCAAAAGAATTCCACAAGGGGATCAATAAAATGTATTTTAAAAGGGAATGGGACTCTATTGCTGCGACTCTAAATAGTCTTGGCCCTCCAATAAGAGATGCAGATGGTCGCAGAAGGTATTTACATTATGTGCATAATTTTACAAATTATATAAGTACATTTGGCTAACGGCAATTTTGTTATAGGTTTGGGCTGATATGAAATTTAATGTTAAGAAAAAACTGTTGCACAACAAAAAGTAAATTTCAGCTACGGGTGGCGGAATATTTAAATAGCAAGTCCTCTCGCCATTAGAAGAGACAGTATCAAGAATACTGAGTCTTAAGAGATTATTAAATCCTACAGGTGTTGTTATGGGTGATTCAACTAAATCTGTTCATGCCATATCAACACCTGAAAACACGCCGATTGTGAACAACTACGACGACGACATGACAGCGCCCATATCTTCAACTAGTCCGTACCGACAGCTGATTCTGGTGTTGGTATGCTTAACGGTTTGGAAAATGCAGAGGTGGAAGTACGAGAACAAGGGGAAGTTGATAACGATGTAGAAGTTCCTAAGTCTTTCCAGTGATCTAGACATAGGCCCCGATTGCGAGTGTCGATCAGCGATCGACTCGACAATTGTCGATTGCGTCGATTGATTCCGGATTTGGTATTGTGTAACTCAATCGATGAAGAAGTAGACTATTGTGAATAATTACGTCAATATTGTGAGTAAAAACATGAATATTGTGAATATTTCGTTTTTTGACAGTTGTTTGACTGTCGTTTATTTATTTCATCAAAGAAATTCAATACACCAAATCATTCGAACAGGACTTGTTTTTCTTATTTTCACCCATTTTTTCCCGTAAACGTACAGGAGGTCATTCTAGTTTAGTACCTAATAAACTAGATAAACAAATAAATAAATAAATAAACTAAATAAACATCTAAGTTGAGTACTTAATCTTTCCTATCTGTGTTTTGCTTGTGTTTTGCTTGTGTTTTCAAACAAACTCCCTTAGCAATATAGGGATTTGCTTCCATGAACGAAACGAGGAGCTATCCGTGCAGGGACGGGTTAAGAATATCCCTGCAGCGATACCTCTCGCTTGTCGTAAAAGGCGACTAAAACAAAGGTAAACAAAAATCACATCTAGGCAATTTAGAAAACACCAAAGTGAGCCTAGGGACACATATACCACCATTAAACTGCCCCACAAGTGTACATGCAAATCAGTGGGTTGACACGACTGGAGATCACCGGTGTTGTAAGAGTAAGATCAAACAAAAAAATCTGGAGCAAAAGGCAGGCCTAAAAACAATTGGTGCAAACAAATGCAAAAACACCAGCATTTGATTGGCCTCAGCGATGAAGTAATCCCAAACCGGGAAGCCTGCCGCTACTTTCTGAGGTCAAACCGGCGGACCCCACAAGCGGACCAGTAGGAATGCAGTTAAGTGGGAAGGTTATGGTCCTACACTTCTGACCATAACAACACCGGAAAAAGGAAAAGAAGAAGAAGAAGAAGAACGAAACGAGGAGCTCTATTTGTTTTTTTTGTTCGTAACCTGCTTTCACCTGGATTAGAATTTCATAAATACTCCATAAATTCATTATTTTCATTAAAATTACTTCATTTCGTAAGCAAAAAAAAATATCTTTTCCTCTAACAGAAAGCAACGATCAGTATTTTGCGATCGACAACAAGCGAGTGTCAAATCGACAACGGTCGATCAGAATCGACATCCACAATACCAACATCTGCAATCGACGATCGATGATCGATAAATGTCGATCGTCGATCGCTGATCGACACTCGCAATAGGGGCCATACTCGTACATCTAGAGAATATAGAGCAGAACTACTTGTGAAGCAAACCAAAATACAAGAGAGCTTGTACAACAAATTTAGAGAAGGGTTGCAAAAAATTGAAAGGCACCTAAAAGAAATCGAAAAATATGATAGAAAGCGGTTTGAATAAGAAAAGGAAAGACTTCGGCTGTATGCACAAGAAATAAACAACAGTGAGAGACAAAGGCCCCTATTGTGAGCGTCGATCAGCGATCGACTCGACAATTATCGATTGCGTCGATTGATTCTGGATTTGGTATTATGTAACTCAACCGATGGAGAAGTAGACTATTGTGAATAATTACGTCAATATTGTGAACACTTCGTTTTTTGACAGTTGTTTGACTATCGTTTATTTAATATTTATTTCATCAAAGAAATTCAATACACCAAATCATTCGAACAGTACTTGTTTTTCTTATTTTCACCCATTTTTTCCCATGAACGTACAGGAGGTCCATAACTATTTAGTTCGGTATTTAATTCTTCCCATTCTGTGTTTTGCTTGTGTTTTCAAACAAACTCGCTTAGCAATATCGGGGTTTGCTTCCAAGAAAGAAACCAGGAGCACTAATTGTTTTTTTTTTTCGTAACCTGCTTTGACCTGTATTGGAATTTCAAAAATACCTCATAAATTCATTATTTTTATTAAAACTACTACATTTAGTACGCACAACAAATATGTATATATTTCTCTAAACGAAAGCAACGATCAGTTGCGATCGACAACAAGCGAGTGTCAAATCGACAACTGTCGATCACAATCGACATCCACAATATCAACATCTGCAATCGACGATCGATAAATAGGGGCCAAAGACTGGAATACAACAAAATTAAAATTATGGAAATAAAAATGAAAAAGAGGAAAATAGAAATCAAAGAAAGAAAACTTGATTTACTTTCTTCAAAGGAAAATAATTCCCCAAGTAGTGAGACGTAAATATTTCTTATTTTATACAATATTATATTGTTTTTCTTTTGTTTCTTTATACTGGGTGTCCCACGAGCAGTGTGCCAAAAAGCTAGAGCGTGTAGGTCTGGTCAAGACAAGAAAGCCGCCGTTTAGGCGGGAGGGCCAATTTTCTAAAAAATTTACTTAATTTGGAAAAAAAATATTAAAAATCAACAGTTACATCCACAATGCCGTGATGCCTTTTTTGTAAAGCCAGAAATCTCTTCTTTCATGTTGTTTTTAAACGAAGCTGTTTTAAGGAACAGTTTTTGAGAAATTAATTTTCAAACTCAAAATGTTGAAAAAAAAAATCGAACTATTTTTTTTCAAAATTGTATGTAATTAGTAATAATTTTTTTTTCAAAAATTCAATTCTCTTATTAGTTTTTAGTTAAAAACAGAAAACCGGATGCAAAAATGTCTGGTAGTTTTGAGAAATTAAAAAAAAACCCGAACCATTTTTTTCTAAGAAAAACCTTTTTTTTTTTTTTGTTTTAACGCGGCTGGACTTGTAGGCAAATTAATGTATGTAACATTGACCTCTTTTTTTTATTATTTTTAAAAAATTCGGAGTTTTATGAGGATACAATAAAGTGACAGTATTGGAATAACCCTGGATTAATCCTTTTTTTTCATTGATAACGCCTGAAAACTGACCTGCCAATTTCTCATCAACACATTACGATGTCAAACTCATACTCTCGAGAAGAATTAACGGACATGCACTTCTGCTACGGTTTAGCTAATGGTCGAGATCGTGAAGCCTAAAGACTACGCTGAAAGATATCCCAATTGGAGGTGTCCCAGTCGTAGCATGTTTTCAAGAATCCACTGACGTCTGCGAGAGCACGGAGTGCTAGACCATCAAAGAAGCGAAAGATCAGTTACAGATGGATCAGGAATCTTAGATGAAAAAATGTTGGATTTGGTCCGACGTAATCCCTCCCTTAGTACAAGGAGGATAGCTATTATGCTTGGAGTGCCCAAATCTAGAGTATGGAGAGTGCTTCATACCGAAAACTTACACCCGTACCATGTTAGGCCAGTTCAGGAATTCACCTCAAAAGACAAGTTTTTGAGAGCAGAATTTTGTCGATCATTACTGCTTCGAGATGAAATTGAACGAAACTATTTTGCAAGGATATTCTGGTCGAATAAAGCACAGTTTACCAGAGATGGGGTTACTAACTTCCACAATTTGCATCATTGGAGTAGCACCAATCCACACAACAAAAAAAAAAATAAATCACAACACCGCTTTAGCTGTAATGTTTGGCTTGGTATTGTTGGACAAACTGTAATCGGGCCCCGGTTTTTGAATGCCGTTATTAATGGAGAATCATACCTGCAATTCCTACGAGACCTTTTGCCCGATTTGATGGACAACGTTCCTTTGGCCATAGCAGATAATTTAATCTATCAGCAAGATGGAGCACCAGCACACTACAGCTTACGGGTTAGAAACTGGCTGGATGATCATTTTAGTGACCGTTGGATCGGAAGAAGGGGCCCCACGGAATGGCCACCTAGATCACCAGATTTAACTCCTCTAGATTTTTATGTGTGGGAATTCATGAAGAATTATGTTTACGAAGTGGAAATAGTATCTTTGGAACAACTGAAAGAACGGATTGAAGTCGCTGGAGTCAAATTGCAGGAAAATTTGTCAAGCATAGACTTATGTGCAGTCATTAGAAGGAGATATAATCTTTGCCTTCTAAAATTTTTTTTATAAAAAAGGGTTCAAAGTTTCATACATTAATTTGCCTACAAGTCCAGCCGCGTTAAAACAAAAAAAAGGTTTTTCTTAGAAAAAAATGGTTCGGATTTTTTTTTAATTTCTCAAAACTACAAGACATTTTTGCATCCGGTTTTCTGTTTTTAACTAAAAACTAATAAGAGAATTGAATTTTTGGAAAAAAAATTAGTACTAATTACAAACAATTTTGAAAAAAAAATAGTTCGAAATTTTTTTTTTCAAAATTTTGAGTTTGAAAATTAATTTTTCAAAAACTATTCCTAAAACAGCTTCGTTTAAAAACAAGATGAAAGAAGAGGTTTCTGGCTTTACAAAAAAGTATATCACGGCATTGTGGATGTAAATGTTAATTTTTAATATTTTTTTCCAAATTAAGTCAATATTTTAGAAAATTGTCCGTCTCGGCTAAACGGGGGGGGATAGACCCTCCCCATACGATTTTTTTCTTGTCTTGACCAGACCTACACGCTCTAGCTTTTTGGCACACTGCTCGTGGGAGACACCCTGTATTTATTTCTTTGTGATCTGCAATTTAAGGCAATTTAATTAGATAGTAAACTTAAGTGAAATGAAATGTATAGTCTTATTTTTATATGAAGCGATGTCTTTTTCTTTTAGTTAAAAATCTTAATAAAATTTTATTTGTGTTTTAATCAGCCCTATTGCCAAATCCGACGGATTGGAGATTCACTTCACTCGTTCGATTCACATTCACCTATTCGCGCTATTCTCAAATCCGTCGGATGAACTACGTTATCGACTTCACTTTCGAATTTTCGAAGTTAGCATCTGACGTTTGTTTTGATAAATTTAAATAAACATTTTGGAGTATTTGTTTACAAAAAGCTGAAAAAATATATCATGGACAGAATCGCTCACTATTTTCAAGGCGCGGGTGCGCAGAAAAGAATAATGCGGTTACATTTAACGAGATCCGCTGGAGATATTATGCATTTATCAGATGCATGGTAAGTTTAATCATTATATGTAAATTCTTTCAGTAAGTGTTTGTTTTCATTTTCGTAGCTTTGTAAAAAATGTCCGGCTAAACAAAGAAGCCTTTGGATATGTTTTGAGGATCCTGGAAAAGGAGCTTCCCAAGGGAAGAAAATCTTTCGCTATATCCCCAAAACATCAGCTAGCTGCTTGTCTTCGATTTTTCGCCGAAGGAAGTTATCAACACGGTGCCAGTAAAGATTACAATGTCTGTATTGCACAACCAACTTTCTGCAAGATACTGGCTCGAGTTTTGAATATATTGGAGAGAATATTGTGCCCAAAGTGGATTCAATGGTTCCGAAGAGCAGAAGAAGGTAGGTTTGAAAAATATGAACCCGGTTACAATTCGAAGTACCGAATATCGAACAACGATTTGAATTAGCAACTTGAACAGAACACTCGTTTTAAATTGACTTTGATTTTATTCCTTCATGGATGATGGTTACAACCAAAAAAAACAAAGAGAGAGTAGTTAGTTCACAAAGAAAAGAAGAATATATATAGGATATGGTACAGTAAAATAAAATCCACAGATTCAGCCAATTAATTCAGTTACAATTAATGTGAAATTTCGTATAACAATATTTCGTATATCAATATTTCGTATAACAATATATAGTTGACATATGAGAATAAAATGATATAAAAATGAAATGAAACTATACATATCAAATAACAAAAAATAACAAGAGTAATTCAGGCTTTAAATAGTTACAACATTTTTTTAACAGTAGGTAAAGCCCATTTTTATAGGAAATGTAAAATACCCGGTGTAGTAATGTGCGTTGATGGGAGTCACATTGCCATAAAGGTTCCGAAGGAAAATCCGCACTTATATTACAATAGAAAAGGATTTTATAGCATAAATGCGATGATAGTAAGTGAAATAAAAATGTTTCATAGGCACATACATATAACAATTAGTTGTTGTTCTTTTTCAGATTTGCGATTAAAAGCAATGGATACGATCAATAGACGCAAGATTTCCTGGGTCTAACCATGATTCCTTTATATGGAATAATAGTAAGGCCCGCGCTTACATCGCACAAGAATACGAGAAAGGAGACGAAACTCTAGGCTGTTAGGCAAGTACAAATTTTGTTATATGGGTACTTTCAGAAACTTAATTTATTTTTTTGCAGCTGATTCTGGGTATCCTCTTGAACCCTGGCTTCTTACCCCATATCGCTCAGTTCAACTGCATTCCCGCGAAAGTAAATTTAATGAACACCACTCTAAGGGAAGGAATGTTGTGGAAAGAACCATAGGCGTGTTGAAAAACCGATTCCGGTGTTTGATGTCGTCTCGAGCTCTTCACTATGAGCCCAGAAAAGCATCACAAATAATAAATGTTTGTTGTGCACTCCATAACATTTGCCTATTCTACAAAGTAAATAGCGAGATCGATTATGTGGAAAATATCGAAGAAAGGCACTCGGACAATGAAAGCGAACAAATAGTGTCAAATGAAGCAAACATTACAAGGGAAGAAGTAATGCTAAGTCTATAATTCAGTTCACAATAAAAACAACAAAATAACAAAGAAATATGAATAAAAAAAAAACGATAAAAAAACAAAAAAACATTGAACAAAAATATCACAATTGTACTCCTTTATAGTTTCATTCTTGATGATCAGTTCGTTTGAGGCTAGTTTTTCTAGTTCAATTTCTAGCAACTTCTGCTTAACTTTTAGCTTTTCTTTATTAATTTTCAACATTTCGGAATTTAACCAGTTTGTCTCTCTTATGTAAGCCTCCAGTGCTTCATTGTGCCTTTTGCTTTCGGCAACGTTTTCTTTCATTTGTACGATCATTTCATTATTTTGGTCAGTACATTTTTCTAATGACCTATATATTCTTCGCAAAGATGAGTTATTTTGCGCATTGGTTTCTTCTTGCATATCACACATCTTTGCTATAGTGTTGTATAATTTTTCTTGTATACATATTTGTTTGTCAAGAAGTTCATTTTGGTTTAAAGCCAGTCTTCGTCGTGAGGTTTGCGCACCGTCATGGACGTATTCCGCTTCTTTTGTTTTTTTTTTGCTCCGTTGGTGGGGTAGGGGGTATTTCCTCATTTGGAACTCCAAATGTAAAGGAATTCTCTATACCCTCGACCGACTCTGTCAAAACAACAAGTTGTGCCACCTCCTCTTCTTCGGGTGTTAAACAAATCCGCTTATTCGGACCACCACCTGTTGCGCTTATTTCCCTTTTCATGGAACTTAATTTTTTCTTTAAATGGGATTTATGATCACTCCAAACCTGTAAAGAAGAGTAGTGTAACAGCTAAGTAACTTATCAGGCAATTCCATATGTAAATTACCTTCTTCCATTCAATTATTTCCTTTATTGGAGGCCCCAGTCCGTTGAGCTTCTCGCGCAAATTTTCCCAGAAATCCCTTACTTCTTCGGGTGGTCTTTTAGTAAGGTTTTTGGCAATGTCTGGGTGTTTTTTCATTTCTTCAATGAGCTCCTTAAATTGGTCCCTATTAGTTGTCCTCTTCCTATAAATCAATTTGTTTGTATTTAACAAATAAACTGCATCAAATATAAAACTTATATTTTCAGTGATTCACACACAATTTAATCCAATTCACCTAATTCTGTATAGATCCGCAACGATTTTGGCGCGGATCTGAAACGTCACATTTTGTATGGATAGATTCGATTCACGCGGATGTAAGAATACCGTGAATCGTAATTTACATTATCGACACGTGAATCGATTCACTTCGAACGGATTTGGGAATGCAAATTGTTCGAATTTGGCGGACCTTTCGATCCGTCGGATTTGGGAATAGGGCTGAATAAAAGTTTTTAGTAGTTTATTAATGAATTTGTTATATTATTTCTGATGTTAATTGCTACACCATCGTTGATTTCTGAACCACTTTCTGTTCTTATGCCAGAGTCAATAGAAGATTCTCTTGTATAGATATGTCCCAGTTTAATAAAAAATGAAAATATTATGCAAAGCCGCACACACGTTTGTAATTTTAGTTGCCATTTCCGGGTTATAATGCAATAAACGTGCACCAAGAAGACAGCGAAACTGATTTTTCAAGACACCTATTGTCCTTTCAATAATATTTCTGGATCTTGCATGAATCTAATTGAAATTACTTTCCGGAGTTCCATTTTACGCTAACCTGTATGGTGTCATTAAAAAGGATTCTAAAGGATATCCAGCATCACATATTTAGATATGTATTTACAATTTAACATGTTTTTTATTATTTGAAATGATATAAAAAATAATTACCTAGCAACTAAGTGTTTCGCTCCACTCTCTCGAATGTACTTTTTAAAATCTCCTGAAGACCCACGATGTCGCGCATCTAAATAGCTTATGAATATTTTGTTGTCACAAACCTGTGAGAAAATTTTTCCGGCGTCGTTATGGTCAGAAGTGTAGGACCATAACCTTCCCACTTAACTGCATTCCTACTGATCCGCTTGTGGGATCCGCCGGTTTGACCTCAGAAAGTAGCGGCAGGCTTCCCGGTTTGGGATTACTTCATCGCTGAGGCCAATCAAATGCTGGTGTTTTTGCATTTGTTTGCACCAATTATATTTCGGCCTGTCTTTTTTGCGTGTTGAAATTGGAACGTTGATTGATAACGCCTTTTGGACGGGGTTCAACGGATCTCTCCTTTGAACTTGGCAATACCAACTGAGTCGGTCGCGCTCTATCTTTCTTGTGATGGTTTCTTTTACGTGGAGGCTTCCTCGGATCTTTGAACTTCTAATTCTGTTACGCTTTGTTACTCCCGCTGTCATGCGAAGCTGTCTTCATCTCAGCTGCCGTTAATTTGCTCTCATACTTTTTGTGCATTGTGAACCGTATGTGAGCGCCGGACGTACAACTGAAGTGTAGAGCCTTCCTTTCAGCTTAGGGGGCATTTTTCGATGACAGAAGATGGCGGAGTTTTCCCGCCACTTCACCCACCCTACGCTTACGCGATGGTTGATGTCGTTATCACAAGTTGCTTATTTTTTAATCATAGATCCCAGATATTTAAACTTTTCACACTTGGGAAGCACTCTTCCATTCAAGTAAATGTCTGGAATAGGCTGATGAGGGTCAGAGAACGGGCAGCACAGATACTCTGTCTTCTTTTAACTAATACGATACCCGTGTCCCTCAAAAATGTCCACCCACACATCAAGTGCTCGTTGTAGGGACGCCTGATCATCACTTATAATGGCTCCATCGTCAGCAAAGAATAGCTGGTGCACATTGGGGTCCGTCACTTTTCCTTCAAGCAAGCAATCAAGGACTGCTATAAAGAGCAGTGGGCTGAGGACGCTCCCTTGGTGTACACCGACTTTGATTGCAAACTCTTCGGTGACTTCTGCGGTGCATCTTACTCTTGTCGTTGCTCTCTTGTACATGTCCATGATCACTCGCACGTAGGTTTCTGGAACTCCTTTTTGTCTTAGCGCTACCCATAAAAGATCTCTTGGTTGCCGGTCAAAGGCCTTCTCGAAATCAACCAACACCATATGCAAGACCTTTGAAGAATCACGATGCTTTTCCATCATGATCCTTATACTTTGGATTGCATCTGTTATTGATTTACCCCAGACAAACCCGCAGATAGTCGTATTATTTTCCGCAGTCGGCTATCTAATACCCGTTCAACGATCTTCATGGTGTGCGACATCAGCTTGACAGAACGGTAGTAATCACAATTTCGCGTATCACCCTTTCCTTTGTGCAAAGGAAGATTAGCGGCATAGTGTCGCCTCTCATAAGTTTGGAGATAAGAACCATGAGCCATCTAGACCCGATGTCTCCCATCTTTTTCCAGAACTCAGAGGGTATCCCGTCCGGCCCAACAGCTTTTCTTTTCTTGGAGTTTTTAACCGCGTACCGAACTTCTTCGACTGTGATGTCGGATATTTCGGCATGATTCGGGGCGGCTCTTGGAAAGTACACTCGGGGAAACTGTTCGTTCAGAAGTTCCTCGCAATACTGTCGCCATCTGTGGAGAATTTTTTCGTCTTCCACAAGGAGTTGGCCTTCAGCATTGTTAATAAACTTTGGGAAACGAATCTCCTGAGCATTTCTTCTTTTCTGGGCGGCTATCTTAAAGATATTTACTCCTTTGTTCAAATTGCTTTGTCGAAGCTCCTGGGTAGCCTGGTTCGTGTCAGACGCGGAAGACGATATTTCTTCCAACTCCTGATAGAGGCCTTCCATGCTTTTCGCTTTGAATTCGGCGCACTTTTTCTTCGCGATACCTTTGCAATATCTATTTACCTTTTCACGGCGAGCTTTTTCCTCTCTATTAGTAGAAGAGCACTTTGACCAAGCTTGGAGAGCCATTTTCTTTTCGTGTATCACTGCTTTGGCTTCGTCTGTCCACCACCAGGTTTCTTTTGCGTGTTGGCAGGGGCCTTTAGATGTTCCGAGCAGTGATTTGGCTTTCTCCAGGCCAGATTGTTGTGAGAAAATGTATCAACATGAGAAAAATCTTCGGTCTGCAAATACTCGTAAAAGATTACTTACAATCATTGCATTTAAACTGTAATATCCCGTCCTATGTATATAATTTATATATATATATATTTTAGTTAAGGTAGAATAAAACAAAGGTAAACAAAAATCACATCTAGGCAATTTAGAAAACACCAAGGTGAGCCTAGGGACACATATACCACCATTAAACTGCCCCACAAGTGTACATGCAAATCAGTGGGTTGACATGACTGGGGATCACCGGTGTTGTAAGAGTCAGATCAAACAAAAAAATCTGGAGCATGCCCGTGTCACAAAAAAAAAAAAAAAAAAACAAAGGCAGGCCGAAAAACAATTGGTGCAAACAAATGCAAAAACACCAGCATTTGATTGGCCTCAGCGATGAAGTAATCCCAAACCGGGAAGCCTGCCGCTACTTTCTGAGGTCAAACCGGCGGACCCCACAAGCGGACCAGTAGGAATGCAGTTAAGTGGGAAGGTTATGGTCCTACACTTCTGACCATAACAACGCCGGAAAAAGGAAAAAAAGAAGAAGATCAAATAAATCTTGTGATGAACATTTTTTTGAACTGATGACGTGAGCCTTGTTACCACATTACCACTGACCCCCAGATCTGGCGCTCCATCAGGATACATATTGCTTTGGTGCCCAGCAAATAAGTCAAAATCATAACTGAAACTGATATTCCACTAAGAACTTGGTTCTTATAGCCCCATTTATGCGGCTTAGCTGGGTTATATTTTTTCAGTTCATGGCGGCTTTTCGTCGGAATGATTTGTTCGTCAACGGCGAGGAACTCTTCTTTTGGAATCAGGAGCAAACGTTCTCTTATTTTCTCCAACAGTGGTCTGATCTTGAAGAGTTTGTCATGTCCCTCTGTTCCCAATGGTTTAAAGTTATAATTGTCATTAAAATGAATCGCCCTTTTGATCGTTTCCCGTCTATTGCAAGTCATTGTTTCATATATCATTGGATGTCCAACCGTCTTATTCCAGTAATGTCTAGAGGATGGAAGTTGAAAACAAGACATGAATACCACCATCCCGATAAATTGTGCCAGTTCGTTTTTTGTGATATTTGCTGGATTATTTATATCATCTTGAAGAGCTTTTTTATTCGATTCCTCAATAATGAATGTCAACAAATGATCGGTAAAAAAAACTTGAAAAAGTCTGATGGTGTCTCAAGTTGCTTTACACATTCTGGAAGTTCAGTCGATCCGGCAAATTTAAATAACTCTTCATCGCAATTAGGGAGGTGTGCCCTTTTCCACGATAGTTGTTCATTTTTTTTTCTTGCCTTTCACGGATTTTATTTTCAGCTTTACGAGGGGCTCATCATCTGATTACGGTTTCTTCCACCGTAATGTTGCCGCATTGATTAATGAAAAGCAACTCTGCCTCTAACTCCACATCTGAATCTCCAGCCAATTCATCATCACTTTGCGATCCATCTCCTGGGAAGGGATTAACTAATGACGAGCCTCCATAAAAACGACGGGTTTACATTTTTCTAAACAAACACAAAGTAAATAGAATCTCAAACAAACTAAACAGTAAAAAATAAAACGAAATAACATACGCACCAAAACAAGAGATAACCGAACAAATTATGTAGTTTTTCAACCCCTTGTTGCATACGAAGCCAAATATGGCTGCGCAGTTTTACCTCTCAAACGAGCAAGATAATATTTTTTTTTTTATACAAATTTATTCATGGCAAAGATGAATTAATATCTAACTAAATATTTTTTATTTTCACTGAAATCACCTTGCAATACAGTTATTACTTTTTAAAATGAGATAATTGTTCACACATTCGTTTTCAACGAAAACAACCATATCACTGAGCTGCAAACAGTAATAACTTCCTTGTTGTGTATCGCAATCGTACAAAAACTACCGTTATGTCTTATCTGAGATTCATAGAGGAGAATTGTTTCGTGTAAAGATTTTCTTTTTGTGGGAACAAGAAGATAGATAGATAAATTTTATTCTTATAAATTAATTGAAGAAATACAAACAACAGGCTTGAAATACATGGTGACGAAATATAAGAATAGGCAGTGACATTCAGTATTTAAATACAAGTGTAAAAAATAGTGTAGAAAGCCACTTCAATTATCTGAAACTATACTAAATATGTTAAAAATGGGTGGGGTGATCATAAAAATTAAAAATAAATAAATAATCTCTAAGCATTATAAGAAACAAGAACCAAAATTAACTATTACAAACGAAAATATAAATAAAGATAATTAAAAAAAAAAAAAAAAAGAGAAGGCATTGAGTGAGACATAAACAAATTAAACCAAGACATTAGCTATAAGAGATTCTAAGGCCACATAATCAAAACTAAAGAGCCATATTTTTATGCGCTTAAAGAACATTCCAGGTATTGTTAGTGTCCTAATAGACTGAGGCAGTGCATTAAATAGTCGAAAAGAAAGAACAGAGAAAAAGTTACGATATGCAGTGGTACGGAAAAAGTGTTAGACAGGTTACCACGTAGATTATAACAAGAAATTAAACGAAAATTACGATTACCAGACTTCATAAAAAACAAATTTTTCTAAGGACACTTTTCTGCAAAATCAGCAGTGGTTTAATTCTGTTTCGACACACGCCTCCCCAACAAGCGATTCCATACTGTAACTTGGAATGGAAAATACCATAATAAATCATTTTTAAAAGCTTAGTAGAACATAAATTACGTATATAATAAAAACGTCGAAGGGTGCATCGAAAATACTTTTTCAGAGTATTAACGTGATTCGCAAAACTCATCCTAGAATCAAAGATAAGCCCCAGATACCTAAATTCATCTACTCTCTCAACTTTAAAACAGTAATCACTACAGAAGAAAAACAAGCATAAAAGTGAAAAGCCATATTTGGCTTCGTATGCGGTAGAGGGTTAAGGAGAAATGATTGCAGAAGGCTTACGGGCGTCATTACGGGCCATTACACTTTTGCCAAGCATCTCTACGTGCTTGGCATCAGTGAGACGCCTACCTGTGCTGCATGTTGCGACAGCAGAACACTTTCTCTGCGACTGTCCCGCCTACGCTCGCGCACGGTGGCACACCCTTGCGGCCGACGTGGTGGGTGCCGAATCTTTTGGCTGAAGCCCCTCCTCACTTTTCTCCGGACAACGGGTAAAGTACAATAAAAACAAGGTGTCTGTCTGGTAGTACAATGGACCAGTATTTGTGTCTGAGTGCTACAACAGATAGTAGAAGCCTCCAAAACAAAAAAAAAAAAGCTGGCTCTCACATTGAACCGACAGGACATCCATAGGCAAACATGAACCTGATTAAGGCCATGTAGCAGATTACCTTCACTCTATAATCAAGTTGGCTGTTATGAAACAGCCATCTTGTCAGAGCAAAAGCGCTCCGGGCCCTTGCCATAGCACTGGAACTCTGCTGGGGCATTCACCAACCCGAATGGCATTCGGTTGAATTCATACATACATACCGTCATCCGTCAGCTTCTTGTTCCGTTCCTCCATACAGATTTGATGGTATCCTGATGTCAAGTTCAGCGTCGTAAAGAATTTGTTTCCAGCTAGCGACTCGATCACCTCCTCCACTATCGGCATGGGGAACTTCCTCTTGACCGTCACCTTGTTCAGCGCCCGATAATCGATGCAAAACCGGTCCTTGCCATCCTTCTTCTTCGCGAGGGTGACCGGCGCACAATAGTCGGAGTGCGATGGACGGATCACTCCCTGCTTCAACATACTGCCATCACAACATCAACACCATCTCCTTCAATGTCTCTCTTTTTGCAAACCGTATTTTGTAGGGCGGTGTTGCTGTACTCAGCTCAATTAAACACTCCCCGAAGCGGTAAACCCCCAGTTCCTCCGCGTTCTTGGCGAAGCAGTCCCGGAACGTGTTGACGAGAGCCCCAAGCCGTTGCCTGTCTTCCTCGCATAGTTTCCCTGCCTACATGTCCTCCATCGGAAGGCTTCCTGGCATTCCGCATCCGCTATCCCCTGGATGATATACTTGACCAGGGTGCTCTCCTGCACATGTCCCCAGGACGCTATCATTCTCATTTCGAATATATGTATAATTCCTCCGTGTCCTCACCGGAGCGATGTTTTATTTCCCGCAGCCTATCATGGATATCTGCGTCGTCGTCCATTACCGGGAAGTTATAGCACAGTCCTGAGAATAGTTCTCCTAGGGACTTGATCGTTGTGCCACGGCTCCACAACTTTGCTGGTGCATTCCATGAAAAAGCGGAACTCTTAACCAATTTACAAACAGCGGATTTTTAGATTCCAATGTACATTTAAAGCAAAATTATATATCCATATATAATAAATCAGTCGAAATATCAAACTTTAGCCACTTGCTTTAATTCTAGCCCCATTCATTGTGAGAAAAACAATAAACCATGATTGGACTTTTTTGCACGGGTTGTTTTTTGCGCCGGCACTGTAGCTATCGAGTAGAAGACAATGCTTCAATTCTATCATCAAGTTTAAGTGTGTGGTTAACAGTTATCAAACGTGTAACAGTTTTTTTATATATTCACTTTCGTCTACGAGATAAAGGCATAAACGTTCAAAAGTTGAGTTTCAGTGTCCAACACGTGACGTTTAGTTTGTATTTTATAATGCGATTCCAAAATAGGTAAGTGTTTCAAATTGATTTTTGTTTTTTATCAAAGCTATTAGTGGTTCAGTTAAAAATGTTAAAATTGCGCACATGTAAATTGTTGTGTTTTATTAAATATTTGATAATAAAAATATGTCTGTACGTGACGCATGTTATTGAATTTGTGGTTTTATTATTAACTTCTTAACTTATTCATTATTTTTCGATAAATTTTATTAAAGAACATCAAGAAATAATAATGGCTGATCAGTCACGTTCAACTAGTGCCTTTCGCATGAGAAAACTTCGCGAAAAGAAAAAGGCCATAGATCCAGAGTTTAAAGCTAAAGAATCGAAGAGGATCGCTGACTTGCGGAAAAGAAAACGGGAACAATCTTCTCAGAGCGAGTTGGCAACCATACGACGTAAAGCAAGAGATGCAAAAAGAATAGAAAGAGCTAGGAAGCGCACTGAAGTTGCTATTAACATTAGTGAAGTCTCTACATCTTCGGTGAGTTCCGAATTTCCCTACAAATCCAAGCAAACTCTATCTAAAGCTGTTCGAAAAGCCTTAAGAGCACTGCCTGAATCACCTAGAAAGAAAAAAAAGGTAGTCACAGAACTAGCGCGTAAGATGAACATTACGTTAGCCGAAAATCCACGTGCCAGCATTTCAAGTGAAGATTCACAATATGAGGTTGTGAAATCATTTTACTTTCGTCCGGATATTGTGTACACCTGTCCAGGGCTTAACGATTATGTTACCATATGGGAAAATGGCGTTAAAAAAAAATATCAGAAGCATTATTTGACAATGTTTTTACGAGAAGCTTTCTCTATTTTTAAGGATTTAAATTCTGATTTTGAAATCGGTTTTTCAAAATTCTGCAGCCTCAGACCAAAAAACGTTTTAGTTATGAAAGATACCCCTAAAGATCAGTGTAGATGTATAATTCATGAAAATTTTACCTTAAAATTAAGTGGTCTTAAAGAAAACTACACTAATGACTGGTGGAATAAGATCTTATGTGACGCTTCTTTGAATTCAAATTGTTGGACAAATGAATGTGGTAATTGTTCTAATGGACAAAAAATAGCTCAGACTTTAGAATTGAGTAAATCATGTATTTGGAAAGAATGGGAAAAAAATTCTGAAAAAAAATGCGCCTAATTACTAATGAAATTAGCGCAGGGGAACTTACAGAAAAGTTAATTGAGTCTATCCCCAAGATGATGCGTCATGTTAATTTGAAACGAATACAAGCAGCTGAATTCCAACATGATAAGGGAAATGAAAATGTTCGAATCCTTCAAGTTGACTTTGCAATGTCCTTTGGTTGTGAGTATCAAAATGAAATTCAAAGCGCCCTTTGGTCTCGATCAAGTGTCATGCTATTTACAGCAGCAAGTTTCTATAAAGGCAGTTGTGAAACATACGTCATATGTTCTGATGCAAATTCTAAAGATAAAGACACCATATATGTTTTTTTAAATGAGTTATTCGACATAATTCTAAGCGTAAACGAAAGTTCATCTTCACCGCCAGCTGAAGTAATTTGGAGTGACGGGCCTGCTTCTGAGTTTAAAAACCGTTATATGGTCAAGTTAACATCTTTACTTAGTGAAAAACACAATAAGCGATTTTCATGGAAATATTTTGCAACTTCTCATGGGAAAGGTGTGATTGATGGAGTTGGCGGAAATATCAAAAGAATAGTCAGAGAAAAAATGTTGAGTCAAGATGATAATGTTGTGGTCCAATCAGCCAAAGATTTTGCTGAATTGGCATCTGGATTGGTGTCCAAAACCCGAGTCATTTATCTTTCTGCATCAGAAATTTCAAACAAATTAAAGGATGTCCATCCATGGAAAAACGCCAAGCCCGTACCCGGAATTTCCAATATCCATTACATAACAACTGAAAAGAAGAGCGTCGAATGCCGTCCTCACTGTCAATCAGAAGAAAAAATTGTTTTTAACTATTAAAAAAATTTAATAAATATACTTTTTTCAACTTTGTCAGACACGTGACGTCGTTTGTCTGTACGTGACAATAAAATATAAAATTTCTAAAAAAAGAATAACTGTGCTTTTTTGATTTTTTTTCTCCTTAACATAAACTTTGATAGTCACTCTTCATTTCCTTCTCATATACATATCTATAATCCATTTCTTACAAATTCGCTAAAATTTGAATGCAAAGTTATCAATTAAAAACCTTGGTTGACCTGAGGCGTCTGTTACGTGACTACTTCTTAATTTTTTTTTTCAATTTTTTTCAATTATTAAAAAAAAAAACCTTCTAACATTTTTGCACATTATAAGAGGCTAATGTATAAAGTATTAAAACAAATTTGCACATGACGTGTCCCATTCACGCACTCAAAATTAGACGCCTTATTGTAATAAAAAATTAGTCGAATTTGTCTGTACGTGACCATGGAATGCTTCTGCTGCTCCCACCAATCTAGTAGTCACGGCCATGAGCACCAGTTTCTCATCCAAGTCGTAGACCTCCTGCGTATCGATTACCTTTCGTTTCCATCCTTCGGAGGACAGTCATCGAACGTCTTAGGATCGAACAGCGGTATCATCTCCGCAACGTCCCGGACAGAGTATATGTTGCGGGGGCAGCATCTTTCCCTTCTCACCTCATCATCCTCAGGCGTATATCGGCGTGTCTGCCCGTTCAACCCGACTCTGTTGCTAACACCTTGTCTTTCAGCCTGACCACTGCTAGCCACCCCTGTCCATGCTGTCGTGAGCTCGGCGACCATCTCCCTCAACCGCTGTAACTTGGCGCGTGGCAGGACGAGGTCTTCGGCTTCAGCCCCACCCCTCGCGCTCATCAGTTTGTTGACTGCCGAGACGTTGATGGGCTAGCAGCTGGTATATCCTTCGTCATTCTCACTGGCGGCGGTTGCTGATCCGTCAGAAGCAATTCTTCCTCTTTCGCTGCCTGGGCATTCGTCATCGGCTTAAGTAACCGAGCCAGTCCTACCCAGTCCCAGTTATGAAAGGCAGAATTTGTGTTTGTTAAAATAATGAAAAGTATGAAATAAAAGTTGGAAGTTTATAAGGTGTAATTGTTGGAACGATTAGAAGGACACAAAGTTTGTCTGCGTATGTTCTGCATTAAATTTCGTCGATTGTGAATTTCCAGGGAGCGAGAGTAAAATTCTCTCAGGAATACATAAAAAGTCTGTTTACCTACTCTGCCCCAAAATTCGTAGGTTGTGAAATTTCAAATTATGTGAGATACCTATACAGTTGGTCAAAAAAAATTAGATACGATAGTCTTTTCTTGTATCAGGTACGATAGATAGGAATCTCATATGTTTATATTTTATCTGATAGCAGAGAAGTCATTCTTCAAATGTACAGCAAATAAAAGAGAATTTACTTTAAACAAAAAATAATTTAATTTTCGTCGTTAAAATCGTTTTATTTTTACCTCAAAAAAGAAATCCAATTTCATCTGTGGAACGTAAAATGCATAGAAGAAAAAGTTAAAAAATAAAATAATAAATTAATTAGTATTTTGTTGGTAGACAAATCTATGCCACTTAATCGATTTGGCATTTATTAGACCAATTTTTCGCAAAAAGAAGATGGAGTTTTGTCCCATTTGCATCTCAATGAATCTTCTATGTCTTATCTTATTACATGAAATGGGCTAATTTTTAATCTGATTCTCTAGCGTGCTCTATAACATTTGTATCCGGTGATTGTGGAGGGGTTTTCTAACACATTTGGGCAATTATACAGGGCCCACATTTGAGTATTGTAAGCTTTGTGCTTTGGCCAATTCCAAAATCTTTCCGGACTTTTATTCAAATTGTCTTTTAAAATCTGTATATACAGTGAAAACTCTCTTGGCCGGACACTCACCGTCCGCCAGCTTTTGTCCGGCCAAGGAGAGTGTCCGCTTAAAAGGAGGCTTAGATTTTTTTATTCAAATAGGTTCATTTTATTTATTTATTTAATACAAAATTAATAGAACAAAAAGATTAAAAAAAGAATTACATAGCTAGTTATGCGTTGAAAAAAAAACCTGTTATGGTTGATTGTCGGCTGTTTTTTATTTTTTCTTCGCATATACGCTTTTGTAAATGCGTTTCTAAATTCTAAATGTGTTCAAAAGCTTTTTCATTTTTAAGGAATTGCTTTAAATTTTAAATTGTCATCAATGCTAATCTGTTCGAGTTTATTGGGCATTAGAGTCATTACCCATATCTTCCGCTTCTGAATCAAGTTCGTTATCACTGCCAGCAGCTTAAAAGCAATCCATGTCAACGTCAGTGGTTTGATTTTCCGTTGCGAGATTGTTGTCTATTGCAAAATATTCTTCACAACTCGAAGAATCTTCAAATGTTTTCGTAAGTAGATAAATGGAACGGAAAAAAAGCTAGTGGCAAGTCATCTTCAGAGTCATATTCATTCGCATTATCTGCTGTTTTAATTAAAACCCGCCTTTTTAAAACAGTTTTTTATTGTTTCTGTTTGCACACAGTCCCAGGCTGATTTTACGAAATGTATAGCTTCTAGAACGTCTGTTAATTTTGGGGGCAGATCAGTATCAATATTAGACAGAACTTGCCCAACAAGAAGGCTTCGGTAATGCATTTTAAAACTCTTGATTATGCCTTGGTCTAGCGGCTGACAAACTGATGTGGTGTTGCTAGGTAGAAAAATAATCTTTATGGCCCCTATTGCGAGTGTCGATCAGCGATCGACGATCGACATTTATCGATCATCGATCGTCGATTGCAGATGTTGGTATTGTGGATGTCGATTCTGATCGACCGTTGTCGATTTGACACTCGCTTGTTGTCGATCGCCAAATACTGATCGTTGCTTTCTGTTAGAGAATTATTTTATTTTTATTTTATTTTTTTTTGCGTACGAAATGAAGTAATTTTAATAAAATTAATGAATTTATGGAGTATTTATAAAATTCTAATACAGGTCAAAGCAGGTTACGAACAAAAAAAACAATTAGAGCTCCTCGTTTCGTTCATGGAAGCAAATCCCTATATTGCTAAGGGAGTTTGTTTGAAAACACAAGCAAAACACAGATAGGAAAGATTAAGTACTAAACTTAGATGTTTATTTAGTTTATTTATTTATTTATTTGTTTATCTAGTTTATTAAGTACTAAACTAGGATTGACCTCCTATGTGTTCATGGGAAAAATGGGTGAAATTAAGAAAAACAAAAGTCCTATTGGAATGATTTGGAGTATTGAATTTCTTTGATGAAATAAATAAACGATGATCAAACAACTGTCAAAAAACGAAATATTCACAATATTCATGTTTTTATTCACAATATTCACGTAATTATTCACAATAGTCTACTTCTCCATCGATTGAGTTACACAATACCAAATCCGGAATCAATCGACAATTGTCGAGTCGATCGCTGATCGACACTCGCAATAGGGGCCTATGTTACTTAACTTCATGTCGCGTGGGTGTGAAGCTGCATTATCCAAAAACAATAATATTTTGCGTTTTTCACGTCCAATTCTCCGGTTGAATTCCAATAACCACTGGGTCATTATTTCACGTGTCATCCATGCCTTTTTATTGGATTGCCAATTGACTGGAAGTTGCTGTATGTTAAGAGTTGCAAAGGCTCTTGGACGAGCAGCTTTACCAATTACAAGTGGTATTTCTTTGTTGCCTGCCATACTGGCACAAAATAAAACCGAGAACCTTTCTTTGGATAGTTTGCCCCCATGGCAATTTTCATCACTGAATGCCAAAATTTTATTTGGAAATGCTCTAAAAAAGAGCCCGGTCTCATCAGTGTTCTAAATATCTTTCGGGTCATAACCAATAAGCAATGATGGAAGACGCTCAAAAAATTGTTCAACCTGGTTAACGGCAGCAGCTTCTCCAGATATAGACCTAAACGTTAAGTTGTGTCTAGTGCGCCATTTCTGCAGCTAACCATTTGAGGCCATAAAGTCTGTCATCCCAAGATTCGCTGCAATTTCTTTCGCTTTGGCTTGAATTACAGGTCCAGATATTGGAATATTTTGGCTTCGAACCTTTGAAAACCAGTCAAAACAAATTTGATCAATTTGTCTGCCTTTTTCATTTAAAAAAGTCCTTTTAATATTCATATTACAATCCCCCGACTGCCACATTGATAGAATTTTGGGTTTTTTTTTTATAATTGTCGCCGCCTGTGTCTTCCCGATGTTAAACCTGTTTATTAAAAAACGTATGTTATTGCAAACACATTTTCATTAATTTCACAATTCACCTTTTAGCTATCTCACGAACAGATAAATTTTCTTTGTCATGTACGTTTATGATTTCCATTTTTTCTTTTACACTCAAAACTTTTCGCTGCGACATGGTTGATCTATGCATATCTGTTACGCACAAATACCAATATGCAAGTAAATTTAATTTCATCACACACAATTCTCGCATTTGTGTTTGTAACTGTAACTATAACGGTAACTGTAACGAATTTTATTTTGTTTCACGCACAGGCAAGCGTCCACTAAAAAGAGGTTAGCGTCCGGCAAAGAGTAGTTTTACTTGGAATTTATTGTGTTTATGCACATCAGCGTCCATTAAAAAAAATTGCGTCCGCCCAAGAGAGGCTATAACCGAAATTAAAAGAGTGTCCGCCCAAGAGAAACAAAATTGCTCGAAAAAATTCACCAAAATGAATGTCGTAGAAAAAGTGTCCGGCTGAGAGGGGGGTCCGCTTAATAGAGGTGTCCGTTAAGGGAGTTTTCACTGTACATAGTTGTACTGAGCCATGTTTCCATTTATGTACAATATAAAAACAAAATTCCCTGGGCCAGCTGCGGACATAATCCCCAAGCCATAACAGAGCCGCCCTTAAAATTTACAATTGGTCGCAAATTCCTTTCTTCGAGCTCTTCATTTGAGTTTCGTCACACATACATATGTTCGTCCATCCGATCGAAATAAATAAATTACTTTCGTCTGAGTATAAAACACCTTCCCAAAGTGAAAATTCCTTGCTTTGTGTTGATTTTTTCTCAAAACTATTCTAAATAAATACTGACTGCGTTCTTTTAGAAAAAATATTGAAACTTAAGCTACTAACTATCATAACAATAAAATTAAAAAGTGGTCAAGGTGTGAACCGTAAGGTCCACACGACTAACTTCCCAGTGAGAAGAATGAAAGAACAATTACAATATTTTTTTTTTATTATTATTTATTATTATTATAATTTTAAATTTATTTAATATTTTTTTAACTTCACAGTGGGAAGTTTTTGTAATGGGACCGATTTTGTGAATCCCAAATTTTGACATATCTCCACGTTTCAAGGTCACCAGAATCCAAATCCAACGTTTTTATAGAGATGGATGTATGTGTGTATGTACGTATGTGTGTTTGTGTGTTCGTAATCATTTTTCGTCTCGATTTTCTTGAGAACCTAAGATGATATTAACATGGGACTAGATACATTAGACGCGTAATTACATAACATAGAACTGAAAGAATTTTCAGCGAAATCGGTCCAGCCGTTTTTTTTTTAAACGAGAAAACCAAGAAAAAAGGCAAACAAGCTGAATTTTAAAATGAATGAAGTGCACAATTTATTCATGCAGATTTTAGATACCTTCATATTCACATATTCACATTGTTATGATTGAGTATTTTAGCGAAAATGCAATCGGAGTTGTGAAAAATGTCATTAAAGAAAGTTATAAAAAAAAAAAACACTTTTTTTCTACAACTCTAAACTTATATCAGAGTTGGAAGTATAGCATCGGTAAGGCTATAGCAATTAATAATATAATATTGCTATTAATAATTAAATATTATTAATAACAATTGAATATTGCTAATATCAATTTAATATTGCTAATAACAATTGAATATTGCTAATAAAATTAAATATTGTTAATAACAATTAAATATTGTTAATAACAATTGAATATGGTTACTAACAATTGAATAAGGTTAATAACAATTGAATATTGTTAATAACAATTGAATATGGTTAATAACAATTGAATATTGCTAATAACAATTGAATATGGTTAATAACAATTGAATATTGTTAATAACAATTGAATATGGTTAATAACAATTTAATTTTGTAAATAACAATCGAATATTGTGAATAATAATTGAATACAGTTGAAAAAAATTTAATATTGTTTGTAACAGTTGGATATTGTTGATAACGTTTAGAGAATATGCCCCTATTACGGTTGACGAAGACGGTGTCATGAAGACATCTCAACTTTAAGGCAACCAAACTAAAGTTTTGTATTATGGAAGGCAACTATTTTTAGTTGTCTTGAAAAAGCATATTGCATACTTTTATGCGCATATTTAATGTCAGAATCAGCTGCTTGGCATCAAACGAAAATATTTGACTTGAAAAAGTAAAACCAGAATACAAAAAGAAAAACAAAACAAAACAAAATGGAAAGTTGTGTTGAATTATTTTTTGACGATTATGAAGGATGCGTTAATGTTGCAGTCATAAGAAAAAATATCCGGGATCACTCTAATCCATTAGAACTTCCAAATACGAAGTATGTTTCCAAGCATCGATTATGTGTATGAAATTTCATATTACAAATTGTTTAATTTCGTTGCAGGTTTGTAAGTTATTTTAGACTCAACAAAGAGGTATTTGTGTATGTCTTAAATGAAATCAAGGATTTATTAAAACAACCACAACGTTTTTCAGCGATTCCACCAATCCTCAAGCTCGCTACTACTTTGCGTTTTATCGCAGAAGGAAGTTACCAAAAATGCAGCGGTAACGATTTCAATGTGGGGCTGGCTCAGCCGACGGTTTCCACACAAGAAATGTACTACACAAATGATAAAAAGCAGTTGTCTAGTTTTCGCTTTTATGACAACTCCAACACAACTCAACTGAGATACATAATACCCCCGAGACAGCCACTAAGACAACCATTTTGAAAGTTGTCTGCTCGTTGTCAACTGACAGACAACTAGTTGTCATCGATAATACCGAATGCCAGTAAAGTTGTGTTCGTGACAACTCAAATAAGTTAAGTTGTCATCCATAATAGGGACAATAGTGTCGATAAATTTTTGCTTATAATAAAACAAAGTTTTAATAGTTCAAATAAAGTGTTTGTAATGATATCGTAGGATACAAAAAATTTAACTATCTTTTTGCAAGTAAAGGTTGATTTATTATTATGTAATTCATACAAAAAAATGTGTTGAAAAGAACAGTCGGAAACTACTATTATGACGCACGTTTAATAATTGAGAAATAAACGACGACTGAAGGCCCGGTTGTAAGTAGAAGTTGTTAACAGTAAAATAGCTTTTGGTGAAGCTATGATTTTTTTGTTTTATAGTCATAAATGAATTAGACTTAAAAAATATTGTTACTTCATATTCTGATACGTCTTTCGTTATGTTGAGTTTTTGAAATATGTCGTGGTCCTATTCAATTGTAGCTGCTGTGGATAGGATGACTGACGTCATAAGATCCTCATTGATTGTTTCCATTTTTTTTTTCACCAAGCCACTGCGAACATGTTTTTTGGAGATAAAAATTGTTATTAGCAATATTCAAGTGTTATTAACAATATTCAATTGTTATTCACAATATTCAATTGGTATTAACAATATTCAATTGTTATTAATAATATTTAATTATTAATAGCAATATTATATTTTTAATTGCTATAGCCTTACCGATGCTATACTTCCAAACCTGATATAAGTTAAGAGTTTTTGTAGAAAAAAAGTGTTGTTTTTTTTATAACTTTCTTTAATGGCATCTATGGTATCTATAATCTGCATGAATAAATTGTGCACTTCATTCATTTTAAAATTCAGCTTGTTTGCCTTTTTTCTTGGTTTTCTATTTTATAAAAAAAAACGGCTTGACCGATTTCGCTGAAAATTCTTTCAGTTCTATGTTATGTAATTACGCGTCTAATGTATCTAGTCCCATGTTAATATCATCTTTGGTTCTCAAGATAATCGAGACGAAAAACGATTACGAACACACATACGTACATACACACACACAGGCATCTCTATAAAAACGTTGGATTTGGATTCTGATGACCTTGAAACGTGGAGATATGTCAAAATTTGGCATTCACAAAATCGGCCCCATTACAAAAACTTCCCACTGGGAAGTTAATAACATAATACCCTATTCTGGAAAACAACAAAATATTTGAAAATACACTTTTTTCCCCGGACAAAAGTTTTCACACACTAGGTTTTAAAAGATCTCCTACATCAAGTATGTTGTAATTATGGCATGACTGGTACTGATAATATAATGGGGAAGTCCCGTAAAATATTTGACAGAAGGTAAAATGTATTTGCGTGCATGGTTTATTTGTAATGTACCTCTTTAAAGGGTAATCATGGCCCCCAGGCAGAAAGAAACTACTAAAGAAGAACGTAAAATAATTTTGAATTTATTTAAACAAAATAAATCTTATGCAGAAATTGGAAATATAATGGGTAGAAGTCGATTAACAATATGCAGTATTGTAAAACGTTACAAAAACGACGTAGAATTTGAAAGTTCACTACGAAATGGCCGGCCACGAAAACTAAGGATTGGTTGAAAAAACTGTATTTCGGCTTATAAATCCCATTAATAAATTACCATTGCAAATTCAGGTTGTAAGAATGATCAAGAAAAAACCCAAGACAATATCATCAGAGTTGCAGCTCAAGTTAAAGTCGATTTGAAAAAACATGTTCACCCGAAAACCATCCGCAGAGTCCTTCATCGCAATGGATATAATGCACGGATTCCCAGACGAAAACCTCTCATTAGTAAAACTAATAAAAAAAGAGGTTGCAATTCGAAGAGTTCTAGTGTAATATATTATTCGCCGACGAGAGTAAATATAATATATTTTCATCTGACAGTAGAAGCTTGGTATGTAGAAAACCCAATACAGAGTTAAACGCAGAGAATATTACAAGCAGAGTTAAACATGGTCGTGGAAGAGTTATGGTTTGGGGCTGTATGGCTGTTGGCGAGCTTGTCTTCAATGAGCAAAATATGGATCATAAATTTTACTTGAATATTCTGAAGGAAAAATTTGAAAAAGAGTGCCGGAAATTTGGGTTTTTATGATGAATTTTATTTCCAGAATGACAACGATCCGAAACATACGGCTCATAATGTTAAAATATGGATTGCGTGTTGCTCATACTTTACCGACTTCCCCATAATCACCGGACCTCAATCCAATTGATCATGTGTGGGAAGAATTAGAACGACGCTTGCGGAAACATGCAATTTCTAAAAAGGCACTTTTAAAGAAAGTACTCCAATTAGAATGGCGAAAAATAACGGCTGAATATACAAAAAATATTAATTTAAAAAAAAAAACTGTCATTAACACAATACTGTTAACTGTGTGAAAACTTTTGTCCGGGCAAAAAAGTGTATTTTCAAATATTTTGTTGTTTTCCAGAATAGGGTACATATTATGTTATCAATTTTATTGTTATGATAGTTAATAGCTGAAGTTTGAATATTTGTTTTCCTAAAAGAACGCAATCAATATTTTCCTTTTGTTTTGTTTTAATGCTTGTTTAATTCAACAAACGACTGTGTGTGAAAACTTTTGTCCATCACGGTATGTATACACATTACACATCGGATCAGAGCAACGATCCATTATTCTTTTCTCAGCGTTTGAGCAGTGCGGTAGGTATAATTACCTGTAATATAGTCCATTATTTTATGCTATTTTTGTTTGTTTTAATTGAGTTATTGAACATTTTGGTCCGATCGAGACGGATAACAATCAGTTCAAAACAAACGGCCGTTTGTTTGAATAACCTTAATTGCCTGACTTCTTACGCTTACGAGTGTGCTAGCGATGACCGAGAGACTGTCCCCACGCAGAGAGACTGTCCCACCCGCGTGCATCTGATGTTACACATATGTTTATCTTCTGTAAAGATCATTATTGTACTCACCAATAAAATATTGCTTTTTGTAGTACACAATACTATGCCGAGTCCAAAAATGAGAAATAATTTAAGTAAAATAGATGGGAGTGGTATATTTCATCCGCGCCACTCCCCGATTTTTTGGAAATATCAACTTTTTTTTTCATTCACATACGTGGAACGAAAACTTTAATTTTTTTATCACCTCATCAACACTTCTTTTGCAATGGTTTGCAATTTCTGCGCATGCCTTTCTTTTCAAATCAATTCTTTTGTATAGTTTACTTTGATAGTTCCAAGGACACTCATTTTTAAAAACATTAATTAAATCAATAACATCTCTTTGAGACATTCGCCACTCAGACCTTTTTATTTTGCAGTTTCGCGGTAATTTCATCTTCACCGACAAGCGCTTCCAAAAAAATCTGACTTGATGTCCGAAAAAGATGTCTGGTAAAAATGGCTGACATCTATGTCCAGGCATATGTCTGGTCCAATATCTACCGGTCTACATAAGGTTTTGATGTCATGATTCATGTCTTGACATCGCTGAAGTCTCTGCTTACCTCTTAGGAAATACTGTGTTCAAAGTGGTAACCTCTTAGTAAAGTCTGATTGCTTAATATTTTGGACATTATGTTAGACATTAAGGCCGACAGAGGAGCGGATTGCGATCCAGACTACATCCTAATCATCGCCAAAATTAAAAGCCGAATCCAAGTTCACAGAAGCTAAACATTCATTCTAAAACAATATGATACAGAAAACCTTACCTTTTTTGCCGCTGGAGCAACAGTTCCATCATGAAAAAATACCGCTCTTTTCCTCCTTGTTGGAACATTTCCAAAGCTTTCAAATAATGGGAATCAACTTCATGACTCATCAATGAATCTGCACGTTCATGTTGCCGTTTGCGACACATCCTTTTATTAATAGGAATCTCACTGTTAATTTTTATAATAATTCGGTGGCTCTCAACCGCGGTTTAAAAAATATTATGTAGAAAGCCAAAGCGACATAGTAAGTCTCCACAAATCTAACATTGAAAATAGCTGTTCTATATCGAGCAAATGGACATTCAGACCGAGGCCCTCAATTTCAACTCCGAACGACGACGCAACAACGTATTTACTGTTAAGTACGCGGGTAGAAAGTAGACCTCGACAATCACTGCGGCACTGGAAACAACTAGTTTGGGACACTTGCTGGTAACGATTTTGCAAGGAAATATTATTACTATGTTGCATTCTTTCCTTAGTCAATAAAAAAAAGCTTTGCAAGTATAATTTGTATTTCATTATTTTATTTATGTATTAATGTTTAAATTAGGAGCTGAATCAGTAACACAATTACACACTGTCTAAATATAAACTTATATCAGAACGTAGTTTACTCGTGTATATAAGTTTGGTAAGTTACGACAAATGATTTTACTCTGCCGCATCTTCGCCAGAATTTTCGATTTCCTCCATATCTTCATCTTCACCATCTCGTTTGTCTGTAGATTTCTCATACACTGATTCTAATGGAGAAATGACTACGCTATTCCAGACTGACATTCCTTTAGAAATACTGGCGGTGCCCTCTAAAACATGTTTGTAACCTCCATGTAAAAGAACTCGAAGAAGTGTTTGGGCAGTCAGACAACATATATCCTGTTGTTCTAAAGTCATCGCAGTATGAACACGAATGTGCCCCGGCTCGCAAGGATCTGTAATTCCTGCTGACCCTGGAAGAAACAAACCAGCTGCTAGAAGTTGGAAAACCCGACGGAAAGCTAGGTTTATTGGTAATGCCTGACGACTTGGATTGTTCATAATAGATAAATGTGCTAGAAGATCTAGCATCCAGGGAGAAAGCGGTGCAAAGGCATCAAACCTTTTAGTGAAGTCTTTTAGAATTCGAATTAATACTTTTATCGAAGAGTGATGCGCGTTTTCTTCAAACCATCTTGTATGTCTGATTGCAGCTAAATGAGCTTGCATTGCCTTTGGCTCCAAATGTATGTCCGGCTCTAGTTTGCGAAGATTTTGTGGTAAAGTTGTTATAAGAATTCGAACTTTTGCTTGCCAATTAGCTATATCGAAACCACGATCATGTATTGTTGACGTTAATTGATCAGCTTTTGTTAAAACTTCTGTCTTCATTGAATTTTTTAAATCAATTTCCACTTTTTTTGACAGGGCTTCGCAAGCTTCTTTAGTAGGCAAAGTTTTCAGAATAACAACTACATCTGCTACATTATTTCCTGTTAATAAGGTGCCTTTCTTAAATGATCCAACTTGACGGACTTCATCCAGTTGCTGAAAAAAGCAGAAGGTATTATCCATCTTATTAGTACTGTATTCTATAATAATATGTTTAATATCTCTACGTAGAGATGGATCGAAAGCTCAAACAAAAAAATAATATGGAGCACCATAGACACTAGATTATAAAATTTCCCTGATATTTTATTTGCCTATATACCCTATCCACGTCATCAAATTGAAAGAAGACTTTGTTTTTAAGTTATACCTAATCGATATACCCCTAAAACCTGGATATGAAATTCACCTTTAAATTTCATCACAGTAATATTACTAGCTGACCCGTTTTCTCCATAATAGACCCATCGGCAGGAAAGGGGTTAAAATATACCCGCGGCTCGTGGTGCCAGTCATAAGAGGTGACCAAATTCCTCATGGATCTCTGCCTCATGAAAAAATGGTAGGGATAGACGCAGAGTTGATGGCTCTGCACCGAATACACCGTAACAACACCACACCAAAAAAAAAAAACATCAAAAATCGCTGACCGTGTTATTTAAGCTTGGCTTGCTTGGGTAAAATATTCGGGAGCTAAACTAGTTCCGGGTGAAAACTAGTGATGTGCCGAACGGCAAATTATTTAAACCGAGTTGGAATTCAAGCAAACCGAGTTGCAAATCGAGTTAGCTAACTCTAACTAAAACAAGGGCAAACATTCTAGTAAAAATAAAAAAAATATTTATTATTAATTCATTTGATAACAAAAAGTAATAAAAATACAATATTAAGCAAAACATAAGAAAAAAATATATATATATATACTCGCACATATATTAATTTATTTGGAAAACAATAAAAACACAGCTTTGGTACTTGTAAAAACAAGGAACTTCATTTTACAAACAATATTAAAATATTTCTTAATAATATTGTATATTTACATAGATTACACTAAAAGCAATCATCTTGATTTTCTAGAACTGTTTAGAAACAAGATTTGGTCAACTTTTTCTGGAACTAAGCGATTCCTTCGTTCATTGCATAATAAACCAGCCTTCGAAAATAACCTTTCCGATGGAACCGATATAGCGGGATACATAAGTATTTATGTGCTAGCTTGTACAATGATGGAGACAAACTTTTCTTTTCTCCCCAAAATTCAAGTGCTTTTTTTTTCGATCGATAGACGGCAAATCGATATATTGCTTCACAATATTTGCTGCTGAGGAAAAAGGCGTCATGGTAGTTTGTTTCCGAAATTCATTTTACACCCCAGATTTCATCATCTTCATTGTTGGTTTCGGCGGTTGCTTAACTTAAGTGGATAAAAAGGAATAAATGCACTTTTTAAAAAATTAAAAATAAATAAAAAACTAAATACTTACCTGCATTTGAGCTGCTAGGTTGACATTGAACACTTGAAGGTACTGATAAGGTAATCCCTAAGTTCTTCTGTTATCCACATTTGTGCATTAGCAGCATTAAGTTCAATACCAAAACCTTTTTCTTTGAATCGCGGATCCAAAAAAGTCGATTTAGCTGCTGTTCTGTTAGATTCATAAACACCAAGACGCTTCTCTATAGCAACTATAAGATTTCGTTGCAAAAGTTTAGCCGACTCAGTACTTAGATTTTTGTTGGCCACTGTCTTTTGCAGTCCTACTACCAGCGGAATGATACGCGATAATGAGGGATATGAATCTCCTGACAAAATAACAGTTATTTTTTCGAAGGGTTGCAAAAGCTTCACTATTTCCTCAATCAAAATCTAGATTAGACAGGGATGCTTCTAAAAGTGGCAATGTAGCGGAAAGAGCCACTTTTACTTTCAACAAGCGCTCGAGCATATAAGAAATGCTATTCCATCGAGTCCGAATATCTTGTTTTAATTTTAATGTCTCTGTCTTCATTTTTACTTGCATGTCGAGCAGTACATAAGAAGATTTGGCACTATGATTAAATTGTGATACTATGCGTCTACAATTGTTTAAAAGCTATGGGAACTTAATGTAGCATCAATGCATGTGTACGTTTTGTTCATTCTTTAAAAAAATATGATCATGTTTCTCATTTAAACAATTGTATTTTCGGTATGTCACATTTTGTAATTGAGATATGCAAATTTATTTTTAACTTAATTCACCACCGACAACCTCTCTATCTATTCGACAAGCTTCAATTTTCCTCATCCTTGCGCACTAATAACTTAAACATCCCCAGAGCTTCAGTTATGCAATCTCGTAGGTCCTTCTTTGTCTTCTGCTCACTCTAAGAAAATGTTGAATTTAAATAATTTTATCTCCTCCAACAAAGATCATCTCAAGAATTCAGACGTTGCATTGCATCTCCACTCTGTTTTCGTTAATTAACAAGTTCAATAAATCACCAAATTTGTTAATTTTCAATATATACTTTTTAATCTTAAGGCTTTTTGATATAAATAGATGAAATGAAATGAAAACGGATTGATAACCGCTCATCTCGGTATATTCCTCCACACTGGGTTTTTCAATGCAGTCTTTTACGGCAAGATTTAATGTATCCGCTACACAGCAATTATTGGGTTTGTTTAAAATTTCACTGACTGCTTTCTTCATAGATGCGGCGTTGTCTGTGACAATGCTTACAACTTTAGAACCTATTTGCCACTCGTCCAACATTTTTCGGATTTTTTTTGCTATATTTTCAGCAATATGATTTTCTTCTAATTCCGAAGTTGAAATCACCGATGTTTTCATATTTGCTTCTTCTATGTAGTGACCCGTTATGCTTATAAAACGTTCATTGCTGTCCGACATCCAAATATCAGATGTCAAGGCTATAAAATCGATGTCTTGTAATTTTTGCCTTAAGAGTCTTGACTCAGTAGTATAACTATCTTTAAGCATTTCTGTCATTTTTTTTCTTGAAGGAATATTGTATTCAGGGTTCAGCACTTTCGAATACCTTTTAAACCCTTCATTTTTAACTATTTGCAGTGGCTGCAAATCAAGTACTATGAGATCAAGCAAAGCATTATCTCCGATTTTTTGGCAAATTTTCGAAGGCACTAATAACCGTGTTTGAATTACAATAGCAGGAGAATCTTCTGAATTGGATGGTTGTGAAATCGTAATATCACCCACTTGTTGTTGGTTTGTTTATGGCTGAACATTTGTTCTTTCGATAATACTATCAGTATCAGTATTAACCACCCCGTCAGCAATGTCTATGAACTCACCTGGGTGTTTTTTATTATATGTATGATCATCAATGTACTCGTGTTCCCTGAGTACTTATATGAAGTAGAACATTTTTTGCAAACAACTTTCCCTGCTTCTGCTCTGTTAAAAACTTCCCACGCCAGAGATCTTTTTCTTGGACCAGGCATTGTTTATTTCTTAAACTAACTTCAAATAAAATGTGAACAAAAAAGTGAATATATATACATAACAGAACTAAAAACCGAATACGAAATTAAAATTTAATAGATAATGAAATGGGTTGCAACTCGGTTTGACTCGGTTTGTATAAAAATACAATACAAATAAAAAATCTTTTTCTACTCCACATTGTACATATTCAATTCAAACCCATATGAATATTATTAACAGATAGCCCTACGGAATTTAATGATGAAGAGATAAAGAACGCGTTTTATGAAAGAGTGGATAAAATATTTGATAACATTTCGACATGAAAATCGTACTCAGGGACTTCAACGCGATAGGAAAAGCAAACTAGGTTATTGCAAAGACCCAAAGAAAAACCTTAGTTCGACTAAGAATGCGAGGAAAAGGTAAAAACCCGAAATGTTCTCCAACTTTAAACCCTGAAAAAGAGCGAAAAAATCACGCGTACAAGATATCAAACCCTACAAAAGGGAATCAGCCAACTCCTTTAGGATAAAAAACGACAATGGCAAACGAAAAGGTTTACTAAAATTCACGAAGAATCTGCAGCTTAAAACACGGTAGGTATGCAAAGCTAAAGGCGGTACGAAAAGCATACCAGGATACATCAGGTTTTATCCCTAACGCCTAACGATAATGGGGAGCTCGCTTCTGACAACGAAAGAGTGGCAGCCCAATGGAGGAGATATTTCGATAAAATGCTGAATGTACATGGAGGGCCAGCAGTGGGAAAGGTCTTATCCACACAGTGGAGGTTCAACTATTCGTAGATTTCAAAAAGCTATAAGGCTATATGACTATACTCGTAAATCGTAGAAAAGGGCTCCTGGGCTATAAGCAGTTTCTGGGATCCTGACGGCATCATCTTTGTCATGCTACAAAAAAATTTGAAGCATTTCATTGCCCACGTCATGGGGATCTTCTGAAGCTCTGAGTAACATTCGCGTCTCCTGGAGAAAGGATCGTGTTGTCCACGAATCAGCCAAGGATTTTCGCCCCATCAGTCTATCATTCTTTCTCCTTTCAAACTCGCAACATGCCTATCTCACAGATATCCACAGAGTCACCACTGCACGAGGTTGTACGTACTGTTGAGAGATTCATGCTCTTTAAACGACTGGCGACTTTTATAGATATCGAAGGCGCTTTCAATAACGTTTTCCTAAAATCTATTGGCTTAAGCCTCAAGGCTTAACCATAATAGACTTACGCGTGCTTACGCCAGCGTACGGAAATGTCTTCATACATGCAAATCGTATGCTATTAGGATAATGAAGTTCAGTTCAGTTTCGTTAAGTTTTGTTGATTTAAGTGTGCTTAAGCAAAGTCTTCTTGAAAGAAGACATTCCGCGCAGAATTTTGACAAGTCACACAAAAGTGTAAAGTAAACAAAATGAAATGCAGCCCCCCTGCAATCCCCTGCTTGGCCAAGTACAGGACTTGGAGTGGTTGTATCCAATATTTCCTCATATCCATCTTTCGAAACGTGTAAAGAAACTAATACATAAGCTAAAAGTATGCAACACTCTTAACAGAATACTATCAAAATTCCATTGAAAAAACCTTAAAATTAATCAATTTTAAACCTCATTACCTCGAAAAGTAAGCAAAATATCAAAAAATTGTATATATTTTTTTGTTTATCTCATCGAATTCTGTAGGAAAACACGTTCAAAAGGCGGCGTCACGGATATCGTAATCTCTCCATTCTTTTGTATTTCATATAACTAATCCTTCAAGTGCATGATGCATTAGTTTTAATTTTTTTAATTGTTTTAGTTTATTTTCCATTACGTAATACATCACAAAACAAATCGAATGTAAGAAATTTGACAGTTCATAAGAAATTTTCCTAAGTTTGTCAAAGTTCATTATAAACTGACTTTTCATTCAAACTTGAGTGATCTTTTCGTTCGGTTTTGACATTAGCTTAAACCCACTTAAGTCTATTATGGTTGGGCCTTTAAGGAAGTGGAAGCAGACGGTATGGTCATGGCAGAGTTCGGTTACTTTTGTCAACGAATTTGACTACGGACTACATCACCCCTTCCCTCGACTGCAATTGTGCGGTGCACTCTCACTTTCTTTCCGGAGAAGAATGGAAACCGCGCAACCCAGTTGCGTAATTCCAACTTCTGATTTTCAAAGATTGCTTCAAACTGGAACTCGATGCAGGGTCGGGAATATTCTCGACACAACTGAATATTTCAAATTCATTCCATCTCCCCGATCACTCGGGTGTAAGCCTTTCCATGATGGCAATGCTAACTGAGCATGCTTGACTTTGACACATGCTTGAATCGGAACACCGAAATACCTCGCGGCCTAGTAGTCTTCAATTAAGTTAAAATTTCTGGGTATTATATTGACTGCCACATAAAGATCGAAATAAACGAAAGGCTGCATATGTGCTTCTTCGCGATGAAAGAACTATTCCACCCAACCCTTTTGTCCCGCAATGCCAAAATCCGTATTTATAAAACCACAATAATGTCAGTGTTTGGAATTTAGAAAACCATCATAGTGTCAGTTCTTAGCCAAAAAGCCAAAAGGTTTAAAATAGATTTCGGGTCTTTGAAAACAAGATCTTAAGGAGAATATACAATATGTGGGAAAACAGGTCGAAATAGGTGAATATAGAAAAATAGACTATCAAAAACTCGAAGAACTTTATTCAGGCCTAAGTTTTGACAGTAATGAGTGGAAATCCCGTTGGAACTAGAAGAGATGAAACAGCAAAACATGGATGGAACACGCTCATGACACAAAGGCTTAGCGAAGAGCTTTGAACTTCTGGATTCGATACAATATAGAAATAATATATTGTAGTACAATCTACTACAATATAATATAAAAAAATATAAAAATTATTACCGAAGAATGAATTACAGAAATTAAAATTAGATTAAATTAATGAAATGCTTCATATAATTGCAGAGCCAAATTATCTTGGGTTTTTTTCACGTGGTTTCATTCTGAACCTTAGCCTGTGCAGTCGCATTTTTAGCTCGCTCTTCGCTTAATTGTTTTTTTTTTTCCTTTTCGTTCAAAACGACCAATTTTTCTTCTACACAATCAAAATACGCGAGTGTCCAACTGTGCCCCCAATTAGTCACCACGATTATTTAATTACAAATTTCTATCTCATCAATTAAATATTAAAACGCGCCGTCTTTCCCCATTCCAAATTCACTGACGCAGCCAAAAAAACGTGTGTGCTCCCAATTTACACGAAAATAATAACACAAAAAAAAAAAAAAAACAAATTAAATTACCTCTCTGAACGTGAGTGGCCCGCTCTTGCCCTAGTTTAATATGGATCACTGTGATTTTGCCCACTGCGCCGCCGATACCAGAAATGCTGACCGAGTTATTTGCAAGGGTATCTGCGGCAAATCGTTTCACCTTCCCTGCATCGGCCTAAGCAAAACGTCGATCACGTATATAAAGGAATACGCTGAACATTTCTCCTTTTATTGTGAGGAGTGCAAAAATATCACTCTTTCTGATGTCCTGTTCGCGATTAAATGTAACAGTGAAAACATTAACTCGGTCGCTAACAACAACAATATGTTCTTCAAGAACCTGTCGTCTAAGTTTGATTTTCTTACCAAATGTGTTGAAGATATCAACTCTACAATGGAGTCAACGTTAACTAACAAACTCAACTGCCTGGAAAAACAAGTGGCCACCTTCTCAAAATTAGCCAATGTAAACTCAGAAAGCAGTTCACCCAACACTCATAGTGTCGAACTTAAACGCGACCTCATTTCGGCCCTCAACTCATACCTAAATCCCTTAAACTTAAATAAATTAAACCAGAACTTAAATTCCCTCCGGTCAGACATTGACATTTACTTTAGCACCTCATCCAATAAAAGTGCTCCACCCATTTCTCAACCCGACCCTCTGCTTGAAGCTATTGCAAGCAAATTAAATGACGTCAGCAGTGAACTCACCACCACTAGGTTTTCCCTAAGCGATTTAATTGACGAATTGAGAACAGGATCTAACAAGATTGGTGACATCCGCATCCCTAGCCACTTCCATACCAACCTATCGTTTGCCAATACCTCCATACATGATGAACTGCTTGAAGCCAACACGTCCGTCCCACCAATTTGTGTGTCTCCGCTGCCGCCAAAAGCCACATCCTCAGTCTACACGCAAACCGAAGGCCCAATTTCTGAAGACCCAATTGTTGAAACAAATATTGAGCGCTTTGGCCAAATATGGAGTTTAAATGAATGGAACCAGCGACTCCAAAAACTAAAAAAAGGTAATGAAGAAATTTCTACCTTTATTATTGATGGATTGACCCCCGACACTCAAAAAAATTGGGCACAAAAGTTCATAAAGGAATTCAAAATTCCAATAGTAAGTTGCCAAGCACTTCAACGGTCCAAACTGAAGGTATCCATATCATCGAAATACGAGTGGTTATTTCTAAACCCTGACGGCCGCCCTTTCACTCTTGGTAAAACTACTTTTACCAGATGGAACGAAAATAAAGATATCTACGCCAAGCTGCCCAATAACTCTAAGAAACAAATCTAAAGGGTCCGTCATCTAACGTTTTTTTTTTCAAGTAGTGCTTATTTCGTGAATGGTAACACTTAGCTCATGTCTGATTTGACAGATAATTAGTTTTTTCCTTCCGCTGAACGAATATGGTTGTGTATACGCTTGAACAACGCTGGGAAATATTGCGACATTACTTTGAAAATCATGGTAATGTTGCAGAATGTGTGCGAAAATTGCGTACGGATTTTGGAAGAAGAGAAGCACCGTCAGCTCCGTATGTTCGTTATGTTGTGAAAAAAGTGAAAGAAACTGGCTCCTCATCGATAAACCAAAGCGTGAAAAGCCAAAAACAGTGCGTACACCCGAGAATATTGCTGCTGCGGCAGAAAGTGTGCGTGAAGCGCCATCAACATCAATTCACCGTCGTTCTCAACAATTGAACATTTCGGAGACATCATTGCGACGAATTTTGCATAAAGACCTTGGTATGACGCCATACAAAGTCCAATTGGTTCAGGATTTGAAGCCAACTGACCATCCAATGCGTTTTCGCTTCGCTAAGTGGGCCTGCGATCGACTTACAGAAGATGCCGATTTTGCCAAAAAAAATCATCTTTTCAGATGAAGCTCATTTTGATCTTGGCGGGTATGTAAACAAGCAAAATTGTCGCCTTTGGGGCACAGAAAACCCGCACGCATACATTGAAAAGCCGGTGCACCCAAAACGAGTCACTGTTTGGTGCGGATTTTGGTCCAGAGGCATAATTGGGCCATTTTTCTTCGAAAATGAGCAAGGAGTGACCGTTACAGTCAATGGCGATCGTTATCGGGCCATGTTGAACGAATTTTTGTTCACAAAAATCGAAGAGGAGGATATTGGCAACATTTGGTTGCAACAGGACGGCGCTACGTGCCACACAGCCGAAGCTACACTCGATGTTTTGCGCCCTGTTTTTGAAGATCGCATTATCAGCCGCAGAGCTGATGTCGTTTGGCCACCTCGGAGCTGCGATTTGACACCGTTGGACTATTATTTGTGGGGTGCCGTCAAAGATAAGTGTTACGCCGACAAGCCAGAGACAATTGACGCTTTAAAGGACAATATTCGTGAAGCCATTGGTGAAATACAGCTGCACACAATCGATAATGTGCTTAAAAATTGGACCGATCGTGTAGGCTACTGCATGGCCAGCCGAGGCAGCCATTTGAATCAAATTATTTTCCATTATTAACCGGAAGGATTGTACTTTCAAATAAAAAAAGAAATTTGAGAAAATATTCAGTAGTTTTTTTTATAGCATTTTCAAAAAAAAAAAAATTATTTGGCGGACATGTACTTAGCTCTAAGAAACATAAAAATAAGCCTAACACCTGTGAAAAAAACCCTAAACTTCAATTTAACCCCCGCCATAACTGGAGCTTCAAAACTAAACTTTTCCCATCTTTCACTCACCCCTCCATCTCCCATATGCAGACCTCTTCCTCTGCTCCACCAAAACCTCCACGTCAACGAGTTTCCTTCAATCTGACTCCAACTGCTCGTTCTACCACCGCTAGCCCCTCGCCACAGACACAAACACCTCTTCCTAATTGTTTTCCTAATTTTGATCTCAAATCTGGAGCCAAGTATCCTAATTTCCGCAGCTCCCACGTCCTCAATCCGTCAGCCCCTACCTTCTCTAATACATCCACATCACACTCGCCCTCTCACATTATAGCCAACTCCAATTCTCTTCCAACAGTTTCAACTCCTTCTTCAACAATATCTCCTCCTAACTCCACTCAATCTTTCATTGACCCCCTTCTGCCCCCCTCAATCAAAATTACCCGGTAAGTTAGTAACCCCACCGAATGCCGCTATGCTCTCTCTCGTCTAAGGGATAAAAAAACGTACGAAAACATTCGTCTTTTTTTGGCCTATCTACATGACAAACCAGACTCGGTCTGCTATGAAGGTAAAACGAAGACTAGTGTAATGGTCTCCATTTAACAGGAAGGCCTCCCTACTGACTTTGCCAACCTCAAGGGCCTCTTTATTAAGTATCACGAGTTCTTCAATATCCCCCCCCAAAAAGTTTCGAACGATCTAGATACCTTTCGTCAATATATCCACTCAAAGCGGATATCCCACCTCCAGCGTAGCAGAGCCGACCACGACAGATATTTTCGACCCTAATTTCCATTCTCTTCCTGCCCCTCATGCTAACCTTCCTCTCACCTTCTATTATCAAAATGTAAGAGATCTTCGCTCAAAAACCCAAGCAGTTTTTCAACAGTCTCATGCTTTACCATACCAAATCTTCGCTCTGACTGAAACAAACTTGATACCTAGTATAAACAACCAAGAATTGTTCCCATCAAATTTTAACGTCTACCGTGACGACGATCTTAATGGACCTACCGATAGCTGCCCCTGTCGTGGCGTTTTAATAGCCGTCCTTAACTCAATCGACTCATCCATTATTGCAGTATCCTCTTCCCCGTATCTCGACTTCGTTTCAATGAAGATTGTACTGCCCCGTAAAGCACTCTATGTCATCTGCTTTTATATCTTGCCATCTCAGCCTATTGAATCCTAAGAACTCGCCATTAATACGATTGATAGCATAAATGATTTACGGGATCCTCATGATGAAATTCTTCTCTTTGGTGATTTCAATCTTCCGTCTCTTAAATGGGCTCCATCAGACGATCAAACATATTATATTGCCACTAATAGATCTGCTGCCAAAGAATGTCTTTTCTTAGACCGCTTAGCTGATTCAAACCTTAGCCAAGTTAGTGGCATCACGAATTACATGGGAAGACAGCTAGACCTGATCTTCACAACAGACCCCCTTAGTTCCTCTGTTTCACTTTGTCCCTTTTCCTTATCAACCTTCGACAACTACCATCCTCCCCTTCATCTCTCATTTTTTCACGACTCTCCACCACTGAATACTTCCCCTTCGCTTAAGTCATACGACTTCCACAAAGCAAATTTCAACCAAATCAATGAATATCTCAGTAACGCTCCCCTCAATTTTGATAGCCATACAATAAACGACGCCATAATTATTTTCTACAGAGAAATATTCAATTCTATTTCTCTTTACGTTCCCCTTTCCCGATCCAAACATTTATCTACCTCCCCTCCATGGTATAATCGCAGGCTCCGTTCACTAAGAAACACAAGAAACAAACTGTGGCAATCTTCCTTCGAACTCATTCCCCCAATGACTTTTCTAACTACATTGGTGCTTATCTGAAATTCACAGAGCTGCATAAGTCGCTCTATGAACGCCATTTAATCGAGACGCAAGCCAATCTTATTAACGATCTTCTTCTTCTACTTCTTTTCCTTTTTATCCCGGCGTCGTTATGGTCAGAAGTGTAGGACCATAACCTTCCCACTTAACTGCATTCCTACTGGTCCGCTTGTGGGGTCCGCCGGTTTGACCTCAGAAAGTAGCGGCAGGCTTCCCGGTTTGGGATTACTTCATCGCTGAGGCCAATCAAATGCTGGTGTTTTTGCATTTGTTTGCACCAATTGTTTTTCGGCCTGCCTTTTTTGCGTGTTGAAATTGGAATGTTGATTGATAACGCCTTTTGTACGGGGTTCAAAGGATCTCTCCTTTGCATATGCGCTTACGATGTTCCACACCTCACCATGCATCACCAATTTGAGAGCCATCAAACGGTCACTGGACTTTGAAATGGTTAAGACGTTGCCAAGTAACTCTGCCGCAAGGATGATGACGATTCCGTTTTTTCCTTGTTCCAATCCATAGTAAAACATCTTGTAGGCTTTTGTTTTAACGTCCAAGAAACGTGCCCGATTACCGGTGTTTCGCCATTTCGTCTCTTGTACGCACAGGATGTCTACTCGCCTTCTAACCATCATTTCTTCAAGCTCATAGCCCACTCATGCTTCCAACGTTCCAACTCGCGACTCTTAAATGTGGCTTACGCCGTTGCATTACTTTGCTATCCCCCGGAAATCCTATAGCTCTGACCCGAGCATTGCTGCTCGTCCCAGGATCACGACCATTAGTAGTGCCTGGCGGGGTAGTGCTTTTCCTTTTAGCGTTCTTTTCCATAATGCTACGGTTTGACCGTTTTCTTTCTTCCCTTCCTTTTTGACACGGGCATGCTCCAGATTTTTTTATTTTTATTTTTGATTGATCTTACTCTTACAACACCGGTGATCTCCAGTCGTGTCAACCCACTGATTTGCATGCACACTTGTGGGGCAGTTTAATGGTGGTATATGTGTCCCTAGGCTCACCTTGGTGTTTTCTAAATTGCCTAGATGTGATTTTTGTTTACCTTTGTTTAGTCGCATTTTACGACAAGCGATAGGTATCGCTGCAAGGGATATTCTTAACCCGTCCCTGCACGTGGAAATCTTATTAACGATCCTAAGTCCTTTTTTCAGTTTATCAACTACAAACGGAAATCTGATGGCTACCCAACCTCACTCTTTCAATGGCGAAACCTCGAGTGATCCCAAAATGATCGCCAACTTTTTCAAAGAATCTTTCACCGATGATTACTTTGTACCGGATACTGCCTATTTCGACTACTTACCAAATTATTCCCTTGGACCATTTTTCCCACGTACTATTGAACCCCATATCATTGAAAATAAATTAAATCAACTTCATGATGAATTTACTCCTGGGCCCGATGGTCTCCCGGCCATATTACTAAAAAAATGTTCCTCCATTATTTCTGTCCCGCTCTCAAAAATATTCAACTTATCCCTGTCCCTTGGAGAATTTCCCCAGATATGGAGAACCGCTTTTATAACTCCAGTTCACAAAAAAGGTCCGAAGAATGTCGTTAACAACTACCGGCCCATCGCCAAACTGTCACACATACCCAAACTTTTTGAAAGTATATTGTATGACACTCTAAGTTTCCACTGCAAATCTCTAATCTCCTCCAAACAACATGGCTTCCTTAAACGCAATTCTACAACCACAAACCTTGTCGAATTTGTGTCCTTCACACTCTCAGCTTTAGAGAATGGAAAGGAAGTTGACGTAATTTCAACTGATTTCAGTAAAGCTTTCGACAAAATCTCCCACAAACTAATACTCTTCGAAATGTCATCCCTTGGTTTTGAACCCAATGCGTTGAAGTCTCTTGTTATTTAAAAAACCGTTACTACAGTGTTCGTTTCAGATCTGCCTTTTCCAACCCCTTCTTAGCTCCTTCCGGCGTTCTCCAAGGCAGCCACCTGGGTCCACTTCTTTTTATTCTTACCATAAACGACATTGAGTTTGTCATCAGACATTCCCACCTCTCACTCTACGCAGACGACACCAAGTTCTTCAAGACCATTTCCTCGCAACAAGATTCTTCTCTTATTCAATCGGATCTGAACAGCTTTTCCGTCTGGTGTTTCAAAAATAGTTTGGAACTTAACATTTCCAAATGCCAATCAATCACCTTCTCACGTAAACGAATCAAACCTCCCCCTCGTCTCTACTTCCTGAATAATCAGCCCATCTCCACCGTGGTTTTGTGAAACGTTGGTCTAAAGAATTCTCCAATCCCTACGTGACTCGATCTCTCTTTATTACCTTTGTTCGCCCCCTTCTCGAATACGCATCTCAAGTGTGGTCCCCTTATCAACAAACCAACATATCTAGAATCGAAAGCATCCAACGTCGGTTCCTACGTTTCGCTCTTCGAGGTCTGCCCTGGACCAATCCCTTGTTCTTACCACCATATCAAGACCGTCTTAAACTAATCAACTTGAGTACTCTGGAGGAAAGAAGAAGAGTATCCGATATAATCTTCATTCATAGACTTCTTACAGGTACCATTGACTGCGCCACCCTTTATAACTCCATATGTCTTAACACTAACCCCCGTAATACACGCAATCCTCGACTCTTCTATCTGTCCACCCCTCGCACCTCATACGGCTCCAATGAACCCATTTCCCGTATGCTGGCAAGTGTTAATTCGAATCTTAACTTCGACTTCAACCTCAGCACTCCATGCCTAAAACTCCATCTTCTCAATAACCTTCCCCCCCCTCCAGTTTTAGTTTCTGCGCCCCTCACCCGTTCTCATTAGTTATTAAGTTAGAATAAGTTTAGCTTGAATTAAGCTCAATAAATGGGGGTGTTTGCCCCCACGAAAATTAAAAAAAATTAAATTTTTGGAGGCTTCTGGTATTTGTTGGAGCACTCAGACACAAATACTGGTCCATTGTACTGCCAGACACCTCAGATAGCGTTAATGCTCATGAAGAGCCAGAGCCAAGCTTCTTTCTTATTCACTTATGTTGTGTGCGATTTGTTTTCCACACAAGTGACCGGAGCCTAAAGCTTAATGCTGATTCCGAACGCCGAAAAGCTTTTTAAGGCAAGTTTACAACAGGGGGGTCGCTCATCTTGCGTCAGCGGCCGACACACTACCCACTGCGCCCCCTAAATAAATAATAGAAAATTGTGGATATCCAAATATAAAAGATTTAATTAAGTAACAGTTGATAACAAATATGATAGTAAATTAGGCAAGGCGCAGAATTGCAGTACAATTAACTTGCTAAAACAAAAAATATCTTTGTTATCCCAGGTACAAACATGTACGGTTGCCGTTTTTATACAGGGTCGTCTATCTTGTGGTTTCAAGAGTAAAATGAAATACAATACATTTATGACTTAAATTTCGGTCATATTTGCTGTTTAGTATTTTGTTCTGATTTTCGTAATATGAATGAAATATTATTATAATATAACTCAACATAATATAATTCAAAGACCCGGTCCTGAAAACTTAATTTTCATAATTTGTGTAGCCCCACAAAAGAAATCCAACGGCGACAAATCACGATCTTGGTAGTTAGTTCACACAATTAAAACGCGAAAAAACTCGTCAAGGACATTGGGTTGTGTTGTGTGAGATATGACAAATATTTAATTTGACGCCAAAAAAATTGGCCAACATTTGCCCAAATGCTATGTTCACCTTGGAATCAATACATTTGGATCACCCGAAACACTCATTAACGAAGCCATATTTTTGCAATTCAAAAAATTGCATATTGATGATAGATAGGCCTTAAGACTCGTTTTAATTTTTTTTTTTTCAGTTGTAAAGTACAGAGTATGCTGAGATGAATGAATATATATAATGGTAACGTGCCTACTAAAGAATCTCTACTTTTGTAGTAACCCTTAGAATCAAATAATTGACTTCAATTTCTTAGTATTGTTTATGCTGTAAATTATTTTCAGTAATATTTATATGACTTAAAATTGTATATACTCCAATTATGTACTACACCAAAAGAAAAATGCTAGGCAGAGAATTCCCTCAAAAATCACAAAGATGGATCCTCATTTTGCAAGAATATAATTAACATATAAAATTACTAAATTAATGTAGTTTCGGTTGCCTTATTTGTGAACCGTGTTATTTCAAAACCGTGTAAAAGATATAGTTTGGAATGAACTTGAGCATCAATCAATAGGGCTCTAACGCCGGCACGATTTTTAAACAGCTGCTTCCAATGCCTCACACCGAGTTGATTTATGTCCATTTTCACCTGAGTGGTGTCATTGGAATCAGTGATCGTGCGGATTTCTCAGTCACGTTGTCGCACTGGTCAAATGAGCATCGCGCGTTCGCCATCGAGGCATTTTTCAAGAGTAACGATTCGTACGTAACTGCGCGTCGACAGTTTTGTTCACACTTCGGTATACGACGAATAAGTGATGGGCCGAGTGTGAATTTAATTCGTTCGTAGGTGCAGAGGTTCCGCGCAACTGCTTCGGCTATGAACACTCCACGGCCAGGGCCCAGTCGATCTTCAAGGACTCCCGAAAACATTGAAGTGGTTGAAGAGAGTTTACGTGAAAATCCACGACTTTCTATACGGAAAAGGGCAGCCTCACTGGGACTTCCAAGAGCGATTATTGATGAAATTTTAAAAAATGGTTTAAAGTTCCATCCATTCAAAATTCAAATCGTTCAAGAACTCCAAGAAAGTGATTTTGTTTCACACAAAAAATTTTGTGAGACGATGTTGGAGCGTTTTCGTACTGTGAATCCCATTTTTTGGAGCGACGAGGCTCATTTTCATTAAACGGGCACGTTAATAAACAAAACTGCCGTTACTGGGCTCCAAGAACCCATTACCCTCGACTGAAACACCAAAAGCCATTGCATTGCCCCAGGGTAACTGTTTGGTGCGCCTTATCCACGCATTGGATAATTGGACAATTTTTTTTCGAGAATGCTCGGGGCCAGGCGACAAATGTCAATAGTGACAATTACCGACGCATGATAACGGATTTCTTTTTGCCGAACCTGCAAGCTCATCCATCGTTTTCATCGCACACGTGGTTCCAACAGGATGGTGCGACCGCACACACGGCTAGAGATTCGATGAATTTGCTTCGGGAAACTTTCCCTCAAAAACTTATCAGTCGCTTTGGGCACATCCCGTGGCCACCGAGGTCCCCCGACATAACCCCAATGGATTTTTTTTTTATGGGGCTACCTCAAAAAGAGAGTTTACAGCAACAATCTCCGAACTCTAGTGAACCTAAAAGAAAACATTCGTCGAGAAATCAGCGCAATTGAATCAAGTTTACTGCAGCGTGTGGCGCGTAACACGAGGCTCCGTTTTGAACAATGCGTGCAACTCGACGGAAGACATTTGGATGACATATTTCTCAAAAAATGAAATCCGCATTAGTCTGTCGTTTAATATTTCAAATAAAACAATATATCAAATAGATTTTTTTTTATTTAATTTTGAAAATATAAGTCTGCTGCCAGACACCCTGTATTTGATTTTTCTCTCATTTACCCTCAGCCTTATTTAAGCTAATTCCGCTTTTATGTTCACGAACTCTTCAGTGATATCTCGCTGGTTCGTCCATTCATGTTTATGTGATCAGCTTACGTAAGTAATTGTGCCTCATGTAAATGCCAGTGAATTCCTCGCAATTCTTTCAATCATGATAATGAAGAAATCACATATATTAACATGTGATGTAATGAAGAAATTACATATTAATACCTACATATATATATGTAATGAAGAAAACACGCGCGGTTAATTTAATATGTGTATATTTTGAAGTAGATAGGAATAAAAATAGCTACATATGTATATGTTTCTGCTTGTCTAGATGAACTTTATTCTTCGACGGCTGCTGAACTACTGTGTATCGACTCCCGACGGCTGGATTCCTCTGTGACTGCTGAATTTCGACTGACTCCTGCGTTACTGTGTGTGATTGCTGAATTTCGACTGACTCCTGCGTTACTATGTGTGACTGCTGAATATTAGTTTTAGGCTACGGCTATATTTCTTCTTACACTCGGCCCTCCTGAAATTCGTCATCTGTCCCGGATGACAACAACTCCTCGTTTGATACAACAAATTTCCACAGTTTCATATTGTCACAACTAGTAGCCGTAGTCATGGGTCCTTCAACTTTTGCTGCTTTTCGTACCTCGTATCGTCCGTTTCGCTTTATCTTGGTAACTTCATAGGGGCCAAGATAATCACTCGCCAACTTCCTGCCTGTAACAAATTGAGTGCGTTTAATGGCAACCAAGTCTCCAACTTTATAGCCATATTCACTTTTTCGCTTTTTGTCGTAGTTCTTTTTGTATTTCATTTGTGCTTCTTGTATCTGTTTCCTGGCTTCCTCACGCATATTTTGTCTATCTTTGTCGAAATTTTCAAACATTTCTTGTTCCAACAGCTCCGTGATCTTATCATGAATTTTGCTTTTCATTCTTATTCCGAACATCAATTCAAACGGTGATAATTTTGTTGAGCTGTGAACCCGTGCGTTGATTGCTTTCTGAACCTTTGCAACAAATATATACCACTTCGATGGATCATCCGAAGACAGTTTTGCAATTATAGACAAAATTGACCTGTTTACACGTTCGACTTGTTCATTGCTTCTCGCAACGCCTGTTGTACTTAGTATGTGTTCAATTCCATTATCCTGTAAATATTTTCCGAAAGCGTTCGAGGTAAATGCTGACCCTCTATCACTGACCAGCCTTGTTGGTGCCCCGAATATGACAGACCATTCATTAAATTTCTTGAGTACCTCGTCAAATCCCGTCGACTTGGTGGGGTATAGCCACACAAATTTAGTAAGCCCGTCCACCATTGCAAAGATATATTTATATTGTTTTGACGTAGCATCCATAGGACCAAGGTGATCAATGTGCAGGGTGTGTAGTGGCTTATCTCCATTACCTATGCAAATAGCCTTCTTTTTGCCCAACTTTTTGTTGTGTATTATGCATTTAACGCAACTGTTGACGAACTGAATGACTTTGCTCTCAAGATGTGGAATCCAGTAATTTTGTTGAATTGTATGAATAGTTTTCTGAACTCCGAAGTGGCCATCGTTGTGTGCGTTTGCTATGATTTCGTATTCCATTAATTTTGGAACAGCTAACAGATCATTGCCCTTTATGCTTTTGTATATAAGATCTCCTTTTATTTTAAAGTTTTCATACGGCCTGGTACTCAGAATTTCTGTCACCGCTTTAATATGCTCGTCATTTTGTTGAGCCTTTCTTAAACGAGCTGATACTTCTGAAGAAATGGCATACAAGTTTTGGGGATGGCGTCTGAGAAAATCGACATGTTTCATTCTTTCGCCCGACCGATGTTGCACCTCGAAGTCAAAATCTTGAAAATATAGTATCCACTGGGTTCCCGCGGCACATCTTTCTTACTTGTTGTATGCTTGAACGCTGCACAGTCTGTTATTAATTTGAAATGAATTCCAAGCACATAGTAGCGGAATTTCTTTAAAGCAAGATACGCAGCCTTAACCTCTAATGCATAACTGTGTTGCTTTGATTCATGTATAGATGTCGTCTTGCTCCAAAAAAAAACTGGATGTAATTGACCTTCAAATGTTTGAAAGAGTACAGCGCCGAACCCGTCCTTTGAAGCGTCTGTATGAATCTCCGTTGCTGCGTCTCTATCATAAATCCTTAGGACCGGTTCTTTGGCTTCCTTTAAATCCTGAATTGACTTGAGTTCGGCTGCTCCAATTTCAAACGGTACGTCTTTGCGCAACAAATTTGTCAACGGACGGGCAATCTGTGCATATCTTTTTATAAATCTCCTAAAGAAACCAGTTAGGCCCAGAAAAGATTGCACTGACTTCACGTTCTTAGGAACTGGAAACTTATTAACGGCACTTGTTTTTTCCTTGCCTGGCTGTATTTGCCCATTTGCAACCGTGTGACCTAGAAAGGTGACTGTTGTTTGGAGAAACTTACACTTTTTCCATTTTATTTTGAGACCATAGCTTGCTGCCACATCAAATACTCTCTTCATTTTATTAAGGCACTCATCTGGTGATTCTGCGTATATAATTATATCATCGATATATAGGTCCATAATACCTTGGTTAATTAAATCTTGAAAAATATAATTCACGACTCGTATGAAAACAGCCAGTGAATTGCAAAAACCGAAGGGTGCTCTGTTAAACTCAAACAGACCGCTTTTACTGACAAATGCTGTAAATTTTTTGCTGGATTCCTCAACGGGTACATGGAAAAATCCATGACTGTGAAATATTTGGCCTTTTGTAATCTTTCTAATACGTCATCAATGGGACTGGGAAGCCATCTTTCAGCACCATACTGTTTAATTTTCGAAAATCCACACATATTCGATGAGTCCCATCTTTCTTTCGAACTACAACAATTCTGCTAGCAAAATTTGATGTTGATGTGTGTATGATCCCCTTTTCGAGTCAATCATCAATCTGTTTCTGCACAGCTTCAGCTTCTTCAACTGCTAGACGACTTGGTGGATGACGGAATGGAACGATTTCTCCATCTGGTATGATTGTTAGCTTTATAGGACATTCCGCATTGGCTTTAGCTGGTGTATAATTGTCGATCATGTTCTTTACTTCTTTTTTATACTGCTGAGGAACATCAATATCAGTATTTGATTCGGTATCCATATCATTTTCCTCCGATAAGGAAGAAAATTGATAACCGTGTTGATTCAACGTGAGATGAAACCGTTTTATGAAGTTGTATCCCAAAACCAACAGCGTCAAATTCGACTGTATCATCTGGTACCACAATGAAATTCTGCTTTGTCTTTATACCATCAATTCTAATTTCAGCCTCAAATTGGCCAACCGATGTTGTTTTTTTATTACCAAGACCACGCAAATAAGAAAAGCATTTCTGCCACTTGACACCACAGATTTTTTTAGCGATAAACTCCTTCACAATGGTTACATCCGATCCTTGGTCAACTAAGCACTCCACTTGTATGTTATTTATCAAGATTTGCTTTAAGCGCTTTTTTCGGCAACTGTGTTAACGTTGCTTTTAAATCCACCACATTCTTTGAAGATGTGTCAACTCTGATTGCACTTAAAACATTTTGCCTCGGCTCGACAGTCCTTCCGCATATGCCCAGTAGATCCACAATTAAAACAGTGATTCTTTTTCCCAGTAGGTACATACATATGTACAGTGGCTCAACATTATAATGGGACACTTGCAAAAATTAATATTGTCAGTTATTTTCTAGGAATTTATAAATGTTACAAATGAAATAGATATCGAATTTAAATGTTCAATCTATCTGTTTATTAAGAAACAAAAATTATATGAATTCATTGACACAAAGGCAAAAAAAAATAATAAAAAACACTAAAAAAGTCAAATTTGAAGCTCAAAGTAATAATGGGACACACAACATAAATGTACAAAATAAATGTAATTCACTCTCATTATTGAAGGTTTAATATTTTGTTGGGAGGCCGTTTTGCAGTATTACTCCTTTTAGGCGATTAGGCACCGATTTCACTAGTTTCTGGCAATAATCTGGCGGAATTTTTTCCCATTCATCTTTCAGAGCCGAAATCAGGTCATTTTTAATTTTTTATTTGGTGATTTTTTAATTTTTCCTCTAAAAAACTCCACACATGCTCTATGGGGTTTAGGTCCGGCGATTGTGGTGGTGTTTCGAGCACATGGGGGCAGTTATAGAGGAGCCAACTTCTGACATTATAAGCCTTGTGTTTGGGATCGTTATCCTGGTAGAAATAGAAATCATTTTCAAGACCCAATTTTTCGGCAGTTTTCGACAGATTTGACCTTGAAACGTGTAGATAATATTTGTGGTCCATTATGCCTTCTATAATATGAAGATTTCCAGGTCCTGCTGCCGATATTGCACCCCATACCATAACTGATCCTAAACCGTGCTTTATAGTTGGTTTCAAATTTCTTTCCCGTAGCTCTTCATTGGTTTTCTCCAAACATATGAACGCCCATCTGATCGAAAAACATTGTATTTGCTTTCATCAGTAAAAATTACCTTACTCCAAAAGGTAAAATCTTAATTTTTATATTTGTTGGCGAAAGTTAGGCGCTTTTTCTTATTTGCTTTACTTATAAAAGGCTTCTTCCTAGCAACTCGGCCATTGAAGTTGTGTTTCCTCAATATATTTCTGATGGTTTCTGGGTTGGATTTTTTACCAAAATATTTTTCTGCTTCAGCAGTTTCGGTGCACTGAGGTGTGGTCGGTTCCTGATTTGTCTTAAAAGCCATCGTTCATCCATATCGGGAAAAATGTTCCGCTTGCTCGGTTTTGCTTTGTTATCAAAATTATCTGCATCTTTATACCGTTTAATTATGTTAAACACTGTAGATCGTGGTTGATTCACTATTTCTGCAATATTTCGCACAGATTTACCAGATTTAGAATGTGTTAATATTAATTCCCTAATATCTGTTGAAGTTTGAGGACCGCGTGGTGCCATGACTGACATTCTGTTTGAATAAGCGTGCTTAACTGATCGAAATATAACTTTGAATGAAATAATTGGATTCCCCGTAAATGTCATATACAATAAACCCAAATATTTACCGTTAACTAGAGCAAAATAAGTTAGAGTTGCCGTGTGTCCCATTATTACTTTGAGCTTCAAATTTGACTTTTTTTAGTTTTTTTTATTAATTTTTTTACTTTGTGTTAATGAATTCATATGATTTTTGTTTCTTAATAAACTGACAGATTGAACATTTAAATTCGATATCTATTTCATTTGTAACATTTATAAATTCCTAGAAAATAACTGACAATATTCATTTCTGCAAGTGTCCCATTATAATGTTGAGCCACTGTATGTAGAAATACGTTCTTAGTGTTGTTGAATGAACGACTATTTATTTCAATCCTCTCGTTCATGCGCTCAAGTATTTCATATTTCTCCAGGAGTTCTTTGAATGTCTTGCAGTTATACATGCTGTACTTGATTTCGCTTTTTATATTTAAACCATTCACAATATATCGTATGACGGAATCCGTATCAACTGCGCCTAGGACTGAAATTTTTTTCATATGCAAGATGTATTCATGAAAACTTTCCTCTTTGCGCTTCTCTCTTCCCCTTAACTGCTTATGAATTTCTGCGCTGCTGTATACACGTTCAAATTCGTTTTCAAGAAGCAATCGAAGTTCTCGGTACTCACACACTGCCACCGATTCCAAGAAGAGCTTGGCCGTTTTCGTCATCTTTCCGTGTGCCTGTACGTATTTCTGTTTTTCACTCAAATTGTAGGCATCAGCATTTTCTTCGAAATTCGTGAACCACTGTTTAACCGGAATCGTCTCTCCATCGAAATCTGGGATAATCTTTGCAAAGTTTTCAACAGAAACTTTGAATTCATTTTTCTCCGTTAATTTTTAAAGTAAGCAATTGAATGACTTGTTGCAACCTTTCCTCATTTTGTTCCACCGTTTTTTCGGCCACTGCGGATTCTTCAGCTGATCCTTCCTTTGCCTTTGCACGAGTTACTGGCGCTTCTTTTTTGCTTACCGATGCCTGTGCCTGTTCAGTTTTCCCCGAATTCATATTATGTACATATGTATATACAGTGGCGAGCAAAAATGAGTACATGTTGCAGAAATTACAGTAAAATTAATGAATAGAATTAGAGAAGTAGCAGGTAAAGAAAACCATGAAGCACGGTGGAGGAAGTTTGATGATGTGGGGGGATGTTTCACATGGTGGAACATTGGCCCTTTAGTGAGGATTGAAGGAATTATGAAGAAGGAGCAATATCTCGATATTTTGCGGGACAATCTACCGGAATTTGTTGACGAGTGCGCCTATCCTATTGAAGAAATAATTGTTCAACACGACGGAGATCCTAAACATACCGCGAAAATTGTACAAAACTGGCTTAGAGAGCAATTATTTCACACTCTTGAATGGCCCACACAAAGCCCCGATCTAAACCCTATCGAGAATTTGTGGGCCCAAGCTAAAAGAAAGCTGGCGCAGTATGACAATCCTCCTAAAAACACGAGTGAGTTATGGATTCGGGTACAAGAAGAGTGGACGAAAATTCCTCATGAATATATCGAAAAATTAGTAGCCTAAGCGAATGCAAAATGTTATCAAAAACAAAGGTCTATGGACGAAGTATTAAACTCCAAGAAACACGTCACAAATAACAAACGTGCAAAAATGAATATGTACATACCTATTTCAACGTTTTTATTTTTTTACTTATTATTTTATTACAATTGTTATGTTTTTTTTGTTTAAAGCAGTGAAGTATGTTATTTTAATCAAAATGTAATTTTTTTTTTAATTACTTTAATTAAATAATAAACTATTCATTCATTTTACTGTAATTTCTGCAACATGTACTCATTTTTGCTCGCCACTGTTTTTTTTTTTTTTTTTTTTTTTTGTTATTCATTTTTGTTTTTATTATTTTGTAGAACACACTTATCCTAGACAAAAATGCTTAAAACTAGCTTAAACAACAACTGATATAAAATACCTTACTGGCCCTATACGGACACTCTAAAGCAAATAGAACTACTTAAGGCTATGCCTTTCGGCCTTTCGAATAATTTGTAATAATTAAAACAATTAAAATAAATAAACAATTTAGGCCAAGAAAAGTGATATTTTAAAAAAACTTAGCATCAGATCCTCTTTTTTTTTTTATAAAGAAACTTATAACTAAGAATTACTTAACCCTACCTTAACTAAAATATATATATATACATCTTTTTTTGTTTTCATTATTGTTTTGTATTTTTTTTTTTTATTTATTTTTTTTTTAATTAAAGCTAAAACTAAACTAAACCTACGTGCAACCCTGGTCTGCCGTAGCATTCCCTTAACTACTCTAACCTCTTCTAACCTACCCTAGTCTATGTAAGGCTGCCATTGGCATGTGGCAGGCTTTGCCTTAAAGAGGCCGACCTATTAAAATTAACCACTGACGCAGATCGCTCCAGCCACCAGAAGCGTTGATGCTGTCGGGCGACGTCTCTCCGATCTTGGCGTGACACCGATTTACTGAACCTGAGGCGCTCGGGCTCACGGAGCGCAACATCACGTTCGTAGAGAAGTCGTCGCTCCACGGACTTACGTGCCACGTGGAAGATTAACGGGATCGCCAATTCATCCTGGATCAACCCACATTGATCTAAATAGAGGAATGCCTCTGGGGGGACAAAGCCGCTAAGGCGCACTTTCTCGTGGTACATGTAGTTAGGGAAGTAAGCCCCAGAGATCAGATTATTAACCGAAGTCATTGCCCTCGAAACGTGACCTCGGATCAGTTTTATTAGAAAATTATCCACCCGTACAATCCTAGCCCTATTGTATAGGACCTCATTCGAGTAAAATTTCGTGTACCCAGATTCAGGTGTTCTATGTAATCCGAGAGACGTTCTGAGACATTGTCTCTCAAACACCCGAATCCTTTCCATTAAGCTGGCTCTCACATTGAACCACACGGGACATCCATAGGCAACCATTGGCCTGATTAAGGCCATGTAGCAGATTACCTTCACCCTGGAATCAAGTTGGCTGCTATGAAACAGCCATCTTGTCAGAGCGAAAGCGCCCCGGGCTCTTGCCAGAGCAGTATCTACATGTTTGTCAAAATATAGATACTGATCCAGCACGATCCCAAGGTATCTGACTACACTTTGTTTTGCCAGTGGACACCCGTCCGGTCCAAAGATTGAGAACCTGCGCCAATTTTTTCTAGTGTCCCGAGAGGCCCTAGACAAAGGTGTTCTGAACAAAATAGTTTCTGATTTCTGGAAATTGATTTTTAACTTCCAGTCATCACAATACTGCTGAATTTTTTCGAAGTCACGCTGCAGAAGATTAACAATGACGTCAATCGTTGGACCTGATCTGTACGCGATTAAATCGTCCGCATACGCTATTGAATGGCGAAGAGAAGCTATCAAATCACTGAGGTAAATGTTAAAAAGGATCGGCGAGTTTACTGTACCCTGCTGCAGTCCGTTGTTAATATCAAATGTTTGGGTAGAAGTCACGTTGGCAATTTTCACTACGAACTTTCTACCTGTTAACATGTCAGAAATCATATATAGCAGTGGTTTACTTATGCCCAACCGACTGAGTTTGTAATAAAGACCTTCTAACCATACGGTGTCGAAAGCCTTTTCCAAGTCAATCAGACAGGCACCCGTGCATTGGTTCTTGCATTTGTTCCATTGGATATCTGATACGAGTTTCGACGCAGCATGAACAGTATTATGCCCCGCTCTGAAACCGAATTGGTTATCCGGAATGATTTTATTGTCCTCAACCCATCTAGACAGGGCTCTATGAACCACCTTCTCGAAAACCTTGCTAATACTTGGAAGGAGACTTATCGACCGAAGATTTGATGGGTTAGAGGCATCTTTGCCCCTCTTGGGTATTGGTTGCACCACCGCTGTTTTCCAATCCACTGGATAATATGCATTATTCAGTGTATTGTTGAACAGAATGGTGTACGTCTCTACAGCCACTGGTGGGAGATGCCTGAGCACAACATTAGATATTCCGTCGGTTCCCGCGGATTTTTTTCTCTTCAGTGACTCGAAGATCAGCTGGAGGTCCCCCGTCGAAATAAACAGGGTATTCGCCCCTTCATTGGTGACGGCGTTATTTGCCATGTAATCGTCATCGAACCTGGTAAAACCAAGATTCTCGGATCGCCAATGATCGATATCATTTCGAAGGCATAAGTGATGAAGTCGAACTCTGTTTTCCAATTCGTGGTTTGGGCGAATGCTGTCATTCACCTTATACACTTCCTGGAAAACAGCTCCCACTGTCGCCACTTTCTCCTGAGGATCCTCGATCACGAAGAAATCATCATCCAAGACGGCGCTCTCCGGATCAATGCTGACTGTTCGTAAAAGACGTTCGTTGTCTGACGTTCTCGAAAGCTTCAGATCCTGAATGTCATTCTGATTGTTTCTCCGAAATATTTTATTAATTTGCGGAAACATACTCGCGCTGTTGGAATTTACAGCACGAATTCTGTCGTTCCAATACAAACTTATAGATATTCTGTAATTTTCCTTGATCAACTGTTGGGTATTTTTAATCAGTGACTTCAGTATCCTGACCTCCGAGTTTTGTCTGTCGGTAAACCGCCTGTACAAGAGTTTGAGTCTTGTTAGGAGTCTACTTTTTTGTCTGTGCAGAGCGTCGATTGTCGCGTTTTGGTATACGTTTGTGGTATCGTGCTGTTGTTGGCGTGGTATCGTACTGTCCATCGTCTGCTTTATTTTATCATCCATTTGTCTGAGGTACTTGTCGATTTCGTCATTTGACAGGTTCCTATTGGATGGTGGGAATGAATCACTCGAAGTGAGCGATCTCGTAAGATTATTGGCAAAACGTGGCCAACGTGCCCTACTATAATCGTAGGGGCGTGTTTGGACATACTCTGTAATCTCCGCAAATTCGTCTGGTATTGTTATATTGTTGGTACTTATTAGTGTGCGAATAATTTTATGGTTTCTAATTATATGCACGATCGATTTTAATCACTTTTCGCAAATTTAATTTTTATAACATATTAACGGTACCCCCTGTCACTTAAATTTTGTTGTTCGTCAAGTTGACAAGGCAACTATTAAAACAAAAAAAAATCGAATTAGTTTAAGGTGCAGACGCAAAAGACTCGTAAGGCAGTAACGTGATGTGACAACCGTTTCTAATTACATGCACAGCACTGTATATGTTTCTGCTTGTCTAGATGAACTTTACTCTTCGACGGCTGCTGAACTACTGTGTATCGACTCCCGACGGCTGCATTCCTCTGTGACTGCTGAATTTCGACTGACTCCTGCGTTACTGTGTGTGACTGCTGAATTTCGACTGACTCCTGCGTTACTGTGTGTGACTGCTCAATATTAGTTTTAGGCTACGGCTATGTTTCTTCTTACATATATGTATGTATGTATGTATATACAGGATGTCCCACGAGCAGTGTGCCAAAAAGCTAGAGCGTGTAGGTCTGGTCAAGACAAGAAAAAAATCGTACGGGAGGGGAGGGGGGGTCTATTCCCCCCTGTTTAGCCGGGAGGGGCAATTTTCTAAAAAATTGACTTAATTTGGAAAAAAAACTATTAGAAATCAACAGTTACATCCACAATGCCGTGATAACTTTTTTGTAAAGCCAGAAACCTCTTCTTTCATCCTGTTTTAAGGAATAGTTTTTGAGAAATTAATTTTCAAACTCAAAATTTTGAAAAAAAAAAAATTTCGAACTATTTTTTTTTCAAAATTGTATGTAATGAAGTACTATTTTTTTTTTTTAAATTCAATTCTCTTATTAGTTTTTAGTTAAAAACAGAAAACCGGATGCAAAAATGTCTTGTAGTTTTTGAGAAATTAAAAAAAAACCCGAACCATTTTTTTTTCTAAGAAAAACCATTTTTTTGATTTTAACGCGGCTGGATTTGTAGGCAAATTGATGTATGAAACATTGACCTCTTTTTTATTATTTTTAAAAAATTCGGAGTTTTATTATAATAAATTTTCAATATGATCCCCATTTTTTAGAAGGCAAAGATTATATCTCCTTCTAATGGCTGCACATAAGTCTATGCTTGACAAATTTTCCTGCAATTTGACTCCAGCGACTTCAATCCGTTCTTTCAGTTGTTCCAAAGATACTATTTCCACTTCGTAAACATAATTCTTCATGAATCCCCACACATAAAAATCTAGAGGAGTTAAATCTGGTGATCTAGGTGGCCATTCCGTGAGGCCCCTTCTTCCGATCCAACGGTCACTAAAATGATCATCCAGCCAGTTTCTAACCCGTAAGCTGTGGTGTGCTGGTGCTCCACCTTGCTGGTAGATTAAATTATCTGCTATGGCCAAAGGAACGTTGTCCATCAAATCGGGCAAAAGGTCTCGTAGGAACTGCAGCCATCTCCTCTAAAAAGGTTAGGGGATAGGGAAAGCTGGCAGTGACAGTAGAATGACCAACCCAGAATTCAAAAACTGCGAATATCTCCTACTGGAGCAAGCTTCAGTAACAGGCTTCTGTATTCCTGCTGAGAGGTTTGTTCTGATGATCGGCACCTTCGTGGTGAGCTGTTATTCACAGTGGACATCTGCCTGGATCAGGAGTATGGTGCCGAAAATCCTTCTTCTGGTAAGTACTACCTATCAGGTCATCGGTCTTTCAAAATTTTAGTGCGCTATCTGTTGGATTTCGGAGAAACCTGGATGTGCCGACGCGATGCAGAACCCGGGACTTGACACGAGGGACTGGAATGTATAATCCTACAAAGAGAGTAAGGATTCTCTTAAAAAAGAGGACTTCACTCTGGTCGTTTGGATGGATAACGCCTCTGTTAAGACTTTGAGTCTAAGTCGGCCTTCGTTAGGATTTTATTCCATTTTGATGTCAAGTAGTCGAAGCTCTGCAGTCTAAATTTCTGATTTTTACTCAGATGGTACGTGATGCTACGATTCTTTATGATAAACGATCTGAAAGACCTAGGATTTGCCTCATCATATCGAGCACACTATCGGCAACCAAACTTGGACAAATTTGTGGACAAGATCTGGTGCTTGCTAGAGTTAGCCACAAAGCGCTTGGAGAAATTGAACACTTCGTCGTTGCGTATGCTTACTTCCCCTACCTCCTTCGTCATCGAAGGCCGTTTCTGAACTCGTAAAGTACTCTGAATCCAGAAAGATTGGACTCATCATTTGTTGCGATGCTAATGCTCAAAACATTGTTTGGGGCAGCAACAAATGCATTATAAGAGAAGACTTCACTCTTTCGTCTGTCCTTATCATCAACAATATGGGCTCTCAACCAACATTTGTGATGGCGAGATGACCTAACCATGTCTAATAGGCATGTGAAGGCCATAAATAACTGGAGAATCTTACCAGATGCTACGTTATCAGATATGTATGTATATCGAATTCCAATTGAACTGTGGGATCTGCCCCCTCGTAACCCAAGCGGAATCCGAGAAAGACGGACTGGGTACGGTTTAGAGAGACGCTTAAGAAATCCACTCAAGCCCTACCTAAACCATTCTTAACCTGTGTAGAGTCATCACTAACTGCTTTGAACTCGCATGAACTATCAGAAAACTTCCCTGCCGGAAATTGGTTCCCTGGTAGTACGCTGAGCTCCAATGTCTTCACAGTGAAGTCAGAATTCTCCTGAAGATATCGCTTAAATCGAACTCGGAAGATGACTGATATAAATATCGATCGAAGCAGAAGGAATATAAGAAGTTTATTCGTAAATCGAAAAATGATTCATATGAGTCCTTCTGCGAAGAGATCAAATTCTGGATGTACTCAGAAAATCTGATGGTACCTTTACCGAGAAGGAAGGTCTCCCGACGTGTCACCGCCTATTTTTTTGTGGTTGATATATGTTAATCTAAATCAAATTTTAAGGGATACGTTTTTTTGTGCCAATATGCATTTTTTGGGGTAAAATGGACCTTAAGATATAGTTTTATGGTTTCACATACAATACTGTTAGCCAATATTTTCTTATAAAATTATAAAACTAAATGCATAATAATCTGCATGAAAAATTATGAAAAACTTTTATTAGTGCACATTTGAATGTGCCAGTTAATAATTATTCGGATTTAGTCGGAATTAAATTCACTAAGGCTTGTATGGATCCCAGGAAATGAGATCTCTAATCAACTTTCTAGAAGGGGCCCAGAGGAGATTTTCCCAGGACCTGAACCCACCTGCTTCCACCATCATGAACCATTGGGTCTTTAGTGCACACAATTGTAGAGCGAGGGAATATTCAGGAGGCAGGATGACTAAGCGCGTACGCCATGATATCCGCAACATTCTTCTAATCCTTAAGGATAAATGATTGCTGAAGATTTGCGGGCGTCATTACGGGCCATTACACTTTTGCTAAGAATCTCCACGTGTTTGGTTTCAGTGAGACGCCTACCTGTGCTGCATGTTACGAGGAGAATGACACAGCAGAAAATTTTCTCTGCGACTGTCCCGCCTTCGCACGTACACACTGGCGCACCCTTGGGGCCGACGTGGTGTGCCCGAATCTCTTAGCTCTTCACTGAAGCTCCTCCTCATTACCCATACGCTGACGATGCGCACAAATCAAGGTAATACACCTTCACGTCAACAACAACCTGCTGCCGCCACCATAACATGAATAGAATACTTATTGGGTCAAGCCAACGACCTATTATATTATGCTGACGCTGCATTGCCGCCAATGACTTTAGTTTAAAGCATTTATTGTAAATGTTACGATAAGCAATATTTTTGTATAAAAGCCGGAAAATAATAAAGAATAAATGTCAATATTGATTAATACTAATACCAGATAATTAAAATCTAGAACTGCTGACTAAAACCCACTTCCCAGGCTGTAAAACCACTGAAACCACAATCCCCTTCGAGACGACGGTTCCTACGGTTCACACAACCGAAGAAGTAATAAACAAGATTATCACAAAGGATAATCATGGGCAATAAATTCGTTCAAACCCTTTAAATCTCCCGGGGCCGGACGATATCTTGCCAGTGATACATACCTAAGGCAGTTAAACCAATCCATACTGCCGCAAAGGACTATTAGTCCTTTATATATATAGTCTCTCGTCGTTTCTATTAAAAACCTTGAAAAGACTCCTAGACCTATACATCAGTAGAAAGTGCTCTGCATAGTGTTGTCCGTGAAATTGAGAGCTCAGTGAACCTAAAAGAATTTACAATGGCAGCCTTCCTCGATATAGACGGGACCTTCAACAATGTAAACACAGAGGCCATAATAACAGCTCTAGAGTTCATAAAAGTAGACAAATGCATTGTAATCTGGATTGAAAATATGTTGAAGAACAGAATTATCAATGCAGACATTGAATACAGCTCTATAAGGGAAGTGGAAACTAGAGGCACACCACAGGGGGGAGGAAGCCCCCTTACTGTGGCTTCTTACAGTTAACAAAATCCTCAAATTCTTTATGGAGAAAGACGTACGCGGATGACCTGGTTATCTTGATAAAAGGTAAATTTCTACCAACTATCAGTGAACTAATGGAATCTGCGTTGAGGGAATTCTCCTCGTGGGCATGACAGAATGGTCTGAGAATAAACCCCAAGAAAACCGAGCTGGCCTTGTTCACCAGGAAAAGGAAAATTCCGATATTTGCTCCCCCAAAGTTAGAGGGTACTCCACTCAAACTCAAAGCCAAATATCTAGGCATCATTCTTGACTCCAAACTCTCCTGGAAAAGCAACCTGGAGGAAAGGATGAAAAAAGGATTGAATGTTTTTTATGCATGCAAAAAGACCTTCGGAAAAAGATGGGGCTTTCAACCGTACATCATTCATTGGATGTACACAGCAATCATCAGACCTATTTTAACTTATGGGGTGGTCTAGTCTAGTCTGGTGGACTGCTAGCAGCACGAAAAGCTATATGAACATGCTCAACAAAGTACAAAGGTCAGCCGCTGTTTGTACAACGGGAGCCATGAGAATCACACCGCAAGCAGGGTTGGACATGATACTTCATCTCCTCCCCTGGATCTATTCATAAAAGGCTGCGCTGCAAATAGCGCTCTCAGACTAAGGGAGTCCTCTCTGTGGAAACAAGCCAACTATGGACATGCGGCCAAACTAGAATAATAGACGACCTGGGAAAGAAACATGGTTTTAGTAGCCTCGCAGCTACGACCGACTATATTTTCCCCCAAAATGACTTCTCTCTCAGAATACCAATCCTTTTCCCCGACAGAGAAGAGTGGCTATCAAATGCCGTGATCAACGATCACGAGATCACTCTCTTCACCGACGGATCGAAAATGGACACAGGCACTGGGGCCGGTTCTACTCTGATACTCTCCATAAACAGGAATCATTCAGACTCCCTGACCTGTGCAGCGTTTTCCAAGCAGAAACCTGGCAATAGCGAAAGCAGCCAAACACCTATACATAGGTAACCGATATCCCACCATCGGATATCACTATCTTCGTAGACAGCCAGGCTGCACTGAAGTCAATAGAATCCTGTATAACGAGGTCAAAGGCTGTCATGAAATGTCGCGATTCACAGAAATCCATCAGACACCACAAAGTCAAACTCTGCTAGGTCCCGGTTCACAGCTCAATTGCAGGAAACGAAAGAGCGGACGAATTGGGTCTGAACTGGACATCAGCGAAGCGGACACGTCATTGCAACCACCGATCAGCGCATTATACCGGATCATAAATGACACAATCATCAAAGAAGCCAACTCGTCTTGGCTTACAAGAAACGACAACTACACGACAAGATCATCGTGGCCAGAGCTCAATATCGGAAAAACAAAGAAGCTCTTGGCGCTGGACCGAAACTTTAATCGTATGCTCGTCGGAGTGATCACAGGACACTTTCCCATTGGAGCAATGCTCCGGAAATGGGACTCGGGATCCAGCGATCTCTGCCGGAACTGCGGCGATGAGGAAGAAACTGAGACGATCCAACATCTGCTTTGCCACTGCCCAGCTCTCCAGAATCGACGCCTAGCGCCTCGATTCTTTACAGAGATTGCGGATGTGGCAAATACAGATATATCGGATCTTCTAAAATTCAGCCACCACGTGATAGGACAGGTTAATTATATGTGTACCCCACAAATGAAGTGGTGCTTAGCCATCACACTCCCCTACTTTAACCTAATACCAGATCGTCATCCTACTAAATTGTGAACAACTTTAAGTGCTTGTGCAGCACATAAATTAAGTATCAAGTTTATGCGCTTGATATAAGTAAATTCAGAAATGTTCGTCATTTATCACTCACGGACAATTACAAAACCGCATGGGCTATCAATTCTTGTGCAAAAAATAATTGGACAACCAAGGTAAACCCAAACTCATCCATCATAATTAAAACTCTGCACAATACGATGCAAGAATGCTTGATGGCATTATGCAACATGGGCGTGGACACTTCAACACGGGATTCGCTTCTGCTTCATTTGCTAGTAAATAAACTAGACCAAGGAACAAGGATCCTATATGAGTAATCTCTCAAGAAACCGAAGGGATCGCAGTCAATCCAGGAATTCCTAACGTTTCTTGAAAACCAATTCCAATCACTAGAATCAATTGGACAAAGAAAAAAACAGATTTCACCTCAAGCTTGTGCAACATAACGTACGGTCATAAGGCCCTTTGCGAGGCTTGCGGAACCATCCGTTACACATCCGTTATTTGCCTTCAAACAGTTCATACAACTACAGCCAGTAGAACGTATACGAGTTGTGCAAATGCATAAGCTGTGCCGTAACTGCTTAAGAAGTGGCCATGAGGCGACCAATTGTGTTTCAAGAAGTTGTTATCAATGCGGCAAAAACACATCACGCGGCTAATTATTGAGAGCAACGCCAATGGGTCGTCTAGCAATAAACATCACACCAACACTGCAATCAGCAATAACAATCCTCAAGGTGGAACAAGATCATCAGTGACACTAGCCGCATCCAAAAGCCCAGAAAGGCGTCATTACGTCCTCTTCAGCACAGCCATCATTGTACTGGTGGCAACCAACGGACAGAAATTAACATGCAGAGCCATTTTGGATTCCGGCTCTCAAGTGAACTGATTTACCGCACGCCTAGTGAAGAGATTAGCAGAGATGTGATCCGAAACGAAATTTTATTATTTTGTTTCGGATCGGTACGAAACTAAATTCCTTTGTACGAGCACAGTTTCGTACCAGTCTGATCCGAAAAACATTTGTGGCATTTCGTACCATTTCGTGAATTACTTGTGTAAAGTTTAGTTTCGGATCATACTTTCTGTAGTTTCGTACCGACTTTCGTACCGGAGAAAAATGAAAAACTCAATTGGTTATAATTTATTATTTATAAAGAAAACATGAACAGAAAGATGTAGACATGGTGATTAACCGCAACGGATGATATGCACTAACTACTTACATACATATATGATTTTTAATTACACTAAACTAAAATTCCCTATTAATTTTTACCTATAACAAATATATACATACATAGGTCTGTATGTCATATCCAACTGTTAACTTCGAAATAATAAAAGAAGAGCAGTAGCTTACGGATGCGGTTTGTTGTTTTGTACGAGTAGATATTTTGTAACGGTAAATTGTTTGAGTTGCCTTCGTATAACAAGAGCACACTCAATTCCATATAGCCGCACAAGAAATACGTACATACATAGATACTTATGTAAGTTAACATGAATAATTAACTACTATTTTATACCAAATCGCCACTGCTGGTTTTCGTGTGGAAACAACTTGGTCTGATCTATTTACATACATACATAGTACATACGAGTATGTAGTTGTTCGCAAATCTAAAGGCCGAACCATAATAGGCAGGAGCAAGCAAAAGCAAGCAGAGGGAAATGTCTTCTTACATGCAAAGCATATGATATGCCCACAATGGGAAGATACGACGTTTCGTTAAATGTTCGTTAACTGATGCAAGCAGACGGAAGTACTTCTTGAAAGAAGACATTCCGGACGGAATTTTTGACAAGTGACATTTGAGGTTAGGAAAGAGAAAAAAGATAAAATAAATATGGAATACGAGCTTGTTAACAAGTTGATTTCACTTGTGCAGGACAATAAGTGTCTCTATGATAAAGCAGATGGCTTTTATTTCAATAAAAAGGAAAAAGCCAAAGCCACACCGAAAATAAACAAAACGAATGAAAACAATTTGACTGTTCCTTTCCTTCTGCTTGCATCTGTTCATTGTGGGTATCTTGATTTTTCGTTGAAATAGAGGGGAGAATTTCGTTCGGATCTGACATAAGCTTCTGCCTATTATGGTTAGCCCTTATGTCCGACACTAATTCTAGTTCTTCTTCTGTTAATATGTTTCTAGAGAGGATGTTTAATTTACTAGTTAAAATTATTTGGTCTATGTCGTTTATATGATCGCGAAGTAATGTTATGTCGTAGTTTATCTGGTAGATTTGTCGTAATATTTCTAATTCATTTTCTATTTTATTTGTGCAGTTGGATAGGATGTTAGTGATAATTTTTTGTTGGTTATTAATGTGATTTGATATGTTGCTAATTTGATAGGAGATTTGTTTACTAATGGTGATTTGCTTATTTCATTCAAGTATTAGGTCGTGATTTTTTTTCGACAAATTGTCTAAAGTCTCTCTTATCAATTTTTCATCTTCGCTATCCATGGTTCCTGTTAAAATGTTCAAGCCTGTCCCTAGTACGTTTATAAGTCCCCTTTTATCTCTTATGTGTGGTTTAAGTCCTTCAATTCTAGCGTCTAAAAGGTTGAAATTATGTGTCATAGTTAAGAGAGTTGGATCATTTTGCTTTGTATTGTTTTAATATTGTTGTAGATTTCATTTCTGTTAGTTTCGAATTCTGTGATATTTATGATGTGTAATATTCTTTTAAAATTTTTGATGAATCGAATTTCACCGGTTTTAATTGCATCCGTTATTTTCATCAATGTTTTGAACAATTTAATACCGAATCAGATCTACATACATATATTTCGTACCAGCTAATATCGTACCTTAGTTTAGTGTGAGTTTCGTACCGATTTCATACCAATTTCGGATCAGGGTATCGTGAACCGAAACTATTTCGGATCGTACCAAATAGTACAATTTCGTTCCGGATCACATCTCTGGAGATTAGGCCTTCATACAAGATATACCTCAATAAATATCCAAAGCATTGGCGATGGCAGGAAAGAATCCAAGCAACGTGTAAAAGTACAAAATGGACAACCCGGTGGACATAGTCATTGTAAAGGAAGACAACGTTCCAGTACTTCAATGGCCATGATATTCTACATTAAAACTTATAAGGGTGATGATGGTACTGTTCGAGTAGTCGATGTTAAGACGTGTGGGATATGGAAACGTCCAATTCACAAATTAGCACTGAAACACGAGAACCAATGCATACAACTCCGGCTGAAAGATGAAGGATAGGTCTTATATACGAATACATACGCGAGTAGTGGGAGAAGTTTTGCTGATTAACTTAATAATCACGCCTTATGGTGGAATGGAAACATCATTTCTTTTTTCCCATTACAAACTTATAAAGTAAAACTACGGCTTGCTGTTAGTGATAATGTATTATTTGGAAGTGTAGGCAAAATGGGATTAAAGTGATAAACAGTACGAGCAATTTAACCCATCGCGGTTAGGTTTAGACGATGAAGGCATGCAAACAAAACGGTTGTTACACTCTTGAAAAATAAAGATTCTGAAAAGTGGGATGCGCCGCATTTCATTACGGAAAACATTCTGAAAGTATGTCTCGTATGTATGGCAGATTCTATCATCAGAGCATGAAATAAACACCAGTTTCGAGTTCAAGAGAGTGATATGCTAATCGATCGCGTGTATTGGGATTACATGGACAAGAAACAATGTTGAAGCACGTTTGCGAGTTACTCGATCTTAACAAACAATGCCTGCTGACTTCGAGTACAATTCATACTTCTTATAATACAAAAACCACTTACACAAGTAATAAAATCTCCGGGTGCTACTACTAAATTGTCCAGAACTCCTTGCACTTTAGAGACAAGATTAGCTATAGTTGTCTGCTCCGTAGGGGTTGGAGATAAATCATGGTTGCGCTTGAGCAATGCCTTTAAATAATTAAAAACAGCGAGAAGCTATAGAAAAATAAATTGTTTTAATAGTACCGAAGTAAGCAGTCCATCATCAGCCGGTGCAACAACTTTTGGAAATAAAATTTCAGCTAACGTTAAATCAAAGGGATGGCGAGGAACAAACGTTTTTTTGAATACAGGGCGTATACCGCCTCGTAATGCACCACGATTGCCTCTAATACCACCACGCACCATTTTATAAATAAAACCTTTAACCAAGCCGGTAAAATGAAATTACTTTGGTCAGTCACGGACCAACTGAGATCAAATAGAAATAAAACACAAATGAGGATAAAGATGTTCGAATCTTATTCGCAAATCGAATTCGAATTTCAGTTAAAGAGACTCAAGGGCCCTTCTCATATAGTCTGTTCAATAGGTGTATTTTATTATGCCACATGATCCACTTAGAATCATGGGAAATAATTAGTCTGTTTAATGATGCTATTCTAGACTGTTCCGGACAGAAAAGTACAACTTTTGTTGTTCAGTGACAAAAATGTCTGTCCGAAAGTGTTCTGCTTGGTGTTCAGTGACGGTGTTTCGGACACTTCAGAACACGATTTTCTGCACCTACTCTGGAGTCAGAACAGATTCGTGAAAAGTGTCAAGAGCAGCTGTCATTGAAAAAACACTAAAGTCTTCGCTCAAACATACATATCATGACTGAAAAATGTTGTTGACGAGTCATTAATCACATTAATTTCACTATTAGTTCCCACCACAACTCTTCCAAAACATTTTTATGTGAATTCACTTTTGTTTATTATTTAATTCTAACACATGTTTATTACAATATGACATATAAGATGTTTTCCGCTTTTTGACAAATAACATAAGGCTGTTTTTTTCTGTTCTAACTTGATCTGACAGTTTTCACGAATCTGTTCTGATCTTTTCGTCAGTGAACACAGCTAATAAAACACTACAGATCAACGAATTGCCAGCTTGACATTTCGCCTTGTTCAGTCCTGTCAAAGATCTGACATTTGAAATCAAAATAAACAAACAAATTGAAGATGAAAGCAGCTGCTATTGAGGTAAATTGGGTTTATTTGTTGAATTTAAATAGTTAATATTTGTATTGTATTACAGGAAAATGACACGGACAGTGAAGAAAGCAGCACACCTGATTATTCATTGCTGCATGAAGAAGTAACAGATTTCTCGGTCGAAATTTAAATGAATATACATGTTTACCTTTTTTTGCCCACCTGCTCCATGTCGACTTCACAATAAGCGGCGTTCACACTCTACGATTTGTCTATCCGACTTGTTGGACGACCAAATAATGCCTAGCGTTCACATCATACAACTTGCTTGACATACTTCATTTGCGAAAAAAATTTCGAAGCGTTAACATAGCGGGGCATGCTCTTGTTACAGTGATGATTATTGATGAAATACTCGAAAATGAAGAAAAAAAGCAAGAAAAAAGGATAAAAACGAATGTGGATTAAGCCATCGGTCGGAAAACGTAATAATTTCTCAATGGTAACGTTGTTAACAGTATTGTACGAATATTCGTCAGAGGATTTTTATAATCATTTGCGAATGGATGCAGTAAAGTATGAGGAGTTACTTAGTGTTGGGTTACTCATACAAGATGCACTACAAACGTCCCATACATCACTACAAAAATGTCGCAACACCTCAAAAAAATTATTTGTCCCACTTCAATTCTTGTCATAGTCAGAAGCACCTCACGTCCTCATGTCCCATACACCACTACAAAAATGTCCCAAGACCTCAAAAAAATTATTTGTCCCACTTCAATTTTTGTCATAGTCAGAAGCATCTCACATCCTCATGTCCCATACACCAGTACAAAAATATCCCAACACCTCAAAAAATAATATTTTTCCCACTTCAATTCTTGTCATAGTCAAGGCACCTCAAATCCTCATGTCCCATACACCAGTACAAAAATATCCCAACACCTCAAAAAAGAATATTTTTCCCACTTCAATTCTTGTCATAGTCAGAGCACCTCACATCCTCATGTCCCATACACCAGTACAAAAATATCCCAACACCTCAAAAAAAATATTTTTCCCACTTCAATTCTTGTCATAGTCAGAGCACCTCACATCCTCATGTCCCATACACCAGTACAAAAATATCCCAACACCTCAAAAAAAATATTTTTCCCACTTCAATTCTTGTCATAGTCAGAGCACCTCACATCCTCATGTCCCATACACCAGTACAAAAATATCCCAACACCTCAAAAAATAATATTTTTCCCACTTCAATTCTTGTCATAGTCAAGGCACCTCAAATCCTCATGTCCCATACACCAGTACAAAAATATCCCAACACCTCAAAAAAGAATATTTTTCCCACTTCAATTCTTGTCATAGTCAGAGCACCTCACATCCTCATGTCCCATACACCAGTACAAAAATATCCCAACACCTCAAAAAAAATATTTTTCCCACTTCAATTCTTGTCATAGTCAGAGCACCTCAAATCTTCATGTCCCATACACCAGTACAAAAATATCCCAATACCTGAAAAAAAATATATTTTCCACTTCAATTCTTGTCATAGTCAAAGCACCTCACATCCTCATGTCCCATACACCACTACAAAAATATCCCAACACCTCAAAAAAATAATTTGTACCACTTCAATTCTTGTCATAGTCAGAGCACCTCACATCCTCATGTCCCATACACCAGTACAAAAATATCCCAACACCTCAAAAAAATTATTTGTACCACTTCAATTCTTGTCATAGTCAGAGCACCTCACATCCTCATGTCCCATACACCAGTACAAAAATATCCCAACACCTCAAATTTGTACCACTTCAATTCTTGTCACAGTACAAAAATATCCCAACACCTCAAATTTGTACCACTTCAATTCTTGTCATAGTCAGAGGCACCTCACGACTTTTGCATTAGTACATATTGCAAGCTATCAATGGGATGTGTGACAAGATGTAAAGGGTGTATTTTATAGAGGTATAGAACTTTGAAATGGAATAAAACAAAGATGATTTTTTTAAATTGACATGAAATTGACTTTATTCGAAAGATAATCTTCTGACATTATAATTTAAATATAATTTCTGGCATATGACTGCCCAAAACAAGATTGCCGTTCATCCCAATTTTCATAAGCGATTTTTGTTTAGCGATGAAGCTCACTTTTGATTGAATGGATACGTCAATAAACAAAACTGCCGTATTTGGAGTGATGATAATCCTCAAGTGTATGTTGAGGCATCGTTACATCCACCAAAACTGACTTTTTGGTGTGCTTTATGGGCTGGTCCGTACTTCTTTATAAACGATGCTGGCCAGAACGTGACAGTCAATGGTGACCGCTATAGAGCGATGATTACTGAGTTCTCCGTTCATCAATTGAACAACCATGATGTGCAGGAGCTGAGGTTTCAAGAAGACGGCGCAACATGTCACACAGCTCGTGCCACAATTGATTTATTGAAGGAAACGTTTGGTAACCGCATAATTTCACGTTACGGACCCGTGAATTGGCCTCCAAGATCCTGCGATTTAACGCCGCTTGACTATTTTCTCTGAAGATATGTGGAGTCGCTAGTCTACGCCGATAAATCCGAAACGATTGACCACTTGGAGGACAACATTTGCCGCGTTATTGCCGATATACGGCCACAAATGTTGGAAAAAATCATTGAAAATTGGACCTCCAGATTAGACTACGTTCGAACCAGCCGTGGCGCTCATATACCAGAAATTATATTTAAATTATAATGGTAGAAGATTATCTTTCGAATAAAGTCAATTTCATGTCAATTTAAAAAAATCATCTTTGTTTTATTCCATTTCAAAGTTCTATACCTCTATAAGAAACATCCTTTACCTCAAATGAGGTGGGACAATGTACCACTTCACTCCCCCAAATGAGTACCTCATACAAACTCAATAAAAATGCGTGTCCTACCCAACACTAGAGTTACTGAGAAAAATAAGGTCTCATATGTATTAGAAAATAAAATACAATACTGAGAAATGCAATATGTATTTTTATCAATTTGCTTGTATTTCTCTAATAACACCCCGTACGCTTCGTACTAAATAAAGTACTTTATTTTATTTACTACAGTGCAATTTTCCATATTTCTGAAAATTACCGGTACACTTCAAAAAAATCAACCCAAAATTCTTTTTTCTTCTTTGTCGTCATATCATTCATGCCCATATCACAATACTGCGTTAGTGCTAGCTACGAGTGACGTTTAACATTCAACACAGGCAATTCAATGAGGCATTCTACAATACTGCGTTTGCGCTGGCTTGCTTACGTTTTTTTATAAATGAGAGAAAAAAAAGGAAAAATGAGAGCGGTGAGAGTACGTAACCAAAGTAGACAAAAGTCAAACATATTGGAAATTTCTGTGCGTTGTCAGCTGATTGTTTGAGAATTTCGTGTTCGCACATGTTGTGATTTTGGCAGAACATAAAGGAAATACTAAAAAAGTAAGAATTTATGGATTTTATGACATAAAAAGTTCAATTAATAACAAAAACATTATTTCAGATGTCTTTTGAAGAAAACTTGATTGACTTGGTTAAGGACCACGAATTCCTTTACAGCACGAAATCGAAGACGTATAAAAATGTGTTGAAAAGGGATTTGCGGTGGGACGAGATAGGGAAGGAGCTCAGCAGAACAGGTAATTATCATGCAATATACATACATATGTACATATGTACATATATTTTATAATGCATAATATGTGAATCTTTTCTTTTACACATATGTATATGTATAAATTAATATTTCCTTAGCAAAAGAATGCAAGTAGCGGTGGAGAAGTCTCCGAGATCGCTACGTGAGGGAAAGGAAGAAAATGCAGCTTCCTTCTGGAAGTGGGGCCTCACAGGTGGACAGATGGGAGCTGTTCGAATGTTTGCAGTTTTTAAATGTATCTCTTCAAAGTAGAGCGTAAGTACATATGTATATGCATGTTTTTACGTATTTTAAACATGCTTTTTTGCCGTGGTAAGTAAAATAATCTTTTTTTCTATTTGCAGGCAGTTTGCTAACGAGCAGCACTCAAGACCCATCATCTCCATTCGACCCCGGAGAGTTCTCGTTTGATGCGGAAACTGCGGAAACACCGCAAAGAAAACCGCCGAGAAAAAAAAAGTCGGAAGAGGGATTCGGTAAATTCTTGGACAACATCACTGACACGCTCAACTCCAATCTTGCTCTGCTAAGCTACAACCAGGAGTTTCCGGACAACATGGCTAAAAGGATGGAGCCGCTTCCGGAAGCTGCCAAAATAAGGCTACATAGCCTAATTTTCAACAGCATTACAGAATTATTATTTTATTTTTATTTTCATTATTAAAAATCGTCGAATAAAAAAACTATAAATAAAAATTAGATCATTCTTTTATTTATACATACATACATACGTATGTAGTTATTCAGATTTTGTTTCTGTACAAATAGGTCTTGATTTCATCTCTCATCATAAAAGCCAGTCTGGATGAGTTATGAGCTCCAATTATATCTGCCTGAGGAAGCGGAATAGCTTCATTTCGCCAAAGACCTCTGGTACGAATATCACCATTCTTATCATATGAGTCGACTAACTCAGCTGTGCACTAGGCAGCTTCATTCAATTTGACGAAATTGTGTAAGACTGTGGTGGCTTTCACGATTTTGTCTGCATTTGTTGGTAACATACATATGTAGTGTTGTTTCCAGTATACGCCTTTTTGCTACCAAAATACCAAACGCATTTTCTATTACACGGCGAGCTCAAGAGAGCGCCTTGGCGCAGTGGGTAGTGCGTCGGCCGCTGACGCATGATGAGCGAGTTCGGATCCCGATAACACCAACACCATCAAATGATTATTTCTGGGCCTCTCTCCTGGGCGGGATAATGGCAAAACCCCCCGTTGTAAAAAGCTTCTCGGCTCTCGTCGTTCGGAATCGGCATTAAACAATCATGTCGATTATGGAAAACGGCGGATTGACTGCGCAGGGAATATTCTCGCATCCGCTTGTTTTCCTATTATTGAAAACGCAATGGGGAAAGTGAGCGGATGTCGGTAAAGTAGTGTAAACAATTGATTATAGAAAACGAAACTCATCCGCGCTGGATACACTTTGTGGCGTTTCAATCCGAATCATTTTGGTTGCGGATTTCAAGCATGAGTTGGTGCAACAGAAAGTAAGTTTCAGATTTTAAATGAACGTAATAATGTTTATTTTTATTGATAGAAAACAAACACGGTTGCAGTTCGAGGCAGTGCCATGAAAAAAAAATCCCGACCTTGCCAAGAATTTCATGAGAAAATACCCTGAATTTGTGCAAAGGTTTTTGGAAGAATGAAAAGGGCGGCTTAATAATTTGGGGTCTCCAATTAAGGAAATAGCCGAATGGAAAAAGCTAGGTACTTACATTCTTTAAATTAAATAAATTCTTAAAATAGCAGTATTAAGTCGGACTATTTTAAATTTAGGTTTGGTCAGATCATAAATCGGCTTTAAGAAAAAAAACGGGCTCACAACAATCGGGAAAGAAGAGTGGTGGCGGTGAAAATAAAGAAATTTTCTTTACCCCTTTGGAGGAGGAAATAATTGAGCTCGTGTGCCTTAAAGATTGTGCCTGAAACAAAAAGTTTTGGGGCTCTATTAAGTACAAATATACCAAGTTGCTCAACGTTTACTCCATGCAGGGACGGGTTAAGAATATCCCTGCAGCGATACCTCTCGCTTGTCGTAAAAGGCGACTAAAACAAAGGTAAACAAAAATCACATCTAGGCAATTTAGAAAACACCAAGGTGAGCCTAGGGACACACATACCACCATTAAACTGCCCCACAAGTGTACATGCAAATCAGTGGGTTGACACGACTGGAGATCACCGGTGTTGTAAGAGTATGATCAAACAAAAAAATTTGGAGCATGTCCGTGTCACAAAAAAAAAAAAGGCAGGCCGAAAAACAATTGGTGCAAACAAATGCAAAAACACCAGCATTTGATTGGCCTCAGCGATGAAGTAATCCCAAACCGGGAAGCCTGCCGCTACTTTCTGAGGTCAAACCGGCGGACCAGTAGGAATGCAGTTAAGTGGGAAGGTTATGGTCCTACACTTCTGACCATAACAACGCCGGAAAAAGGAAAAGAAGAAGATACCAAGTTGCTCAACGGATCTAATGGATGTACCTACAATGAAGGTAGGAAATATATGTTTTGATTTATTATATGTACATAAGAGTAATTCATTGACAATTTCAGAAAATTACCCAAATTTGTCCAATATTTCGAAAGATGGATGAGAAAATGAATCAGCTCTGAAGGCTGATTTTTTAAATTTTTTTTATAAGTTTCGTATATTTATTGCCATTTATGCTCTTTTATTTTATTAAAGATGTAATATTGAAATAAAACATTATTCAAATTAAACATTTTTTTGATTCATAAGAAATTTTGTAACAGTTCTTCTCGGATTTGAATTTGCTTCTGATAAGTAGAACCGTGGAGATTTCGAAAAAATCTCCTCAACTTCATTTGTTTCTTCTGGTAGTTGCAAGTCTTCATCATTCACATTGTAATGAACGCGTATGTTATACAGTGCAGCGTTAACATTAATAATTTGTATTGCCTTATTTGGAGCATAATGAAGCTGTCAAGCTCCGAGGCAACACCGGCACCACATTTTCCAAACCCCGATAGTTCGTTCTACGATGTTACGACCTTTGATATGGCTTTAATTAAGCCTGCTTTTTGCAGTACTAACACCAGCATTTCTAAATGGTGTGATAAGCCATGGCGACAAAGGATATCCAGCATCTCCTATTTTAAAGGGATAATGTAATGACGTTGTTTTAATATACATACGTAAAATGCATATTTACCTAACAATCGCGTGTTTCTGTCCCCCGCATCATACAATGACTTAAAATTGAAAAAAGCATCGCTATTGCCCCAAACAAAAGCGTCATGACTTGATCCAGGAAATCTGGCATCTATACCTTTAATCCGCTGCTTATTATCTCATATCTAAAAACCGAACGTTAAGAAAAGAAAGTAAATCTTTTACATCCATTACTTACTATCATAACGTTTAGACCATATGCCCCTTTTCTGTTGTAAAATGGATGTGCATTTTCCCCTGGCGGCTTTGCAATCTTTACATGTGTTCCATCTACACACATTATAATACCTACCTGGAATCCTTGATTTTTTATAAAAATACAATTTTGCCTCACGCTTTTCTCCTTCGCTCATTATTAAACTAATTCACTTTGGACATAAATGATCTTCTAAAATATTAAACACCTCGGAAAGAACTACTGAAACTGTTGGTTATGCCATTCCAACATCAAAGTCCTTGCCAGTACCGGTCTGATATCCACCCTCAGCCAGGAATCTTAAACACGCTGCCAGCTTGAATTCCGGAGACAAAGATGTAGTTCTAACCACTGGTGGCAGTTCATCTTTGAATATGTTCAAAACATATTTAAATGCTGTTTTGTTTAGTCTGAAATATTTTACAAATCTGAAAGAAAGGTATGTATGTACATACATATGTATGTACGTAAATTAATGTTTATTACAAAAAAAAATGTTTTAACTCACTGATCTTCCGGTATCGATAAAATATCCTTCGCCCTACTTCGTATTTTCCAACGAATTTCTCGAGAATCATTTTCTTCTCCTTCCAAGTCCATAAAGAAATCAATTGTATCCATAATAAACTTTATTTTACAATTCAGATAGCTATTTGTCAATTTGTCACAACTATTGAAACATGGAAATTAAAATTTGGCAGACCACAGCTGATTAAAAATAGCATCGGCAAAGAAGTTTTGCGGATCGGTAATGTGGTTTATCCGTCGATTTCTGTAATAAGGTTGAACTGCGGATGCGGATTCGACGAACTCCTTCCGCAGTCGATCCGCCGTTTTCCATAATCAACATGAATAGGTTCCGTTCACTTGTGTGGAAAACAAATCGCACACAACATAAGTGAATAAAAGAAGCTTGGCCTCTGGCTCTTCATGAGCTTGTAACGCCATCTGAGGTGTCTGTCTGGCAGTACAATGGACCAGTATTTGTGTCTGAGTGCTCCAACAGATAGCAGAAGCCTCAAAAAAAAAAAAAAAAAAAAAACCAAAAAAAAAAAACACGGCGAAATGAAATAGTATTTCTCAGCGTTTAACCTTTTACCCAGATAAGGACGCATCAAGTAGGGCTTCAAGAGAAATGCTGCATCTCCAACCAAGTAGTGGTTGCAGCAGAAATCCGTGTTAGGTAATAACTTTGGTGGAGACAAATTTAAATCCCCAGACATAATTTTGCGTCCAAAAGATGATTGCGCGAAAATACCACCATCACTTTGACTTCCATACGCTCCGATGTCAACAGAAGTGAACGTATATGAAGCATCGCAAACAGCGAGAAGAACGATGGAATGGTGTCCTTTATAACTGTAATATTCTGAACCGACTCTAGGTGGGCACTGTATATTTACATGTTTGCCGTCAATTGAGCCCACACAGTTCGGAAGATTCCACAGCTGCTCGAAATCTGTTTCAATTGTTCCCCAGTCATTCTCATTTGGTGGGGACAAATACAGAGGCATCAAAGATTCCCACAGAATGCCGCACGTTTCGTAAATGATCTTCAGTTCTGTTGAGTATCCCATTCGAAATATCCAAGCCAGCACTTGCCTAGGTACTCTTTGTGATAGATATCTAGAATTTATATTTAGTATAAAGTTAAGTTAGAATACGATTGGTTCCCTCCATGACGACTTTCCAAACGCGGTTCAACCAATGAACGTAGAATTCGGAAAGTTTGTGCAGACATCCTCGTTATTTAGTAAAAATGTTCCGGATCCCTTTCCATCATTTTTTGAAAATTGGTTGCATAAAATTCGTCGCAATCTCTGCAGAGATTAAGCTCGCGAACCCACCATCGTCTTTCGACAACTCCTTCTTCTTCTTGAAGCATTTCATATGCTTTATAGCAACTATAAGCTATTTTTACTGTCCGAATGGTTTTTGATATTTTTGCCAATATCATTTGATCCATTTCTTGAAAACGTGAAAACAGCTGATAAATTTTAAATGTCACTTAAACGCATGCTTGAAGTCTTTCTCTCGTAACGTAAAAAACGGTAGCACTAACGCAGTATTGTGATATGGGCATCATTGCGCTCAAAATTGGTGTTCACTATCTGAAGTCACAAGCAAAAGTGAAAAACTGTTCACACCTTACGACAAGTTGATCAAAAAAGTCAAAAAGTTGAAAAAATTGAACTTCCATACGACAAGTCAGACGACATGTCGAAAGAGCGTTCACACTTACGATTTGGCCCATCAAGCAAGGTTTTCCAACAAGTCGGATGGACAAATCGTACAGTGTGAACGCCGCTATTAAACCTTCTTTGAAACTTAAGTGTGGAATTGCCATATCAAAGAAAATGTTTCTTTTCATACAAATTTGATACGACCGATTTAAGTGCTGATGATAATAATTTTTATCGATATACACCAATTGGGGGTAATATTTCCCCAGTAGACTCAAGAGTTTTAGAAATGTAAGATAATACACATATTATAGCATTTTGAGTACCATTCCTCGATATGGAAGCGAAAACTGTTTAACCAAATCCTGGTCAATTTTATATGTTCATCAGGCAATGATTCTCCTAATTTGAATGCGAAACCAGTGGGAAATAGTGTAAGCTCACTTCCACTCAAACTCGGATCTTGAAATTGATCCAGATCAAGAGTTGGATCACGTGTTGTTATTGTAATACATGTAAACCATGATCCGGATAAGATCTGGATGGCATAATAAAAAACACCTATTAATAGATCACAGGTGGGCAAAAAAGGTAAACATGTATATGAATGTGGGATAGGAACCGAACACGCAGACAACGCCCTAAACAAGCGGACGATCTGACGACAACAAGTCACGTACGCCACAATATTGCAGGACAATCATCCGACGAACACACGTATAACACACACAGCGCACGATACCGACAAGTGGAATGAAACGAAACGGACAATCTGACGACAACCAGTCACGTACGCCACAATATAACAGGACGATCATCCGACGAACACACCATACACGTAACACACACATAACACACACAGCACGCAGCATGCACAAACGGAGCGAAACGAAACAGACGACGACGAACACAAAACACAATACAAGGCATTCGTTCAACGGCCGTCAACCAGGGCAGATCGTTTCAGTACACTTTAGATATCATTTGTCAGTCGTGGGACAGCCGTTAAGCAGTCCATAAAATAAAATTGTGAAACAATTCTTGTACAAATAAAATCAAAAATAAATAAAATCCTACAAATTGGGGGCTCGTCCGGGATTGACCCAAGTGTTTTAAAAGAATCATCCCCTGTGCGTTTCTTTTATATAATAAAAAAAAAAGAAAAGAAAGAGAAAAAAAAAAACACAAAGTGCGTGCAACAACACCACAAAGGAAGCTTTAAAGTGAACCGTCGTTTTTGTTTTGAAAAGAAAAGAAAGAAAAAAAAAAACACAAAGCTGTTACAGTGCGTGCAACAACGACACGTACATATGTAGACATTCGGAAGTGAACTGAAAAAAAACAAAAAAAGAAAAAAAAAAGAGAGAGAAAAGAGGAAGAACGAAGTCTTAAAGTGAGCCGTGTGAGTGCAACAACACCACGTACGAAAGACGAGAAGCTCTAAAGCGAGCAGTGCGTTTTGTTTTGGAAAAAAAACAAGAGAGAAGAAAAGGGGAATTGTACGCAAGAAAGACAGAAAAGGAAATTGTGTACAGTGCGTGTAACAATAAAGTGAACTAAAAAAAAAAAAAAAAAAAAGACTAGTAAAGAGTAGCATTCAGTGCGATTTGCGATTGTGTACCCCAACGGTGAGGCAGGAGAAAAACGTCGTGTCCAGACGAGTGAGTGCCCAGGTGTCCAGGTGAACACCTGTATCTGAAACGAAGAAGAGGAAGAAAATAGGGTATCACCTGAACGTTTAGCAAGTTGGAGCTGCATATGCATTCAAGGCTTGAAGTTAAATTTATCTTAGTATTGTTCTATTAGTTTGTAATTAAGACATATCTAATTATCTAATTAATTTTAAATTTTTAATTTAATCAAATCTATTTCATAAACTTATATTATAAGACTGTAAATGGATAGGGAGACGATATTTGCCCTGACAGTTGACGGACTTAAGGAAAAACTGACCGAACTGAACTTAGGGACTAACGGACGGAAAGCAGTACTGCAGGAAAGGCTCCTTGACTACTTCGGTTTGGATGGCGGGGAAATGGAGCAAGGCTCCGAACAAGGGGATGTAGAAAGCGTGGCTTTGGGATCGAGACGTGTAGGGCCAGCAGCTTGGCAACCTTTTACCCTTCGCGACGTTGAAGGTTCTTTGTCTACGTTCGATGGATCAGGCCGCACAGACGTCAACCTATGGATACGGGAGATCGAAGAGACCGCCGCTACGGTAAATTGGAACAACATCCAACGCTATGTGTATGCGAAACAGCTACTAAGGGGAGCCGCTAAGCTATTCAGTAGGAGTCCTAAGGGAGTAAAGAACTGGCACGAGCTGAAGCGCTCACTGAAGGAAGAGTTCGGCAGTCGGCCATCAACCGCGGAAGTCCATCGTCTACTTCAAAACCGCTGGAAGCGGGCATCCGAGACGTTGCGCGAATACCTATACTGTTTGCTGGAGATCGGCAACACCATAGAGTTGGATGAGGAGAGCCTAGTCGGCTATTTCATCGACGGGATTCCTGACTCGAGGCAGAATAAGGCTGTACTTTATCAAGCGAAAGACATCACCCAACTCAAGGTCCAACTGGGAGTATACGAGAAGCTGCGGGGCCCCAGCCAAGAGGCGACATCTTCAAAGGGGGGCCACCGAGCACCATCGAGCGGACATCAGTGGACACCATATAGGGAGCAAGCAACGGTAAAGCCAGAGAGAGGCGGAAGAGCTTGTTTCAAATGCGGGGCAAGGAATTGTCCAGATCAACCTAAGGGGCAAGCGTTCAAGTGCTTCAGATGTGAACGACCAGGTCATCGGGCTTCAGAGTGCGACAGTAACAATCAGATGCGGCAGAAGCAAGCCAGAAACAGGGAAAGCGATGTTCGCACTGCATCAACGGGCAACAGAACAGAATCTGTTCCTGAGGCGAGAGTTCATTTGGCGATTGGGACTAATCGGATGTTCAAGAGCATCACCATAAACAATGTTGGAGTTTCAGCCTTGTTGGATACGGGTAGCGACCTATGCCTTCTCAGATACGACGCCTTGTTGATGATGGGATCGGTGGAACTGGACGCGGCCAAGAGAAGTTTGTCGGGAATTGGACAGAACAAGATCTTGACAATAGGAAGTTTCTGGGCAGAGCTGGAGAAAGACGGATTGCGGGTAAAGGTGAATTTCCACGTGGTACGGGAGCGCGACATGCAATACTCAGCGGTCATTGGCAACGACGTATTGAGTGAGGTGGACATGGTGATCACAGCGGAGGGCGTCGAGTTCAAGAAGAAAGGGAGTGTTGAGAGTTCAACCGACAAGGGAACTATCGAGGTGGGAGTTGACGGTGGCCGAGCAGACGCCGTAGGCTGTATTGGTGAAAGCAGCGATGGAGCTGCGAGCAAGGAAGGAAGCGTGGACGAGAGTCGCCCACCGAGGGGTGCGTTGAAGGTGGCCGAGTAGACGCTGTAGGCAATGTTGGTGAAGGCAGTGACGGAGCTGCGAACAAGGAAGGAAGCAAGGACAAGAGTCGTCGAAGCACCGAGGGGTGCGTTGAAGGGTTTGACCTAGGTGAGGAATTTAGGATGATATGTCTATCGGCAGAGGGCAAAGAGTTTGAAAGCGAGATCGACGCAGAGCTGAACCAGGTGGAAGAAGTCACACGTAGGAAACTGTTGAAGCTGATAGAGGAATATACTCCAGAAGGACGCCAGAGTTCACCCGTGGAAATGAAAATAATCCTAAGAGATGAAATTCCGGTTTATCAGAGATGCAGACGACTGGCACCGGCAGACAGAGAACTGGTGCGACCACAAATAATCCCTGGCTTGAGCAAGGGATAATACAGCCTAGTATGTCCGAGTATGCTTCACCGATCGTTCTGGTTGCGAAAAGGGATGGTACGAAAAGACTTTGCTGCGACTTCCGGAAGTTGAACGAGTAAATCGTGAGGGGCAATTATCCAATGGTTCTCATTGACGATGTGCTGGACAGGCTCCAGGGAGCGAAAGTTTTCACGACGCTGGACCTCGAAAACGGGTTCTTTCACGTTCCAGTTGAGACGGGGTCGAGGAAGTCCACTTCGTTCGTCACACCAGAAGGCCAGTACGAATTCCTTCGAGTTCCTTTCGGTATTTCGAACTCGCCGGCAGTATTTGGGAGATTCGTTTTCGCTGTGTTTCGGACGCTAATCCAAACAGGAGTGATAGCCGTGTACATGGACGACCTAGCCATTCCATCGAAGGATGTAGAAGAAGGAATAGAGAAACTGAAGTTGGTCCTTAGGGTGGCGGCGGAGTACGGACTGCGCATTAAGTGGAGGAAATGCCAATTCTTGAAGAAAAGAATCGAGTTCCTAGGGTACGTGATAGAGAACAACGCCATACAGCCATCGCCGCGGAAGACGGAAGCAGTCGCAGAGTTCCCGATTCCGGTTGACAAGAAGACGCTCCAACGATTCTTAGGCCTAGCCTCGTATTTCCGAAGATTCATCGAAGGATTCGCAGTCATGGCTAAGCCACTGTCGGACCTGTTGAAAAAGGACATCAAATTCAAACTGGAAGCTGAACAGTTAGTAGCTTTTCGCCAAATTAAAACGGCACTATCCACGGCACCAGTACTGAAACTGTTCAACCCCAAGGCGGCCACGGAGATCCATACCGATATCAGCAAGTACGGATACGGTGCAGTACTATTGCAGATGGACATGGAGGACCGGCAGTACCATCCAATCCAGTACATGAGCCGGAAAACCATGCAAGTCGAATAAAAGTACAACTCATACGAGCTCGAAGTGTTGGCGATAATCGAGGCATTGAAGAAGTGGAGGGTGTATGTCCTAGGGTTGAAATTAAAGATAGTGACTGACTGTAATGCCTTCGCGATGACGATGCGCAAAGAAGACGTTTCGCTAAGAGTGTCAAGGTGGGCGATGTTCCTATAGGAGTTTGACTACGAAATTGAGCATCGTTCTGGTACGAAAATGAAGCATGTCGACGCGTTAAGCCGGGTTGCTTGCCTGTTGGTAGAAGATTCTGTTCACCACCGCATACGAGAAGCACAGCTGCAAGGCGACTGGATTCGTGCCGTGAGGAAAATTTTGGAGAAAAGCGACTACGAGGATTTTTATCTGAAGGCAGGGGTTTTGCACAAAGACCCGGTGAGAGAACTCATCGTAATACCAACTTCGATGGAAAAGGAGATTATCAGTATCGCGCACCAGCAAGGACATTATTCCGGTAAAAAGACGCAAGAACTGGTGGAGAAGACATTCTACATTCCCAACCTAGCGACGAAGGCGGCGAACATAGTTAAGAGTTGCATCAAGTGTTTGATTTCGGAGGCTAAGATGGATAAGAAGGAGGGCTACTTGAATCCAATCAATAAGAAAGACCGACCTTTGGGTACCTACCACATTGACCACCTAGGGCCTATGGAGCAGACTCACAAATTATATAACCACATTCTGGTCGTTGTCGATGCTTTTTCCAAATTTGTTTGGCTTCATCCGACAAAAAGCATTGGAGCACAGGAAGTCATTGAGAGGTTGAAGAAGCAAGCTGTTACGTTCGGGAATCCGAGGAGAATCATCTCCGATCGGGAAACAGCATTCACATCAAACGCATTCAGCGGCTACTGCAAAGAGGAGAACATCCAACACTTGGTGATCGCGACAGGAGTTCCTCGCGGAAACGGTCAGGTCGAGAGGATCCATAGGATCATAGTGCCCATGCTATCCAAAGCTTGTGCCGAGAGTCCACAAAATTGGTACCGACACGTGGATCGAGTACACCAACAAGGAGCACAAAGTTCAGCCCATTCAGACTGTTGACAGGCATTGAGATGCGAGTCCCAGACTACCCGGATCTGTGCAAGGGGCTCGAAGACATCGCGGTAGAGGAGTTGGAGGCAGAACGGGACAGCATCCGTGAAGAGGCCCGCGAAAACATCGCCGTCATCCAGCGCGAAAATAGAAGGTCGTTCGACAAGAATCGTGTTCCAGAGCAGAAGTACGAGCTAAACGAGTTAGTCTCCATCAAGCGCACTCAGTTGGGGACGGGGACGAAACTGCGACCCAAGTACTTAGGGCCCTACAAGGTGACCAAACGGCTTAATCACGGAAGATACGACGTCTGCAGAGTAGGGGATCACGAAGGCCCAATGACGACGAGTACCCTGGCCGATAACATGAAAAAATGGAACCCTTCATTCGGGTCGAATGAACCGTCAGGAGGGCCGAATGTGGGATAGGAACCGAACACGGAGACAACACCCTAAACAAGCGGACGATCTGACGACAACCAGTCACGTGTGCCACAATATTGCAGGACAATCATCCGACGAACACACATTAAACACACACAGCGCACGATACCGACAAGTGGAATGAAACGAAGCGGACAATCTGACGACAACCAGTCACGTACGCCACAATATAGCAGGACGATCATCCGACGAACACACCATACACGTAACACATACAGCGCGCAGCATGCACAAACGGAACGAAACGAAACAGACGACGACGAACACAAAACACAACACAAGGCATTCGTTCAACGGCCGTCAACCAGGGCAGATCGCTTCAGTACACTTTAGATATCATTTGTCAGTCGTGGGACAGCCGTTAAGCAGTCCATAAAATAAAATTGTGTAACTTAAAACAATTCTTGTACAAATAAAATCAAAAATAAATAAAATCCTACATTAATTAAAATTTCGACCGAGAAATCTGTTGCTTCTTCATGCAGCAATGAATATTCAGGTGTGCTGCTTTCTTCACTGTCCGTGTCACTTTCCTGTAACCACTATAATACAAATATTAACTACTTAAATTCAACAAATAAACGCAATTTACCTCAATAGCAGCTGCTTTCATTTTCAATTTATTTGTTTATTTTGTTTTCAAATGTCAGATCTTTGACAGGACTGAACAAGGCGAAATGTCAAGCTGGCTATTCGTTGATCTGTAGTGTTTCTGTCCGAAAGTATTCTGCTTTGTGTTCAGTGACGGTATTTCGGACACCTCAAAACACGTGTTTCTGCACCTACTCTGGAGTAAGTACAGATTCGTGAAAAGTGTCAAAAGCAGCTGTCACTGCTACACTAAAGTCCTCGCTAAAACATTCATATCATCACTGAAATATGTTGTTGACGAGTCACTAATCACATGAATTTCTCTAACAGTGCCCACCACAACTCTTCCAGAGCATTTTTATGTGAATTAATTTTAGTTTATTATTTGATTCTAAAACATGTTCATTACAATCTGACACATAAGATGTCTTTCGTTTTTTGACAACTAACATACGGCTGTACTTTTCTGTTCTAACTTGATCTGATAGTTTTCACGAATCTGTTGTTCTGATCTTTTCGTCATTGAACACAGCTAAAATGAAATGAGCACACGCATTGAGTTTGTTTGCAATGGGAAGTGTCGCGGGGAAAGACGTACGAAAGATGGACATCTTGTTCTGATTTCTAGTAAAATTATTTCCGTGTGCGCTGGCCTAATAAGTGTAGTCTAGTATTGAGTTTGAAGAGATTTTGGTTGGTGTTGAAGCGTTTTTCAATTTATAATGGTTAGTATTGAATAAAATTTGCTATCGTTGCATGCTTTCTTTTTATTATGAAAATCGTAGGCATTTGTGAAGCTCGTGTGTTATGCAGTAAAAAAAAAATCAGGTGAATGCTAAGATGGTGAAAAGACATGTGTGGAACTGCTTTAGATTTGTAGATAAAATTGTGTTCGTTTGTTTTTAGCAATACACATGTACATATGTATATTGTTATACCTGAGCAGTACACCGTAAAAAAAAAGGGAAGTGGAAATCGCTCCCAGCAGGCCAGCTGATGTATTCCGGGTCTGGGAATACTGGTGTTACCGGTTGGGGTAGATGAGATAGTTGATTCTAACGATGAAAGCTTTTGTTAATCTTGCAGACCAACGATGAACAACAGGAAAACACTGATCTTAATTCAACTAGTGAATTAAATAACTTCGTATTTTTCGATTAAAATAACGATCTTTATTCGTTAGACGTTGCACTGAATTACATTTTTTATTAATAATTTCACTTAAAGATAAAATCACCTTTTTACCACAATACTTCACAACCAACAACCTCACTTAACTTTTGCCCTCTTATTTTAATAAATTTTATTGCTGACATTTTTCATAATAAAGGAAAAGAAAACAAAAGAAATTAGGTCATATAAAAAGTCGACATATGCTAGGTAGGTACTATGGGTACATTAACTCGAGTCGGTGTCGTCTTGCTGTGCATATGCTAAGTAGGCATTCTGAGTGCATTAACTAGATTCGGTGTCGTCTTGCTGTTTTAATTGGTTTTGGATGTTAAACGATTCGGTGTCGTCTTGCTGTTTTAATTGGTTTTGGATGTTCGTTTTTCAATTATATTTTTTTTATTATTTTTTTTTTGCTGCTTGCGTATCATGCCTAACACGTCCCCCCTTTTAGACACATCTAGGGATACCTTATCCTGAGATTGGATTTATGACCTCTGCAAGTGAAGATGGTTCCGATGTGGCTGTCATGGTTAAACCACAGAATAAATAGTATACAGAAGTTGCATCTCATACAAAGCAAATTTTGTTCTAGGGTTCCAATATTGGCACCCTATTGAACAGAGAGTACAAGCATGAGAACATGCAAGAGAGTATACAAAAAATTGAGAAGCTGGTGCGAGCGAAAGAGATGTGCGTTTTCGGTGGTTTTGTTTTTACGAGAGCAAAGCAGCTTACGATGTGTATGCAAGTGTGTGTGCGTGTGTATGCATTGATAGCTTCTTCTATCGTAAGCTTGCATGGTGTTGTATTGCTTCACTTGTTTTCGATTGTGTGGATTGGATTTGAAATCACTTGGGAATTGTACTTTCATGCGAATGGTTGTGTTTTCTTGCGCTTATATATCGACTCCATTTTTACTTTGTACATATTTTGATATTTAACTCTATTTATATAATTTATAATTGTTGACAACTTTGCATACGATTTGGATTATTCTTTGGACTTATTATTATATATTGATTGTTGAGGGGTTGTCATACGATTTTGAATAGGAAAAATGGATTCTGTACCGGCTGTTGGTAAAATTTTCCAAAAGTCCGGCATTCGATGCTGCATAAAAACATGCGGTAAATCTAGGCGATATGGTGAAAAGATAAGAATATTTAAGTTTCCTCCCTATTACTCAGCTATGGGTCAAATTTGGCGAGAAAAATGTAATATTCCAACAAAAGATTACACAAAAAAATTGTTGATTTGCGCCAATCACTTCTCAAGTTCTGACATTGGTAAAAAAAAGTTGAAATTCGGAGCTGTTCCGGTATTTAACTTAGAAGTTATTGAGGAAGATTACAAGTCGTTGGAGCTTGATTATCCAGCTAAAAAGAGCCGAACAAGGGACTCCGTAGATGGATGTTGTAATGACTGTGAAAAATATCTGAAATCAGCTAATTTTTACAGAAAAAAATATTACGACATGGTAGCAAAATATAAAAATCTCCAAAGCCGCAAACAAATAGCAACAAAATCAAGCGTATTTCAAAACATCGACTCTTTTCAAATAAGCAAGGAGTCAAAAACATTTTGCAAACTTCTTCTTAGTCCACGACCTAAAGAATATAAGCAAGATGTAAAAGATTTGGTTCAAAACATTTATTATGTCTCACAGTCAACGTACCAATTTTTGAAGAATAAATTGCATCTAAATTTGCCACATATCTCTACTGTTTATCGATGGGCCCCTGTAAATTCCCTACAACCAGGTTTTAAAAATAACGGTTTAGAGTTAATAAAAAAGAAGTGCTTAGATTTGAACCAGTACGAAAAGAATAATATGATTTTGCTGATGGATGAAATGGCGATTAGAAGGGAATTGCGATACAATTCCAAATTAGATTTAGTGGATGGATTTGAGGAAAATGGGGTTGAAAGAACGAACCAGATTGGTAAACAATTGTGCGTTTTTATGATTAAATCAATGTTTTCCAACTTTGCGCTTACATTTAATTACTTTGTTTCAAAAAAAGGACTTTCTGCCGATTTACTAAAAAAGATAATATTACAAAATTTAGCAATTTTGAACAGTTTTGGCATCATAGTTTAAGTTGTAATTTGTGACCAAGGGTCCTCTAATAGGAAGTGTTTCTTGGAATTGGGAGCTACTTTAGAAAAACCCCATTTTATGTATATTGGTAGTAAAACTTTCTGTGTATATGATTTTCCCCATCTAATCAAATCATTAAGAAATGGTTGGCTTCAACGTGACCCTACAACACCAAATGGAGTTGCTAGTTTTAAAGTAGTTAAGGAACTATGGGAAATGGAGTGCAAATCTAATACAAAAATGTGTCTTAAACTTACAAGCCAGCACATATTTCCGAACTCTTTCGAAAAAATGAAAGTAAAACTAGCCACCCAAATTTTTAGTAGGACTGTTCAAGCAGCAATTAAAACTGTTATTGAGACAGTAGGCTTTAAAAGTTGCTCAAAAGAAGTTTGTTTATCTACGGCATGCTTCATAGGAAATATTGACAAAATATTTGACTGCCTAAATAGTGGTTCGCTATCTTCAAAGAATTGTTATAAGTCTGCAGTTCAACTTAACAGTCCATCACACGAATATATAAAAATTCTTCCTTGAATACCTCAATGAAATCTCATTTGTTGACAAAAAGAAAAAAGTATTTTTTTAGATGGAATGAAATTTACCTTAAAAGCTGTATTACAATTAGTAGACGAGCTATTTCAAAAAAAATCCCAAATATTTTTTTTAATGACAAGAGCATTAAACCAAGATAAGCTCGAAAATATGTTCTCGGTTCTAAGACAAAAGGGTGGAAATAATATTAACCCCTCAGTTGTTGATATAAACACTTTATTAGCACGCTTAATGTCTGCAAATATAGTGCAGTTGAGTTCTTATAGTAACTGTGAAGAGCTGAGTGATACCACATTTGAAACGCTTTCAAATATTTTGTCAAATATGGACTTAGCTGATACAAATAATGAAGAACTCAGTCGAAACGAAAACTCTGAAATAGATATTAACATAGAAATCATTGATGATTTCGTATTAAATGATGACTTTCAGAATTGTTCGGAATTTAGTATCGATTTGGCGTCTTTAAGATACTTCATAGGTTATATCGTCTACAAAATGATACCGAAAATTAACTGCGATATTTGTGTTTCTATATTGAGAAAAGAAGACGAAGTATTAAGAGTTCCTAGTGAACTTTTCATATTTCATAAAAATTACAATTCTCTTAAAGATTTTGGTAACCTCGTTGCTCCTTCACAAATTGTCTTGGAAATTAGCAAGAAACATATTACAGTGTTTAGCAATATTTTTGACACACAACCACAAACTGTTGGTATAAAAAACTTGATAAAATCCAAATGCAAAAATGCCACACCGCAATGGTTTTCCACATGTTCTGATCATAAGGAAATAATATTGGACTTCATGATCTTAGTACTCTTGAGGAAGCATTGCTCGTGGGCTTCAGAGAAAAAAAATTTTACTAAAGCCCGCAAACTTAAAATCCTGTCGCACTAAAGTTTTTGGGTTATTCTTCCCTACATATATCAGATTGAAATTTGCACAAAAATCCCAAATAATGGAATAACGTTAATTGGTGTTACCCGGCCCTTTTAGTTTACATCGAAAAAGTACGCGTACGAATACCAAGCGCAATTTTTAACTGAAGAAAACTAAATATAGAAATCTAAAACTTGAAACAAAATTTTGTCAACACCACGTGCATTCACGACGTTGGATAGCAACACAATACACACACACACATAAACATTTTAAGATTGCTCTCTCGTTGATTCTCTCTGATCGTGGCTGCTCTCTGGTTGTTACTCTCTGATCATGCTTGCTCTCTCGTTGCTTGATCTTCCCTTCAGTTGTTCCGCCCGCACCATAAAGTGAAAAATCATCGCAGGCCGAGATGCGACTTCTGTATACTATTTATTCTGTGGTTAAACTTATATCGGGATGGGTCTTGTTTTTCCTATTAAAGCATCTGTTGAAGAGAGTTATTGTTGTTCGTCCAGAGCCATGACCACATTTCCATATAAAATAACCAATTGCAATGATGACAAGGACTCCAAATGTTGACATCAGTACTCCCTGTGTTCGTTCCGGTATCTGCTCTAATGTATTTAACCAGAAGCTTCGTTGATTTTGTATTTCTGAAGACAAATATTGTAGTTCATGGATGTCTTTGGCTGTTATTTTTGTGATTGGCTCTTGTTCAATTGTTTATCCCTTAAAAAGAACTCCAGTTCCCACGCCTAGTGTTTTAATAGTCATATCATAAGTCTCTAACCTACAACTATGGTTAATTACAATAATTCCAGTACCAGGAAGTTTTCCTGATTCAGTTTCATTATTACATAGACATTTATAATTTGTTTCTTTTCGGATAGCATATAAAAAGGCATTATCTCCAATTTTGTGAAAAACTTCAATTTGAGAGTTTATAATTTTAGCGTTACAATTTTCAGTTTTGTTTCTTAAAAAAATATTAATTTCACAGTTATAATCGCTTAATGTGCTACGCAATAGTTGCGGCTTACAAATATACATTTTACTAAACATTTCACAATCATTCAAGTTTTCTTTTAATACATATTCCTCTCTATTTTTTTAATTATTAGGTATTGGGGCATATTTCTATAGTCGTTCGAATCGAACGTTCGATCCGCACATTCGATTCACTTTCGCACTCCCTTGCCATTCCTATATCCGCCGGGAGCACTACTTTATCGTTCCCTTATCGTTCGAACTCCCTTTCCTTATTTGACATTAAATTCGTATTAAATTTGAAATTACCGGAATTTTATTTGAGTTTGTGTGGAAATGGCGGAATAATTTACGAAAGATTTAGATTTTTAGATTTGTGACCATAAACAAGCGATTCGTTTTGTAGATGCGCGTTACCCGGCAAGTATACATGACTCCTTAATGTGGAACAATTCGCCTGTTAGTACACAAGGTACATGAAAACAGTACAATTGAGCATGAAAACTGCGCCCGGTTACTTGTTTTTTTCCTGTAAAAAAATGGAATCCCTGAAAAAACCACCAATCCATTTAAATATTACTTACATGCTTAAAAAAAATGTTGGCGCGATTGAATAGCAGCGGACAGAATATGACAGTTAAATTCGATTCGAACGACTACTGGAATCCCAGTTTACATTACCGATCGTGAACGATTCACATCGATTAGGAAGTTCATTTCAATGACGTTATTTATTCCCCCCGACGGGTATAGAAATGCGAACGTACGAAATGTTCCCCCCGGCGGGTATAGAAATATGCCCCATTTATAATTTAATGCAAAGATTACAATTCCATTCGTTATAATTTTTGGAAGAGTGATTGTCTCGTATACATCAAAGGCTTCTTTTGTAACTGTTGGAATCTGAATAATAAATATGATTGTATGATCTCTAGTAAATGCTTTGATTTTTAACATCTTCAAAATTTCTGAATAATTTTCTAAATTTTGTTCTATTGCTAAGATATTATTGTTTTCAAATTTTCTCAATTCGTGTAATAAATCAGACGGTTCTATTATTCGCGGGTGTAAAATTCCTGATTGGATGAATAGTAAACTATCGATTATCTGTTCTATCTCGAGTTCAAGTCGCATAATTTTATAATTAATTTTATTCGATATTTCGTCGGAGTAAGAAGTATGGTTCGATTAAGATTACTTTCTGTTGTGCTAACCCTATTGATTTCGTCAATAATTTCGTTAATTTTCTTTGTTACATTTTCATTTTTGACACTTTCGAGAATTTGCTTGTTCAAATGGCTCATGACTCTTATGTTCTCTTCCATGCCGTTTTTTATTCTTTTTTTATTTTCTGTAATACTTTGTATCGCATTTGAGTAGTAGTCGGCATCCTCATTGTCCATGGTTCCAAAGAGAACCTTGAAAACTGAGCCTATTACGTTAGCTAAACCGCGCTTGTTTCGCTTTGCCTTCACGACTATCCCCAAAATTATGCTAATCCTATGATCTGCTCTCATTATCTCTATTCCTGCTGACTGCTGGAATTGTTTACATTCTACTTTAGATTCTATACAAAGACGATCTATCGAATTTATCATATTTCTAATATTAAAACTTGTTTGCTCTAAAATGGTTACGTCTAAGTGGGCTACTAATGTTAGTTGGCTATTTACTTCCTTTGCTTCTCCTACATGACTAAAATATATTCCAGAATGTTTTTGAATGTCGTTTATGTTTACATTCCCTGCATTGGTCATGTAGATCCACGAGATCCTGAAAAATGTGGTTTGACGTTAGCCTTATTAAATTTTTGTCGTTTATTTTGAAGTTTTACTATGAGATAATCGTTGTGTACTTCTAGGATAGTGAAAGGACCTTTATAATTGCTTAATAATTTACCCTTCCTTTCATTACGTACTAAAACCTTTTGACCAACACTGTACTGCACTGACTTTCCTAGCTTCTTGTCATACCTTAATTTTGATTTTTCCCTACATTTTTTTGTGTTTATTTTGGCGTTGTGTTTTGGTAATTGATCAATGTAATCAAAAACTGTTGTTTCGTTATTTGTGTCTACTTCGCTTGGTCTATTAACTTGATAACCAAAAACCAATTCGTAGGTGTAAAGCCGGTCGTACTGTGGATTGTGCTATTGTAGCAGAATCCTGCATATGGCATGCGTCTGTGCCATTCCTCCATTTGATTCAAGTCTTTCCCTGTAGATTTCAAATATTCGAGTAATCTGCAATGTGCTCTTTCCACACTGCCGTTAGATTGTGGATGTGCCACACTAGTCGTTATGTGTTGTATACCTAATAACTGACAGAATTCTGGAAAAAGGGCATTGCAGAATTCTGTGCCGTTGTCCGAAAGAATGAACTTTGGCATACCGAAATTTATTATCCACTCTTCTATTATTGATCTAGCAATAGTTTTCATATCCTTACTCTTTATTGGAATAAACTTGATGAACTTTGAAAGATCATCCTGTATGGTTAATCCAAATTTATAGCCATGTTCCGTTTCTTGAAGTGATCCTATAACGTGAATCATAATTTTTTCTAAAGCCCTATCAGCTGAGCTAACTATTCTCATTGGGTTCCTGGTTGGTGATCTATTAACTTTTTCAGTTTGGCAATGGGGACAGTTCCTTACGTAGTTTTCAATGTCTTTTTGCATACCTTTCCATTTAAATTTTTTCTTAACTTTGGCATATGTAGTTTTTGACCCGTGTGTCCTCCTAATAGGCCATCATGGTACTCTTTCATTATTATCTGCTTTCTATCGTTATCATTGACGAGTTCTCTATCATCCTCCGGTCCTTCTGCTTCGCTAGCAGTATCCGATTCTACAATGCTTTCATCGGAAACACATCGTGGGCAATGTCTTCAACTTGAACCTCTACGTTATTGTCATTGTTATTATTGTCTTCTTCTCTGTTTCCCTGATCTACACTTATACCTTCCTCTTCTATAAGACTCATTAGATCTTGCCAAGTCTCCTCCTTTTCCTTCTCTCTTTCTCGGACGTTTCTGCTCAATTCGTCTGCTACAACATTTTCCTTACCCTTCTTGTAAGTAATAGTAGTTATAGTCAAATTCCTCGAGCTTGAGGCGCCATCTAACTAATCTACTACTCTTGTGCTCTTGGCTGCACACTGCGCCAATTCCCTTGTTGGACGCGTCAGTTGTAATTATAAATGGCTTACTAAAATCTGGGTATTGTAAAATGGGATGCTTAGTTATAAGGTCTTTCAATTTTCTAAAGCTTTCTTCCTGTTCTTGTCCCCAGATGAAATCAATGTTTTTTTTAAGGAGTTTGTTTAAAGGCGCGGCAATGTTTCTCTAGTAGCCTATCATCCCCAAGAACGATTTTATGCCGTTGGGATTTCTAGGCGCTTCCATATTTACTATACTACTAATTTTTTTTGGATCTGGCCTTACTCCTTTATCTGTAATTATATGCCCTAAGTATGAGACTTCCTTTCTAAGGAATTCATATTTATCAGGTTGCAACTTTAAGTTCGCTGTTCTGAGTTGCTTGAGTATTTCTTTTAATTTTTCATTATGCTCCATACACAACAATGTTGTCCAAAAAGACGAAACACTTAATTCCCTGGAGTCCCGCCAAGACCGTGTTCATTAGCCTCTGGAAGCAGGCTGGAGCGTTTTTTAAACCAAACGGCATTCTTGTATATTCGAAATGACCGTATGGGGTGCTAAACGCTATTTTTCTATATCCTCTTCTTCCATAGAAATTTGCTGAAAACCGGAAGTTAGATCTAAGGTAGAAAAGTACTTTGCTTTTCCAGTATTTCCGTTATGTTCGGCAAAGGGTAATTGTCTGCTATCGTAAGCTCGTTTAGCTTACGATAGTCAATTACCATTCGCCACTTCTTCTTGCCGCTCGCATCGGCCTTCTTGGGAACTATCCACAATGGCGAACTCCAAGGAGAGTTGCTATCGCGGATAATTCCGTTTTCTTTGAGCTTTTTAACTTGCTCACGAACTTCTTCCTCGTGGACCCTTGGGTATCTATAGCTCTTGGTAAATATTGGTTCGGAACCGGCACTTGTTCGAATCTTATGTTTTGCTACATTCGTCTTTGATAATTTCTCATTTTCTACCCTAAATATATCACTAAACTCTTTTACGATTTCTAGTAAGCTCTCTTTTTCTTCCTTGTTTCTATCTGAATATTTCCTATCTATACGAACATTTCCAGTTACTTTCTCAATTCTATACTTTGCTACACTGAAATCCGTTAGGTTGGAACCCTGTATACAAAGTCCCTCTATGTCAAACGGTTTATCCGTTGTATTTATTATAGATACAAGGCATTTACCATTTTTGTTCTCACTTATACAGTTAGGGATGATGATTCCTCCTGTAATTTCCTGTCTAGGTATCAGCACCTTTTTATCTAATTTCCCTTTTACAGCTACAGACCTAAATACTTCTGACCCTTATTTGACCGTATTTTCTTCTTGATAAGATTATAAGATTGTCCTTATAATTGATCGTGAAACCACCCTCTCGTAGGAAATGGTTACCGATCAATCCATCGTATTCGCCTAATAAATTATTTTCTATCACTTGGAATTTTATCCTATTTGGCTTACTTCTACTCCTAGTATGCCAAAACTGAACCTCACTAATCACTTCACCTATTGTTTCCTGTGTTTTTCCTCCTATACAGCTAAATTTCATTTTCTTTCTGATGTTCACTTCGTTTTCATAGACGCAGTTGGCTTTTATTAGGGATATCTCTGCTCCTGTGTCTATAATTAGTTTCTTTAACTCGACGTTCATTAGTGTTAGCACATGAGGACTTTCACAATTATCTAAGGCTCTTAGCTGCGTGGTTGCCCCAGTCACAATGCAGCTTACCGAAAATCCTTTTGCTCAGGCTGTCTACCATTTGAGGTTGACGGCAAATCGGAATTCTCGGGTTGGTTGGAGTTTCTGTTGTGGTTTGCATATTTCGTTTTGGTAATCTACAATTTCTTGCTATATGCCCTGACTTTCCACAGTTAAAACATGTAATTTCCTGAATATTTATCTTCGCTAGATTTCTTGACGTGTAGTCTTTTTGGATGTTAGTTCTAAAGAGATTGAGCCTTTGCTCCTCTTCGCTGGCAAATTTGCTTGCTTCAGTAAGGTTTTTGGGTCGCTGCGTTATCACATAGGTTGATAATCTTTCACGCAGTCCATTAATGAAAACCGTTAAGGTTTCATTCTGAATATATTCAATGTGACCCGCTTGATGCTCTTCCTTGACATCACACAGTTTGCTTTGCAGCGTCTCTACACGCTGAGTAAAATGGATTATCGTTTCATCCCTATTCTGTCTTATAGAAATGAGTTCCCTATGTAACTGCAAGGCACTGTGAGGTTCCCTGAACACCGTAATTAACTCTCTTTTTAACGTCTCCCAATCGCTAATTTCACGATTCATAAGAATTGTCGTGGCGTTCCCACGGATTCTGGTTTTGATAAATTTGAACACCACACTTCTCTGTGTCTCCGATGCTAATTCAATGGCATCGTTACACGCGTCAATGAAGGTGCAAACCTCATCACTTGTGCCATTGAAGGTTAGGATGAATGATGTAAGTACACTGATCGGGACTTCTTCCATTTTATCAACTAATTGTTCTGCGGAGTTATTACCTGAAATGTTATCTAAGCTATTCCTGACACTGTTTTCGTTATCTGAACTGTTTTCTAAATACTCTTCACTATCCGAACTATCTTTATTTAACGCGCTGATTGACTCACGAAATCTCGAGAACATTTATAAAATACTGTATCTCACTTAATTTTTAAATACACATTTGAGTGTATTCGAAACAATCACTTCGCAATAGAAAAACAGATAAGTCACTCACAATAAAACTATTAGCTCCATCGATGATATTCAGCGTCTCGTTGATTTTCACGCGTATCCCACCGCTGCCACCAATTTAGTGTTATGCCTGAGCAGTACACCGTAAAAAAAAAAGGGAAGTGGAAATCGCTCCCAGCAGGCCAGCTGACGTATTCCGGGTCTGGGAATGCTGGTGTTACCATTTGGGGTAGATGAGATAGTTGATCCCAACGATGAAAGCTTTTGTTAATCTTGCAGACCAACGATGAACAACAGGAAAACACTGATCTTAATTCAACTAGTGAATTAAATAACTTCGTATTTTTCGATTAAAATAACGATCTTTATTCGTTAGACGTTGCACTGAATTACAATTTTTATTAATAATTTGACTTAAAGATAATTTCACCTTTTTACCAGAATACTTCACAACCAACAACCTCACTTAACTTTTGCCCTCTTATTTTAATAAATTTTATTGCTGACATTTTTCATAATAAAGGAAAAGAAAACAAAAGAAATTAGGTCATATAAAATGTCGACATATGCTAGGTAGGCACTATGGGTACATTAACTCGAGTCGGTGTCGTCTTGCTGTACATATGCTAAGTAGGCATTCTGAGTGCATTAACTCGATTCGGTGTCGTCTTGCTGTTTTAATTAGTTTTGGATGTTAAACGATTCGGTGTCGTCTTGCTGTTTTAATTGGTTTTGGATGTTCGCTTTTCAATTATATATTTTTTATTTATTTTTTGCTGCTTGCGTATCATGCCTAACAATATATTGCCAAGAAAGTTACCGCGTTTACATGAGTAGTTGAACTCGAGTTCAATTCAGGTTGTAATTCATGTAAACGCGAGTTGAGTTCAAATGGAGTTGACTCGACTCGATCCAAGAAACGGAGTAGGAAGTTTGTTTTAAGGCCCAACAAGAGCAAGCATATGCAAGCAGAGGGGAATGTCTTCTTACATGCAAAGCATATGATATGCCCACAATGGGAATATACGAGGTTTCGTTAAATGTTCGTTAACTGATGCGAGCAGACGGAAGGTCTTCATGAAAGAAGACATTCCGGCCGGAATTTTTGACAAGTGACATTTGAGGTTAGGAAAGAGAAAAAGGTAAAAATAAATATGGAGTACGTTAACAAGTTGATTTCAATTGTGCAGGACAATAAGTGCTTCTATGATAAAGAAGATGGCTTTTATTTCAAGAAGAAGGAAAAGTGTGGGAAAACAATTTGACAGTTCCTTCTGCTTGCTTCTGCTTGTGGGTATCTTGATTTTTCGTTGAAACAGAGGGGAGAATTTCGTTCGGTACTGACATAAGCTTCTGCCTATTATAGTCAGTCCTTTAGTTAGATTGCGTTTTTGAAAGTGAATATATAAGACACAACACAATACTAACACAATCAAAAGCAAAATGGCTGCTGTACTTATCTTTCACTTCAACTACGTTTGAACTTTTCAATCTTTCAACTCTGTTACGGAATAACGCTAGTTTCAACTCAGTTTCGACTCGATCTGTCAACTACGCATGTCAACGGGATAAGTGTTTACACAAGTGGGAAAAAAAAACTTATTTTACATTCTACTTTGAAATACGAGGACTTACAGTAACTTTATTTAATTTTTATTATATTATATTGTATTATACATAACTCAGATTAAGGATACGAAGTAACACGAAATAAAAAAATATAGTAAACTAAAAACAGACAAAAACCTCGATGTCAAGGAAGTGTACACATCTAAATGAGCTCAAGCAAAACGCTATTTTTTTCAACCTACTTTTCCCAGAAAATGCATTGTCACAGAACAGAACCATTTTTCTTTTTCCTCACTGTTTTTTGTGATATTTAAACCAATAATAGTTTAGTTCTGGCAAGAAACTACAAATGAGACCTCCGACTTTCGTACGTTTTTCGCGAAACCCTTTTGTTTACATTGATCCAGGTTCCTAGAGAAAAAAACCGTTACAAAATCTATCTATGAATGCGTGTGAGCTCACTTCATTATGATGCTCCACTGTATTGAATACATTCCCGCTACAAACTGGGGGAGTTATAACCATGTGCGTGATTGTTGAAATAATTTTAACAAACTCCGGCTGCCCACGTGCTCGCTACAGTTTGTAGACAAACGTTAGCGGTCATTCGAAGTCAGAGGTCTCATTCTGGTTTGTTCTTCTGGCTTTTGTGAATTTAAGAGTTAAGAATGTCGTTTGATGTGAGATGATAAGTCTATTACAACTATCATAACGGTAAAAAAAAATAGCGAAAATATTTGAAAGTAGTATAATTTATCCTTGAAATATCTGTTTAATATATTAGTCGAGCGAAGAAACTATATGACAACCCTTAAATTTCAATTAGATCTTTTTCAAGGGACCTAGAGCATGAATTAGGCATACAAGTGTCCCATGCAAATACAAGACAGGTGTTACAGAAACATTAGTATTCACCAAGAGTTACTCGAAAAAAAACGTTGCTCTCAACTCAAAATGTGCAATAACGTTTACAGTTTGTTAACGAATACAGTACTCAGCCGATTGGGAAGATATATTTTGAGATCAAATTAAGGTAATGTTGTATTCGAAAGAAGGTCTCACAGAGTGTGACGCAAATCTTGTCCAAATCAAATGTTATATCAACCGTGAAAATCGGAAAATTATTTGTGATGGTATTACTATTGTTATGATTATTGCCGGCCATACATACGGGCTTTTACTTTTTCCTCTCAATCTTCGTCGAGCCAAGGTTTTCTTTTGGGGCTTTTGCAACAGCCTAGTTTGTTTTGCTTGATTCTGCTTACGAGGGTCCTTTAACTTTTCAACGTTTCATTTTGATTAGAATGTGGTCTGAATCGCAATCCGCTCCTCTGTATGCTTTAACGTCGTTAGTATGGTATCTACTACCTATCAGAAAATATTAAATTTGGTGGCGTGTTACTCCGTGATATCCACGTATCCTTGTGTTGTAGTTTTCATGATCATTTTTTTTTTGAGCTAGTGAAAATATAAATTTGGTTTATTATTTTTTTTCCTTTTTTTAAGAAATAGGTTATGATGATACCTATTTCTTGCGTGGCTAGAGGCGAATAATCTGTCATTTAAATAACATACGTTTTTTTGTGTCTTGTGAATGTGGGGTAAAATCTACAAATGTAAACAAAAACAATATTTTTATCGCATAGTATATAGCATATAAATTTAAATATATATTTATAAAAGTAAAAGAAAATATATTTAATAATTGCAAGCTGAGTTGAATAATGTTTTGACTATATATATCCAAAGTAAAAAACCAATTCTTTACTTTCTTCGTGAATAAGGTGGAGTATGTTATGGTTCTTATTGGAAAATATAGTTTATTAAAAAGCCTAGGTGCCTCCGCTGTGTAAAGTCTCTAAAAATGTTTTTTTTTAGCCAAAGCCATTTTTGCCATATTGTTTACTCTTAATCCGTAAGTGTTGGAGTGTCCGAGTGGAAGAACCCGAAGGCTGTAAAACAGAGGCCAACTTCTCCCGAGCCTGTTGACTTTACAAATAATTCGTATTATATGTTTTTGGGCAACGTTTAATATTTCCTTTGTGCAATTATATTTACCACCATAACTTGCAATACCATACTGAAGCTTAGAATGTGCGAATCCATAGTATATCATCAAAAGAATTTCAATTGAGTAGTGGTGTTATAATCTCACAATTATCAGGACAAGGACTTTAAATTACAGAACATCAAGTTTTGTCGCTCATAAGTAACTGATGTTACGAACCATTGTCTTAGTATTTACGTAAAGGTAATATCATCAGCAAAGGCGGTAGGAAGAATGGAAATAGGTCTATATTGAGACAGTAAACTTCGATTTTCTTTTTTGCATAATGGAATGACGGATTTCAAAGGTGCAGGAAAAATACCACAAAACACACTTTCATTAAATATGTACATGACATAAAACATCTACGATATAAAAAGAAATTTTCTTCAGAAGACAGGTGGTTATGCTGTCGGAAGTACTTGCATTTTTATCATTCAGAGATAAGATTTTTTTTTATGGATTTCCAATGGAGGTAACGGACTAAAAATAAAAGTTTTGTTTTTGAACGTCTCGTAAACTCGATCTGCAAATGTATTACATGAACAAATACTGACGCTGAAACATCAACAAAAAATGTATTAAAATGAAAAGCAATGGCCATGGGATTTGATTCTATTTTGGAAATATTTTCCTTCTGAGATTGACAGTCAAGGATGTTGTTGACAACTTTCCACTCTTCTTTTACGTTTCCTCTACAGTTCTGAAACTTATTAGCATAATAACTCTCTCGACTTATGTTTATTAATTTTTTTTACCTTTTTATTTATCGTTTCGCAATGCTTTTTTAAAGTTTGAATTAAGTGGATGTTGCAGATATTTTTTACGAATTTCATCTTTTTTATTTACTTTTTTCAACAAACTTTGAAAGTCTAAAACGTTTCAATTTGAAATTGTTTTAATTCATTACTTCAGAACAACTTTCAATATGATTTTTTAAGACACCAAGGAAAATTTCGTAAGCAACTTAAGGGTTTTTTTCGGCATAGACAGGCTCCCAGAACTCAAACTTCAAACATCTTATTAAAGAAACAAAGTTAATTTACGGAGTTATTTTGAAAGTCATAGGCTTAGCAATACTTGATGATAAATTTTTTTCTATATGTATATTTAACATACAGTGATCAGTGATTTTCAAGTCTGTCACTTGAGCAGATAGTTTTTTTTAAATGTTATCTTATCTTAGAAAACATGGTCAGTGCATGTTTTTGAAGAGCAAAGATTTCAAACCATATGATGACATCACATGCATATAATTATCCATATCTGAGGTACTTTTTAATAAGTCAATATTTATATCTCCTATGATAAGTATGATCAAGTGTTTCTTTCAAATGTTCAATGAAAATGTTTTTACTTAAATTGTTTTTATGTAGACGATATACGCTCAAAATAGTAAACATTTTCTTATCAGTAGCAAAATTCACCTTTACAGAATCTGCACTGCTATAACTAATTTTAATGGCATTACACTGATATTCTGTTTTTATATAAACCACAATACCACCTGAACTATTTGGATTATTGCATATGGTTTGGTCAGATTATTCTACCAGTCGTGCATGAGTTTTAATGCATCTTCCAGTGGAGTTGAAAGTACAATGTCTGGCACATTCACGATTTCGATTGAATTGCTAAGCTTCGATTGCTCAGTCACTGTATTTTTAAGTTTAATGTTTTCATTTTGCAACACAGAAATTTTCGTTAAACAGTCGTTGTTAATTTTTTAGTTCTTCGATTTCATTATAAACCATTTCTAGTGCTATGTTTTGTGTTTTTTCTTCATATTAAACTATGCATCTTACTGGGGAGGGGGGTTTGGACAACGAGTTCTATGCAAAGAGCTGCATTTAGAGCACCTCCAGATCGAGCTTTTTTTTTGTATATATTCAAGATCGGCGGGCAACACATTTTGCATGGGAATATTTTTCGCAATCACTGCACTGAATTCTTAATTCGTTTCGATCAATTTTTTTTCTACATTTCCAAAACATTTTATAATAGGATTTTAAACAAACTTTAGTAAAATTGTAAATTTATTGGGCTTAATTCAAGCTAGCTTAATCTAATCTTAACCTAATCTCACTTACTAACTAGGGAGAGAGGGAAGGGTGGTTAAAAGGCGGATTTTTAGGCATCGAGTGCTGAGGTTGAAATCGAAGTAAGGATTCGAATTAACACTTCCCAGCATACAAGAAATAGGTTCATTGGAGCCATAGGCAGTACGGGGGGTGGGTAGATAGAAGAGACGGGGATTTCGTACATTGCGGGGGTTAGTGTTGATAGAGACAGAGTTATAGAGGGTCGCGCAGTCAATGGTACCTGAAAGGAGCCGATGGATGAAAAGAATGTCAGATATAGTTCTTCTTTCTTCCAACGTGTTCATGTTGATTAGTTTAAGGCGGTCTTGGTAGGGTGGTAAAATCAAAGGATTGCTCCAGGGGAGACCTCGAAGAGCAAAACGTAGGAATCGGCGTTGGATGCTCTCGATTCTAGAAATGTGGGTTTGATGGTATGGAGACCACACTTGAGAGGTGTATTCAAGAAGGGGCCGGACAAAGGTTATGTAAAGAGATCGAGTAACGTAAGGGTCCGATAATTCTTTAGACCATCGCTTCACGAAACCGAGTGCAGAATTAGCTTTAAGGATTATCTCATCGATGTGTGCGCGAAAATGTATTGGGTCTATAACTTAATTCATGCGGTTTGCTAAGAGATGGCGTAACTTGTATTATTCCATTGTTATTATTCCATTGGAACATGCGTTGGAAAGCTACTGTAATTTTGCGTCATTTCAGTATATGTCATTCATTTGAAGCGTAAACAACAATAATTTTTTTTCACTCAAATATGTCGAACTTTGTGCGTGAAAAAGTGTTTTTGCGGGGAGTTCTTCTTCATTACTTTAATATGAAGAAAACTGCTGCCGAAAGTCATCGTATTTTGGTGGAAGTTTATGGTGAACATGCGCTAGCTGAGCGAACGTGCCAAAAGTGGTTTGCACGATTTAAAAGTAGTGATTTTGGCTTGGAATACGGTGAACGTCCTGGGCAGCCAAAAAAGTTTGAAGATGAAGAACTGGAAGCATTACTCTATGAAGATTGTTGCCAAACACAAGAAGAGCTCGCAGAATCTTTGGGTGTCACTCAAGCAGCCATTTCAAAACGTTTAAAAGCAGCTGGATATATTCGAAAGCAAGGAAATTGGGTTCCACATGAACTCAAGCCGAAAGACGTCGAAAGGCGGTTTTGCATGTCCGAAATGCTGCTGGAACGCCACAAAAGGAAGTCATTTTTGCATCGGATTGTTACTGGTGATGAAAAATGGATCCATCACGACAACCCCAAGCGCAAAAAATTATATGTGAAACCCGGCCAACCAGCCAAATCAACGGCAAAGCCGAATACCCTTGGCGCGAAGGTAATGCTCTGTATTTGGTGGGATCAGAAGGACGTGCTGTATTATGAGCTGCTAAAACCGGGTGAAACCATCAATGGACAACGCTACCGAACACAATTAATCCGTTTAAAGAGAGCAGTAGCCGAAAAACGCCCGGAATATGCGACCAGACACGAGGCAATAATTTTCCATCATGACAACGCTCGGCCCCACGTTGTTATTCCGGTTAAGAACTATTTGGAAAACAGTGGATGGGAAGTTTTACCCCACCCGACTTATAGCCCAGACCTTGCCCCTTCTGACTACCATTTGATCCGGTCGATGCAGAACGCCCTCACTGAAATACGGTTCACATCAGAGCAGAATACCAAAAATTGGCTTGATTCATTCTTGGCTGCCAAGCCGGTGCAGTTCTTCTGGGATGGGATCCACAAATTTCCAGAAAAATGGGAAAAAGTCATAGCTTCAGATGGGCAATGCTTTGAATAATACTATTGTACATGTTTTTCTTAAATAAACGTTCAAATTTGAAAAAAAACCGCACGAATTAAGTTATATACCCAATAGCTCCTGGTCACATAATATGCCAAGATCGCGAATGACTTGAACCATGGAGATGGGTTGATTATTGAGGAAGCAGAGACGAGGAGGAGGTTTGATTCGTTTACGTGAAAAGGTAATTGATTGGCATTTGGAAATGTTAAGCTCCAAGCAATTTTTGGAACACCAGATGGAAAAACTATTGAGATCAGATTGAATAAGGCAAGAGTCATGACTGGAGGAAATGCTCTTGAACAACTTGGTGTCGTCGGCATATAATGAGATGTGGGAATGTTTGATCACCATTTCAAGATCGTTTATGGTAAGAACGAAAAGAAGTGGACCTAAGTGGCTGCCTTGGGGGACGCCGGAGGAAGCTAAGAAAGGATTGGAAAAGGCAGATCTGAAACGAACACTATAATACCGATTTTCCAAGTAGGACGATATCCACTTCAATAAAATGGGTTCGAAGCCAAGAGAAGACAATTTGAAGAGTATTAGATTGTGGGAGATTTTATCAAAAGCCTTACTGAAATCGGTTGAAACCATGTCGACATCTTTTCCATTCTCTAAAGCCGAGAGGGTAAAAGACACAAATTCAACAAGGTTTGTGGTTGTAGAACGGCCCTTAAGGAATCCGTGTTGTCTGGGGGAGATTAAAGACTTGCAGCGAAAGCTTAAGATTTCGTACAAAATGCTCTCGAAGATTTTGGGTATATGTGACAGTTTGGCAATGGGACGATAATTGTTAATAACATTCTTCGGACCTTTCTTGTGTATAGGGGTTATAAATGAGGTTTTCCATAACTGGGGGAATTCACCTAAAGCTAGGGATAAACTGAAGATCTTTGAGAGAGGGAGACCGTCTGGTCCAGGAGTGAATTCATCATTAAGTTGATTTAGTTTGGTTTCGATGACATCGGGATCAACTGTATGAGGAAGAAAGGGCCCAAAGGAAAATTTCGGTAAATAGTCGAAGTAAGCGGGGTCTGGATGGAAGGAGTCGTCGGCGAATGATTGTTTAAAATAGGCGGCAAATAAGTTGGCGATAGTGTTAGGGTCATTAGAGGTTTGATCATTCAAGGAGAGAGAGGTAGGGTAACCATTCGATTTTCTTTTGTAGTTAACAAATTTAAAGAAGGACTTAGGATCACTTATAAGATTGGCTTGCGTTTCAGCTAAATAGCGTTGATAGAGGAAGTTGTGAAGGGCGGTAAAGTTAAGATAGCTGCCCATGTAGTTAGAAAAGTCTATAGGGGATTGGGTACGAAGGAAGATTGTCCACTGTTTATTTCTTTTGTTTCTTAGGGTGCGAAGTCTACGATTATACCAGGGTGGGGAGGTGGACAAAATTTTGCGTTGGGAAATTGGTACGTAAAGAGAGATAGAGTTAAATATTTCCCTGTAAAATTTGGATATTGCATCATTTATAGTTAGATTATCAAAATTGAAAGGGGCTTTTTTAAGGTATTCATTGATTTGGTGGAAATTTGCTTTGTGAAAATCGTGAGAAGGCAAAGCTGTGGAAGGGGTGTTCTGTAAAGGAGAATCGTGAAAAAAGGAAAGAAGGAGGGGGGGATGGAAGTTATCGATGGTTGAAAGAGAGAGGGGACAGAGTGAGACAGAGGAGTTGAAGGGATCAGTTGTAAATATGAGGTCTAGTTGTCTACCCATGTAGTTTAAGATGCCACTAACTTGACTAAGGTTTGAATCCGCAAGGCGATCCAAGAAGAGGCATTCTTTGGCAGTAGTGGGATTGGTGGCAATGTAATGCGATTCATCGTCTGATTGAGCCCATTTAAGATGAGGAAGGTTGAAGTCTCCGAAGAGAAGGATTTCATCCTGGGGGTCTCTTAAATCAATTATTTGGTCAATTGTGTTAATAGCCAGTTGATAGGATTCAATGGGCTGTGAGGGCAAGATGTAGAAACATATGATGTAGAGTGTCTTTTGGGGTAAGACAATTTTGATTGAAACATAGTCGAGATGGGGGGAGGACGATATTGCAATGAGGGAAGAGTCAAGGGAGTCAAGGACGGCTAGTAGGACTCCTCGACAAGGGCAACCCTCGGTGGCCTGACTGAGTTCGTCATCGCGATAGATGTTGAAATTTGTTGAAAACAGTTCGGAGCTACTTATGCTGGGGATCAGGTTCGTTTCGGTCAGAGCAAAGATTTCGAAGGGTAGAGCGTGCGACTGTTGAAAGACAGTTTGGGTTTTTGAGCGAAGACCTCTTACATTCTGATAGTAGAAGGTAAGAGGAATATTTTGACTAAGTGGGGGTATTGATGGGAGAGGGATGGATTTAGGGACGAAAATACTTGTCGTGATCAGCTCTACTACGTTGCAGGTGGGATATTCGTTTTGAGTGAATGTATTGGCGGAAAGTTTCAAGATCTTTTGATACTTTTTGGGGCGAAATATTGAAGAATTCGTGATATTTGATATATAGGTTCTTGAGGCTAGCGAAGTCAGTAGGAAGGCCTTCCTGTTGGATGGAGACCATAACGCTTGTGTTTGTCTTACCTTCGTAGCAAATCGAATCGGATTTATCGTGAAGGTATGCCAAGAAGAGACGAATGTTCTCGTATGTCTTCTTATCCCTCAGACGGGAGAGAGCGTAGCGACTTTGGATAGGGTCGGTAGTTAGCTGGGTAAGTTTAACTGTAGGGGGCAGAAGAGGATCAACGAAAGATTGGGGGGTGACACAAGGGTGGGGAAGTGAGGCAGAGGTAGTTGCTGTGGGGAGAGATGGGGAGTTGGGCGACGGAATGGGAGGTTGGGATTTTGGCGGAGCTGTGCGAGACGGATATAGGTGTGAAATTGATGGATGTGCAAAGGTAGGAAATAGGTTAGTTTTGAAACTCCAGTTTTGGTGGGAATTGGGGGGAACTTTGGGATGCTTACTGGACTTGGGTTGAGAATTAATTTTTTGAGGAATAGCAACTTGTTTTTTAGCTACTTTGGGTTTAAGTTTAGGAAAATTTTTATTAAAATGTAAGGTTTTACCAGAAGGGGTGAGAAAAAGCCATCTGTATTTGAGGGGGATATCGAATTGAAAGGAGTTGGGCTTATTACGTATTTTTTTACAGTTAGTTATAACTATATTATATTTCTTATAAAAACAGTTAGCTAACCAAGCAAGATCCGTATTTTCGGGCGTACCGTCAATTGTGAATTTGGCGGAGTTGTTGTCGCTGATTTTTTGAAGCCTGTTGTTCCATTCAGATTGAGTCCAGGAGGTGCCAAATCGTTGAATGGTCGGTGACTGAGCTGGTTGAGAAGTTATGTTTTTCAAGGGTTGTGTCGTTGATGGTGAGGTTTTTGATAGGGCTGGAGCTTGAGACCGTAGGGTTTCATTCAACTCATCCATAATCGGTGTATCGTATGAAAGAGGTTGAGGGGTGTTGTTGGAACAAATAGGTAAGTATTTGACTTCTTCAATCAAATCGCTTAGTATCTTCCGATTAGCAGCGACATCTTTTTGAATATCATCAAGCTTAAGGTTAAGATCCAAGAAGCGAAAGTCACTACTGGAGTTTTGGAAATGGATTTCCAGGTCTGATCTCAGTGATTTTATGCAGTTCATAACCGGTACGTGTGAGTCCAAAGAAAATTTAAGGTCAGTACACAGAACACCAAACCACGAATCGAGAACAGATTTAATATCAGACGTAAAGGTCGCAATGGGGGAGAAGTTGGGCTCACTTGGAGGCTTATTCAGAGAGACGTCGATAACTTCCAGGTGTTTGTCCAAGGCATTGATTTTGGATCTTAGCGCACTAATAGACGTTTCTAAAGTGGTGTTAAGATCATCGAGACCCTTATTTAGGTCACCGTAGCTCGAAAGTTGGGCAAATGTCTTTTTATGACATAATTTATTGTCTGCTGTGAATGAGGCAATGGAATCGCTGACACACTTAATCGCGAGCATAATGTGCGAAAGGGAAATGTTTTTGCACTCATTGCAGTAAAACAAAAAATTACTGCAGTAGTCTTTAAGATAAACACTGGCACGTTTGCTGAGACCGGCACATAAGGGGTGGAACGAGTTACCGCAGATACCATTACAGGCCAATAAATCGGCATTGGTATCGTTGGAAATACAATTTTCATACGCGCACTGTGACATAATTGTTTATATTTTTTTTGTTTTTGAATTGAGGTCGAGGGGAGTAAACAGCGGATTGGGAAGCGAAAATTTAAACGAGAACAAACTTATTTATTGGGTCAATAGAGCAGGGTAGGCAGAATTATTGTTATTATTATGTTTTTTTTTTTTTTTATTGTTTTTTATTATCACTTTGTTGCTTTATCTTGCCACTGCATCGTTGCGAGCCAATCGTCGTCTGTAATGTAGATATTTAATACATTAGCGGTTGCCTCTTCCATCTCCCGTTCTTCCTTACTGGCTCTCGGCTCATGGCGTCCACATATCCCGCTTTCCTTCCTGACTGGTGAATTGTCGTAAACTCAAACTCTTGTAGTTTGAGCCACCACCTCGCGATTCTTGGTATCATCCTGGCCTTGTTTTGAGTGGCTACTATGGCTTCGCAGTCGGTCACAACTTTAAATGCCTTGCCTAGCAGGTATATCCGGAACCTTTCCAGACTTTCCACCATAGCTAAAACCTCTAGCTCGTAGCTGTGGTACTTTGCTTCTGTCTCTGTCAGCTTCCTGCTAAAGTACGCCACTGGTCTCAATTTATTGTCGCCCTTCCCTCGCTGCAACAGTATTCCGGCAAGTCCCACAGTGGAGGCATCAGTATGGACCTCGTGATCACACTCCACATCGTAAAGGGCTAAAATAGGTGGTTTGATTAACGCAGATGTCAGTTCTTTGAACGCCGCTTGTTGCTCCTCTGCCCACACAAAGGTCTTGTCTTGTTTAAGTAAGTCGGTAAGAGATGTTACGATTTGAGAGTATTTCGGCACGAATTTCCGGAAATAACCGGTAATGCCCAAAAATTGTCTTACCTGATGCACATTTTTCGGCTGGGGAAAATCTTTTACTGCCACCGTCTTCCGCTCACTAGGTCGTATCCCGTTTTCATCCAGCTGATGTCCGAGGAACTCAATGCTAGTTCTCAAGAACTCACACTTTTTCGTATTGAGTGTCAACCCCGACTCCTTCAGAACCTTCAGAAATTTGCGGAGCTTCTGTAGTCCTTCTTCCAGCGATATGCTTGCAATGATGACATCATCCAAGTAGTCTGCAACATCACCAGGATCCATGCGCGCCTTTAGCTGGTTCATACACATTTGGAAGTAAGCTGGAGCGTTCACTAGACCTCCGTAGCAAAGGCGGTGTACTTTCGGCTCTGCTCCGCTATCTGCACTTGACGGTACCCAGAAGCAAGGTCCAGTGTTGTGAAATACTTCTTCCCAGCTAGAGTTGCTAATATTTCCTCCACGGTGAGAACATACATGTACTAACATTCTGCTACGTTTTTAAGTGTTCCTTTGTACGCGATCTATTACACTATTACAATGAATTGTACTACTTTGAATTGTATAACACTGAATTGCATTGTCAAGTAATTCTTTCACTTTACCAATAAAACCTATTCATTCGCTTGTATTTAACCCTGCTGTTCACATGGTGCCGAAACCCAACTAAAAAAAAAAAAAAAATCCTCACAAAAGAACAAATTTCTAACATGGCGGACAATTGTAATTTTCTTCGGCCGCCGAAACCACTTATAATAGAACACGACAGAGATATGGCTCGTGAATGGAAATTGTGGAAGCAACAATATGAATATTTTGAAGTAGCTGCAGGATTGTCATCGAAGCCTCAAAATATCCAAGTGGCCACATTCATGTCATCCATCGGTCACGCGGCTATACTTATCTATAATTCGCTGCCCGTCTCTTTATCTGAGTCACCAGAAATATCAATAGACCAGGTAAAAAGTAAATTTGAAACATATTTTTCACCTAAACTAAATGTAACCTTCGAGCGTTACAAATTTCATAAAATTGTGCAGCAGGAAGGCGAATCTATTGACGAGCTCATATCAAGATTAAGACTTCAAGCTCAGAATTGTGAATTCAAGGAACTCGCCAACAGCTTACTTAGAGATCAACTTATTCTCGGAATTAAAAGTGAAACTCTTCGTACAAAACTCCTGTCCGAAGATGTCTCCCTAGATAAGGCTATAAGCATATGTCAAGCCACTGAACTCGCCCAAAAACAAAGTGCGGAGATTCACCAAACCACGAGCGCTAGCGTCGATGTCGTTCAAAAGGACCAGGTCAACAAATCCTTCAACTGTAGAAATTGTGGAAACAAACACACCATTCGCAACTGCCCAGCTTATCAGCACATTTGTAAAAAGTGCAAAAAGAAAAACCACTACGAAAAGATGTGTAGAAGTTTTAAAATGAAAAAAGCACCCAGAGTTGTGAACAGTTGCGAAACAGGATCGACTGATGAGAACGAAGTCTTTATTGGCTGTCTTAAAAGCGGAAGCACTACCAACGACAAATTCACTGAGGAAATAGCTATTTGCGGACAGAATTATAAAATCAAATTGGACACCGGAGCCCAGTGCAATGTTCTTCCGACAAGTGTAGTGAACAAATTTCGCATAAAGATCCATCCATGTGGAGTAAAGCAGCTAATCACTTTTGCCAATCAAAAGATAAAAGTCCTCGGAGAATCGTTTGTTCCATGTGTTATTGCTAATACTCGATGCAAAATTGCATTTAAAATCGTAGCAAATGACGTGAAGCCAATCCTTGGTGCAAATGCTTGCGAAAAACTGAATTTGATAAAAAGAATAAATAACGTCGATATTGAAAGCAACATATATGAAGGATTGGGATGCCTAAAAGATTTCGTCTACGATATCGATCTAGTTGCAGATCCTAGATTCGAAATTTGTCCACCACGTAAGCTCCCATTCAAAATACGAGATGACGTTAAGAAGGAGCTGGATAAAATGGTAGCTATGGGTGTTATCGAACCAGTAAAGGAACCAACTCCTGCCGTTTCACCAATGGTCATTGTAAGAAAAAACAATAAAATACGGATATGTATCGATCCAACAATCGTTAACAAAAACATTATCAGACGACACCACCCGATGAACACTTTTGAGGAGATTGCCGCACAATTGCGAGGCGCAAGATACTTTACACTCTTAGATTGCGCGAGAGGATTTTGGCAAATCCGACTGTCAGAACGAACGAAAAAGATCTTAACTTTCTCCACACCATGGGGACGCTACTCCTGCAAAAGGCTTCCCTTCGGTATATCGTCCGCTCCCGAAGTTTTTCAAAATGTCATGGAAACGCTTTTCGCAAACGTATCAAACGTAAAAGTATCCATGGACGACATTTTAATATATTCAAATAACCTGGAAGAACTCCGCCAAACAACAAGAAAAGTTCTTAAAATAATTGGGGAAAATGGATTAAAACTCAACAAAAGTAAATGCAAATTTGAACAGACTTCAATAAAATTTCTCGGGCACATTATCAGCGGCGATGGAATACACCCGGATCCAGAGAAAATAGAAGCTATTCATCGTCTAAAGCCGCCACAGAACAAAAAGGAACTTCAAAGGATACTGGGAAAATTCACGTACCTCAGTAAGTTCATAAAAAATTACTCAGCCGTCACCACTCCACTGAGAGTCCTGTTAGAAAAATCAAATATGTTTCATTGGGATAATAGCCAACAAGAAGCCTTTGAGAAACTTAAATCAATAATTACCAACCCTCCAGTCCTTAGGCTTTATGACGTGTCTAAGGATGTAAAAATTCAAGTTGACGCCAGTTCCTTCGCAATGGGTGCAGTACTTCTACAAGAAGGTTATCCGGTGGCGTACGCTTCGAAATCACTCAATAATACGCAAAGTAGATACTCACAACTTGAGAAAGAAGCATTGGCTGTCCAGTTCGGTTGCGAAAAATTTCAACAATATATCTACGGTAAAAAGGTAATTGTTGAATCCGATCATAAGCCACTTTCCTCTATCTTTCAGAAACCAATTCACTCATCACCACCACGGCTACGTAGAATAAGGATGGCACTTTTAACATTCAATCCGGAAGTCGTCTACCTACCCGGCAGAAAGATGCTTTTAGCAGATCCCCTTAGTCGCGATTGCGAAAACAAGGACATCAAAGACAAGGACATCTCTGAGCAGGGCAATTCTCTCGAAATTCTAACATTGTCAATCTCCGACAAGGAATTCGATAAATTGAAAAAATTGACTGCAGAGGATCCAGTTTCCCAGCAATTAGTCGAAATCATAAGAAGGGGATGGCCGACGTCCCTCGAAGCCGTACCTCTTGCAATCAAAGAATATTGGAATTTCCGAGATGAATTGTCAGTTGACTCAGACGGTATAGTATACAAATCTGCTAAACTAGTCATACCTACATCACTAAGACCAGAAATGTTGAAGAACATTCATAAAGGTCATTTTGGTTACGCGAAATGTGTAAGCATGGCGAGGCAAACAATATTCTGGCCTAAAATGAGTCAAGACATATTCAAATTCGTCAAAACTTGCCCCGCGTGTCAAGTTCATCAACGCAGTAACATTAAGTTCAAAATAGGCACGAAAGAAATCCCCAAACATGTATTTGACATAGGAGCTTCAGACCTCTTCAATTTCCACGGCGACGACTTCATCATTTTCATTGACAGTTTCTCCGGCTTTCTTAAATTTCAGAAATTAAAACAACCAACTTCAAAATCCGTCATTCAATTCCTTAAAGAAATTTTTGCTATATTTGGTACTCCACGAACGTTAGAAACCGACAATGGGCCACAATTTGCATGCACAGAATTCAAAAATTTCGCCGAGGACTGGAAATTCAACCACAACACAAGTTCGCCTTATCATCCACGTGGTAATGGTCTAGCAGAGCGTGCAGTCCAAATTGCGAAGAACCTCTTGAAGAAATCATACTATGATAATACGGACATTCAACTTGGCATCCTTAACTACATGAACACGCCACGAGGGAACTTAGGATCACCAGCGGAACGTTTATTTGGTCATCATATACGAAGCCTTCTTCCAACACAAACGCAATCACTACAGCTTGAAGCAAATTCACATGTTCCTAACTTGCTGCGTGACGAGCGGGAAAAACAAGCTGAATACTCTAATAAAGGAGCAAGAGACATTCCACCGCTTCATCCAGGAGATGCTATCGTAACGCGGATTAATAAGGAACAATGGAAGCCAGCAACAGTTGACAAAGAACTTCATCCCAGGTCATTCATCATCCGCGACGAGGCTGGAAATAAATATCGCAGAAACATCACAAACATTCGACCAACAAAAGTAAACATTAAAGAATTTCCACCTGTACCATCAGTCCCAGACAACTCCATAACACCATCTACTAACGTTTCACCCACTCAAGAGATGCCGAATCTTTCACAAACACCCAGATATTTTGAAGAAAAACCTGAAATTGATAAGCCTAATTTAAATCAAACAACTAACCTTAGAAGATCGACAAGAAATGTCAAACCACCAGACCGACTTAAATATTGAACCTATTCGAAAGATACTTGTCTCTCTCTCACAACAGAGGAGATGAGAACATACATGTACTAACATTCTGCTACGTTTTTAAGTGTTCCTTTGTACGCGATCTATTACACTATTACAATGAATTGTACTACTTTGAATTGTATAACACTGAATTGCATTGTCAAGTTATTCTTTCACTTTACCAATAAAACCTATTCATTCGCTTGTATTTAACCCTGCTGTTCACACACGGTAGGCATCGGGAACTTCTGTTTTTTTGTTACCCTATTTAGCGCCCGGTAGTCGATGCACATCCTATCCGTGCCGTCCTTCTTCTTTGTAAGAACAATCGGTGCGCAGAAGTTGGATGTTGAAGGCCGAATGACTCCTTGATGCAACATTTCGCTGATCTTTTCCACTACTATCCTTCTCTTAGCGGAAGGTAATCGGTAGGGTTGCACACACACTGGTTCTGTCGTCGTTACTTCGATTGTGCACTCACCCCAGTTGTACAGTCCAAGTTCGTTGGCGTCTAGAGCGAAGCAATCTCGGTATTCATTTACTAATTCGCCGAGTAGCTTCTTTTCCTTGGCTGTGATGTCTCCCGCATCAATATCGATTCTACTCCGCACCTGCTGCTCCGCAAGCGCCTCGTCTGAGATAATCAACGATTTGCCTTCATCACTCACAGTGCAGTCGCTGATTTTGAGTTCATGGTATGTCTTATCGATTTTGACTTGCGTTTGGTCAAGCAAACACCTACCGACAATTATATTGTATGGTTGGCTGTCGTCTGGGACAACTAATACTTCACACCAGCTTCGCAAAGCATCTACCCCGACTTCGGCATAAAGTTTTCCTATTGTTCGGCATCTTCCTCCGCCGAACCCGCTCAGTTTCCTAGCATCACCGCTGCAGCGAAGATTGTTGGTGATAGCGACTGACTCTTGCAGTGTGACGCAGTCGCTGCCCAGGTCTATTAAAGCTTCGATTGGCTTCCCGTTGACGGTCACAATTTTGTGATACACACTTATGTCTTCGCACACCCACAACTGATTTGGCCTTGTAGGTTGCCGCTGTTCGGTAGCGTGTTGCTCTGCTGCCCTCGTCGTTGCCGCGCTCGTACAATTGCGACCTATGTGCCCGGATTGGTTACATTTGAAGCACCTGACCTTTGGGCAGTTGCGCCCTATGTGCCCCATCTGACTACACTTGAAACACCTGATAGTGTCAACTGATGTTGACACTATTGCTCCCAGATATTCCCCGTCTCTGTGATGCTGTTACGATTGATGCTGACCTCTGTTGCGATCGTACGCTGGTGGTCCACCGAACTTTCTTTATCAGCTCCTGAAGAGTTTCTGGCTGTGCCGCTTTCAGTGCGTCACGACACTCTACATCGGTGATGCCCCGCACTATATATTTGACCACAGTTTTCTCTTCTATATGCCCCCTAGACGCAATAGCTTTCATCTCATACACGAACTCCTCGATATCCTCATACGGATTTTGTTTTGATTTTCCGCAACATTTCGTGCAGATCAGCCACATCATCGTCTGCTGGGAAATTATCGACTAAGTCTCGAAGAAACTCTTCCAACGATGAATGAACTACCCCATTACCCCAAAGCTTTGCTGCTCCCACTAGCTTACCGATCGCCGCCATCATGACTAGCCTTCCATCTAGCTGGTACACGTCTCTAACTTCCCTAACCCTTCGGACGAATGCGGTTGACGATAGTCCTGTTGGGTTCCTTGGATTAAATTCGGAAAGTATTTCGGTCACATCCTTCACTGTGTAGCAACTCCTCGACTCGACTCTCTCCTCCACACAACTTGTTGCTCTTGGTTTAGGCGCTGGAGCACTCTCCGTCTTTTGTATCTTGATGCTTTCCAAAGCTGCCTTCATGAACTGGATCTCTTGCCTCAGCTTCTCCACTTCGCTTTGCTCGTCCTCCTCCCATTCCTTGTCGTCGATCAATTTTTCATATACCAGTAGTTTGTGTAGCAATTGAGACTTATCTCCCCCCCCTTGGCGGCTACTGATGGAAAAGGGCGCAAGGCGCCTACGCGGATCGGATACGTGGGTATTACAATGTATATAATTAAATAGATTTTATTGTTGATTTAATTTTTTTCATTACATATGTACCCCACAACACTCATGAGAATAACTATTAAAATCGAGTTCGATGAAATCAATAATTTATGTAATACCTTTAGTAATATTGTCCTCATTTGTTACTTCTTACCTTTTTGATTTCGACATTTTCCTCTTAATAAAATCAAAATTTTTAAGTGATTACAGATTTTGTTATTAATTTACTACAGGTTGTATGCAATAAATATAACAGTTCTTTAAATTGAAATGAAAAATGCTTTTAGATTTAACACGTTGGCTGCCAGTGTATCACCGGTGATCACAACAAAATTCACCCCCCAGAGGCCAGTGTATCACCGGTGATCACATCAAAATTCACCCCTTAGAGAAAAATGTATCACGGGTGATACACTCATAGACCTCTAGAATATCGATTGTACCATAAAAGTTAATAGAGTTTATGTAAATTTTGAAATTTAATATAAGAGTAAGCATATTTTATGACATAAAAAACAAAACAATTTATTCATAGTACTTAAAAAAATAATAACAAAAGATAACTAACAAAAAAAAAAAATTCATAAAAAAACGGTATAAATATTAGTCTTTGTGCAACTTAATGCAATTCTTGGAAATGTTGAATGCATAAAAATGGGGTTTCTGGACATTGCGAACAATACGTGTCCACAAGCTTTGCCTTTTTTCTTGCAGTTGCAGCCGATGCAGTAGCTTTTATATCAGTATAGCACTTTCGACAGCGATTTCTCTTTCGCCTACCATCTGTTGTTAGTGCCGTTGATTGTGTAAAAATATGTTTTTCTTCCATAGGTCTTCGTACAGTTAATGAATTATCTTGACCACTTAAATAAATAATAATATTTTGGCGAAACTCGGATATCTGCATAGTGGGATTGTTTTTGTTATATAATATATATGCATTTATAACCGCCGTATTTAAGAGGATATCGAACGCAACTTTGTGAAACCAACGAATTATTTTACGGAGAGGACTGAAGTAGCTTGCCAATTGATCAGCTAAATCTATACCTAGGTTTCAAAAGTTTATGTATATGAATTCACGAATATTATCAACTATACTGTACCTTGTTTGCATTTGTTATATTCTAAGATTATATCAGGTTTGAAAATATCTGCACCAAGCCTGTTTTTTTTCCCTGAAGGCAGAACTGCACCAGTATTTACTGTGGACAAAAAACTAACTTCTCTTTTGTCTCTCCAGTATCCAACTACTATGCCAGAATTTTCATAAGAAGTGCATTCTCCCTTTTTCAATGTTTGAGTTAATTTAGGCAACCCTTTCCGATTCTTTCATAATGTTCCTCTTTAGGTGCGTTTTCCTATTTAGGCAAGCATTAGCCAATTCAATAGAAGTGTAGAAATTGTCCACTGTTAAAGTTCGGTTTTCTCCAAAGTAACCTTCCATCAGCTGAAGGCAAATATTGGTTGATAGGGATAGACCTGTTGTTGTATCTGACTTTCCAGTATATACTTTCATATTATAAGTATAACCATCAGTATCTGCCAATTTGAAGACTTTGACACCAGACTTATGTGCTTTCCCTGGAAGATATTGTCGGAATCCCAAGCGACCACGGAAAGGGATCATACTTTCGTCAATTACCATGTTCTTACCAGCTGACCTATTTTGTTTGAAGTTTCCGATTAATTCTTGCATTATTTTATCAAGTTTGAAAGTTTTAGACGATGTTTCAATTGTTTGCTCGTCATTTTCGAAATGTATAAATTTTAATAGAATCTGAAAACGGTTACGAGACCTAACATTCGGAACGAATGAGTTTCCAAACAATTTTGTTGATTTCCAATAATCTGTGATAGCGGGATATCTTACTAGACTCATATACATGACTATAGCCAAAAATTGCATGATCTCTTTGCGATCAGTATCTTTTCACACTACTTCGACTTCTGAACCGATATACTGTGAGCGTCAAAAGAAAGTTTACACTTCAGTGTTTTATGTTTCTAATTCAACTACAGATTTTATTAAAGTTTTATCATATAACTAATTTAACATATTCATGCATCTATTAATTCTTAATCGAACGATGTAAAAAGTTAACAAAAAAAATCAAAAACAAAAATTTTATAAACAAAAAAGATAAAACTTCATATTTTAGGCGTCAAAAGAAAGTTTACACAATTTGAATTGTGATTTGCGGAGCATGGAAAATACCGTTTTGTTCATTTCCCCGCTGTTCTTTGTTTCTCTTGCAGATCGTTTTAATAAAGGCCATCTTTCGATTTGATTTCTGTTTGGTTTGTGAAGAAAGTTGTGTCAACTTAGTACAATCAAAGTTTTATTACAATGGGTAAGCAAATGCCTATCGAAACCAGGAAACTCGTTTTGAAATTTTATGAAGACGGAAAATCTTTAAGAAAAAATAGCGGAAATAATTGGCAGAAGCCACCAAGGTATTAAGAAAATTATTGATAAATATAAAAATTTTAAGCAAGTTCAAGATCGTCCGCGCACTGGTAGACCTAAGCGACTCTCCCATTCTGAAGCAAGATCCATTGTGCGAGAAGTGAAGAAAAATCCATCTGCTAGTGCTGTGAAAATATCCGGAGACATTGAAAAGGCGTCAGGTATGCCCATTAGTGCAAGTACTATTCGACGAGTACTTCACGATAATGGGCTACATGGCAGAGTACCACGGAAGAAATCGCTCATATCAGCAGCAAATCAAAAGCGGCGACTAGAATTTGCAAAAAAATACGAAGAAAAAGATATTTCATTTTGGAAGAGTGTGGTATTCAGTGACGAAAGTAAATTTGAAGTTTCCAAATCCAGAAAACCACCAAAAATTTGGAGAGCCAAGAACAAGGCGTTCAATGAAAAAAACATTACCTCCACGGTTAAGCATGGGGGAGGTTCGGTTATGGTCTGGGGATGCATGGCGGCGGCAGGTGTGGGAAACCTGGTGTTCATTGAGTCCACAATGAACAAAATGGATTATTTAAATATTTTGAGGGAAAACTTACACCCTAGTGTTGCAAAATTGGGTTTGGATCAAGTATGGGTATACCATGATCCTAAGCACATGGCCAAAATTGTGAAAGAATGGTTATTGTATAGGACGCCGGAGCTATTGGATCATCCTCCACAATCCCCAGACCTTAACCCCATCGAACATTTGTAGGAACATCTCGACAAGCAAGTTCGAAAAAGGGTCATTACAAGTAAAGACTCACTAATGCCGTCCTTCTGGAAGAGTGGGAAAAATTCCTTCCGACTTCTCAAAAAAAAATGGTAGAATCAATGCCCAGGAGGTTGATGGCCGTTATTAAGGCGAAAGGAAAACAAACAAAGCACTGAATTAACCGTTTATTAATACATTTTTTTATTTTTTCAGTAATGTAAACTTTCTTTTGACGCCTAAAATATGAAGTGTTTTACCTTTTTTGTTTATAAAATTTTTATTTTTGATTTTTTTTGTTAACTTTTTACATCGTTCGATTATGAATTAATAGATGAATGAATATGTTAAATAAGTTATATGTAAAAACTTTAATAAAATCTGTAGTTGAATTAGAAACATAAAACACTGAAGTGTAAACTTTCTTTTGACGCTTACGGTATAAAATTGTTTGCACTTCTATTGGTTCCCTCAACAATGATATCTAAGCACGTATCAGTCACAAATTTTCTATAATATTCAGACGGAGAACCGTGGTCATTTTCATTAATTTGATACGGAGTGAACATTTCCGAGAATTGCTTTAAAGTATCTCCAGTTGCGGGAGATTTCCAGGATACCGGAATTTTTGTTTGAGGTCTCTCTGTTATAATATCAGATACTAATGCACTGATTTCCCGACTTCCTTGTCCAGTTTCATCAGAGGTGATGAATCACTAGTATAATTAGGGATGTAATCATTGTCCGAATCGGCGCTAATAGCATCCGAACTTTTACTTAAATTTTCTGTCGCCTCCAACATTTCATTTATTTGCTCGGGATCCATTTCTCTATCAATTACCCACCAAATAAAAAAATTACAAAGCACGTCCACTCTCAGCTCAAACTTTACACTGAATGACTTCTTCCGCCGTGTGATCACGGGTGATACATATTCAAAAAAACAAAACTGAAGTCATGTTTTAAACAGAAATGTATCACCGGTGATTACAATATGAAAACATGTCCTGATATGCCCACTATTGTCTGTGCAAAAGATCTCAGTCACCAATTCATCATAACATGCATATTTTTGCTTGGCACCTGGGGAACGATTTTTGATATGATCACCGGTGATACACGGGGCTCTAGGGGGTGAATTTTGTTGTGATCACCGGTGATACACTGGCAGCCAACGTGTTAATATACATATATTCATATGTATGTACGTTATCATTCATGTTTGATAATATTTAATTAAATTATGCATTTTCTACTTATGTCGGAATTGTAGAATAGAGACACAATTCACAATGTATGTATCATAATTGTTCATGTTAATTAGGTGTTGGGAACATCCTTTCATGACTGTTAATAACAAATATCTTTTTTTTAGGCGTTCCATTTCAAAGAGCATGATATTGATGGTAAGAATAAATAATCGAATCGCATATATTTTGCCGAAATAGATTCATAGTAAGACTTTTTCTGAAAAACAATGGGTTGAGTATATGTTTTTTTTCCTTGTTTTTTTTAAATCAACTTCAATTTAGTGTCGTCAAACTATATTTCCTAACAGGCAATTATTTGTAATTATGCTTTTGGATGTTTATACTTGTCAGATAAAAAGTACAGTGGATAAGCCATCCATTTGTTCTTACTCGTATTTGCTTTAATTTAACCCTTGTGATTGAATTATATGCACTAATGACATAATATTTAATATTCTACACACTTTTAATTAAAAATTATAATAAAAAGACAGTTTTAGCTTTAAAATTCTACGATTAAAGATAGTGAGTTGAGATATTCACATAAATATTAGAAAGCGACAGCTATTATTTACGTTAGATACGCGTAAAATCGTGTGTCCCAAGTGATGCGGCAAAACTATAACACACATTAAGTGTATGGTTGTCCAGTAAAAGTTTAATAGCTACATTCTTAAGTATCATTTTAGTTTTGGGAATACCATACGCATTTTGAGGTATTACGTATATATGTTCAAAATATCAGTTTATTTTGTCATCATGACTCGCGGAAAAAAAACTTAGTACTGTTGAAATAAATAATCTTAAAAAACCAAAATTTAATGTGTCACAAATAGCAAATATAATAATTAGATCTTGAAAATAGAAATAGGGAAGTCATCATTAATTATTTAAAAGATCCAAAAAGTTATATTAAAAAAATTCCGGAAGTCGCCTATAATGATATGGACGAGCTATTTTGCGAATCAAATAGCGTCTGAATTTCGCATAAAAACCAATGTAAGAAATGTTCAACTTCTCCCATATGATTTAAGCAGAAAGAAACTACCTTTAAATGAAAAACATAAGAAAGAACGGGAAAATAAATAATGTAAGTTATATTAAATTGATCGACGAACACTTAGCCAAATATGGAATTCAAATTAGTGGTCAGAATTATATCTTTCAGCAAGACAATGCTGCAGTTCATACTCGTCAAAGACTATTTTTTAGATCGTAGGTAGGTAGGTTGAGGTGGCTAGCCGACTGTGCGCGTCAGAGTACCATCGGCACTTAGGCGCCGTTTTGATGCCACAAAACTGGTGAAAGCCTTAGGGATGTGAAAGGGATTTTTGTTTTAAATTCAGCCCGTAGAGTTAAGAAAACTGGTTATGTTGGCCAAGTTGAGGTTGGCTACCTTTGAGAGGTCATCGATGAAATATTTGCCAAAAACGCATAACTTGCGGCTTGCCCGTGCGGGACATTCGCAGAGAGTCGACAAATGTGTTACGATAAAAAAGCCGCGAAATAAACATTCGATAGCAATGGTAATATTAAAATTTGAATGTGGCTAACACGCTCACCTGATTTGCATATTAGTGAAAATTGTTGGGGTAAACTTGCACGTGCTGTGTATTTAAATGGTAAGCAATATAACAAGATTATATTAAAAATCTATATGAAACGCTGTCGAAGAGACTGATTGAAATTGTAAAAACTAGAGGAGGATATACCCAAAACTGATATAAATATTAATAATATCAATCACTTGTTTTTTGTTTTTTTTTTGGTTTTTGCCTAATTGTCGCGTCATTCAGGCGAAACGATTCTATAAGGAATCTATAAGCAAACAATAGCTTAGTAACGTTAACATGAATACCTTTTCTAATCGTTTTAAATCGTAGAGTGTAAAAGCTTTTTTTACTAAGAGTTATAATGATAAATATGTAGTGTACTAAAGTTTTGTCGCGGAGTGTACATTATATTACGGTTATAATATTGCATTTAATTGCCCACCATTGATAAAGTCAATGTCATAGTCATTAGTTCTAAAGAAATAGTTCGTTAATTTATATTTTATTTAAATGAAATAAATGTGCAATACATATATTGGTAGTGGAGAAACAACAAAAATAATGTGAAATATAATCCGAATATATGCTTTATTTATTAACATAAAAAATTAAATTATCAAAAAAATGTCAGTTTCCCTATGGTTAACAATCTAGTTATTTATTTAATTGTCTATGCATCTAATTGGTGAACAAGAAGAATTTGAGCCGGTCAAAATATTAACACATACAAAGGACATCTTTAAATTAACTTGAAATCAAATCGAAAATTGGATTAAGTTATATTGTGAGTTGTTGCAATCGAGCCAAATATTAAAAGAAAAATGGTCATAACTGATTATAGAAACAGTATTGGAACTGCTATATGAAAGAGATTTTCCATACTGGACTTCAAAATCGAACTCTTCCATGTGGCTAGACGCTCACTCAGAATTCAATAAGGTTCCGTTTGGACTGTGTAACTTACTTGACGTACGTTAATATAATTTTGAAGAATTTAGGATAAAAAGGAGTAGTTCTTGTCTATGTGAATGACTCTCAAGAACAAGGAATAGCTAAGCTCAAAGAAATCTTAAAGCAGGGAAATGATCTAACAACCAGGAACAAAAGCGCTTTTCTGTAAGTCGAAGTGAGATTTATTGGTTATATACCTATAGTGTAGAAGAGCAGCAATAGATCGTCCAAAGAGGAGAATATGAAGTTCCCCAACTTAAAAAAACACCAAACCAATTATGTCTTTCCTTGGATTGACGGAAATGTATCCCAGGATATGCCGCCTTGACCAAGAATAAGAAGAGGTGTTTGGAGCCTAAATCAGGATACCTTAAAGGAGTTTAACTTGCCACTGCCAATACAAATGTATGTCTATGCCTGCAAGGTGGATTATGAAACAGTCCTAGTACAGGAGCATGATGACGATCACTACCTTTCAGTATTCTTTTAGACAAATATTATAATACTGGAATACGGTATCCAAACTACGACTTGGCGGTTCTCGCCATAGTAAGGGGCTTAAAAATGCTTCGCCCCTTTTGGGGCGGCTACGGGAGTGAACAGTCGTGTTTCAATTTAGAGGTGTACTATATAAACAAGTATTCGAACATTTGCTGTGCGTTTGGGCTAAGTGCAACCGATAGTTTAGTCAGTGGTAGAGTGCTCGGTTCGGGAACCAAAGATTAGGAGTTCGATCGTGGGGGTGGTATTAGAAGTAGCATTAAGAAATGTCGGAAGATGGTGAGAGAATACCGGTTTGGTTCACAAACTCGATGTCCATTCAAATGGATCATCCGATAAAGCGCATTTCTCTGTCCACTTTGACTCAAGAGCTGGTAGTCGAAGCGAGAGAAGAGGCTTCAATATCAACAACAAAAGCAGCAATGCAATACCAACAACATCAGCAACCGAAGATAGACCCCGTTGAAAAGTATGTCGCCTACCTTTTTGACGGCAGGGAAGGTCGCTACACCAGTGACAAAGTCCCCTCTACTACTCTTTCAAGTTGGACAAGATTGGCTTAACAAGATGTGACAAAGAGAAAGTAAAGGCAACATCCGACCAAATATAGTCGCAACAACGATAGCAACAAGAAAACTAATAACAGTTGGAGTAGAAGTAGTCGCAGCACAAGCAATCACCAGAGAAGCCAAAGAAACCACAACAACTTCAAAAACAGAAGCCAAAAAATCCCACCAAGGAGAAAATGCCACCCAGACTTACTAAGGACCAACATCAGACAATAGACTTACGTTAGAACGTTATTAAAGAAAGCAATTTTATTTTTAAGGGGTTAGGCGGAACCATTTTGCTATTCAATGTAATACATTGGAGCAGCTTATTAAGTGGGTCAAGGCCCTATAAAAGGTGACGGAGTTCTCCTTTTCTCCAAAGCCACGAAGTTGTAGATGAAGTTTCTCAAAGGCGTGTACTCAATTACATACCCCAAGGAATTGCTCTTAGAGCGATGAGGCCACAAAAAAAAAAAGAATGCGTCTTAGGACAAGATGAGGTCGAGGACGAGGAGAAGTTCAAATGTGTGTTCCGTAGGAACCGAAAACACTCTGCCAACTGTCAGGCATAGTTGATAAAACATAAAAAATCAAATCTGTCGCTTACAAACATCAGACAGCGTAAAAACACATGGCTGTTCCCAAATCCTAATTGCGTGGATCTGCTTTCGATCCTGCTCGGCCATCTAAAGTAAGCAGAAGTCTGAGGGGAAACGTCCCTCGGGTGGCTTAGAAACACCAGCCGTCACACCCCAGATGACCTACGCCCAAATGGCGGCAGGTGTGGGGCAGACGGTGCAAAAACACACGGCTGTGCCCAAAGCCCCGTTGCCTGTTTCTAAGGCACCGGAGGCCGATGCGGACTTGCGTTCGATCCTGCTCGCCATCCAAAGGCAGATCGGCCAGCTCCAACAGCAGATCCATGAGCAGGCGACCTGAGTGAACAGAACCTACTCGCTTCTGCGGGGCCTAACACAACTATAATCGTAATAAGTACATTGATCCCTTAAAGATACTGGCGGTGAATGTGAATTCACGATCAGGCTTAAGCAAAGAGCCGTATTTTTCAGCCTGTTGCAGGAAGAAAACGATGTACTTTTGGTTAGTGAAACAAAGCTAAAATAAAAGCACAAAATCTGTAGCAGTTTTAATAAAGTGTAAACCGAGGAAAGAAAAATACAACCTGACCCTGGTACTGGTACTGAGTAGTGCTAGGAAACGAACAATGGTAGCTCGGGCATATGAGTGGGCAGTTTGAGGTTGTTGAGTTCAACATCGGTGCGCAACAACGAAAGACATATGTCCGAGTTGACTACTTAGTTGCTTAGGCTATTTATCTAAAAAGTTTATCACATCCTATCGGTTAATAACTTCAGAAGTGGGATCGCCCGTGCCTCACAGTGTGGTGTATTGTAGATTTGAGGAATAAATTAGAAATTTAAACTGTGTCCGCGTATAAAACGTTGGTGAGTTGCAAAAAAGAAGAGTACGAAATTATGAACTTGTCTCGCCTCATGACGTTGGTTATCTCGCTATCTCATTCTGACTCTGTAATATTGTTGTCGTCATGTACGATTGGGGGAAACGTGCATGATCTTGTCCGTGCAAGCAACCACCACAGGCGAAATTATATCTAAATGTGTAACTATGAATACACAGTCGAAGTAAAATAAAAAGACAATGCTTGAGCTTCAAAAAGAGAAGTCGATATATACATACGTTTGCGTCTCGTTTTCGCGTATAGGTAGTGATTTACACAATGTCGAGAATACAATGCGTATCAAGAAATTGCTGAAAGTTGTGCGGCGACACTTAACTGCGAGAAGTTGTGATAACATCAAGGAACTCCTTAGAGAAATAAAAACCTACAATATGGTCGAAACACAATATGAGATCCGCGATCAATTCGAACGCAATCACAAAATTCTCTCACGACCAATTCGAAGTTCAATTACTCCTTACCAGCCCAGACAAACTTCCTCTGGAAGTTCCAACAGAGCCAGCAACTACCGTAAACAAAATTACGATTACTCGAATACGAAATGTTACAACTGTAACAAACTAGGACATATAGCCTATGACTGTAAGGCAGAACGACGTCGTACTCCCGTCCATACACAAGGTAATTTAAACGAATCAGCCCGAAACATGCGTTGCGTTCTCAAATCCGGAGACGACAGTGGACTTTTGAAAATCATTGATGTAGATAGTAAGCCCACTAAAGCATTTTTAGACATCGGAAGCGACTGTACAACGCTCACTATTACCAATGTCGTTAAAAATGACTGGCAAATGCAGCCATGTCAAATTAAATTGAATGGGTTCGGACAAGGTTCAGCTAAGGCAGTAGGGAAAATGACTAAAAACATACGCGCAGGTGAAGTTACAATGCCAACGGAAATACTAGTAGTAGATGACTCCGCGCAAGATGTTTCCATGATCCTGGGACGAAATTTCCTCGACTCACCTAAAGTATGTCTAATCAAAAGATATGGTAGCCTTCTAATAAAAAACGCGGACGATAATACACTAACTACGAACACTTGAAAGCAAAAAGTAACAACACAACCAGACAAAGTAAATTTGCCGAGTTATTCAGAAATTGGATTGAACGACATTAAACTAGACAATTTCCCATATACGGAATCCGATAAGACAAATCTAATCAACATTTTAAACAAATACTGTATAGCTCTCAACCTCAAAGAACTCGGCAAGACGAATCTAGTCACAATGACAATCACTCTTAAAGAAAAAATAATAATCCGTTACAAGCCCTATCGAATAGCCTATAACGAAGTAGAACACCTCTCCTCCATAGTCAACGAACTTTTACAACACGATATCATTGAAGAGTCCAATTCCGAGTATGCTAGTCCTGCATTATTAGTGAAAAAGAAAAATGGAACATATAGAATGGTGGTTGACTACAGGCAACTCAACTCGATAACGGTCCGAGAAAATTTCCCAATGCCCAACATATAAGAGCTAATAAACTCAATGGTCAGCGCGCGCGTTTTCATCATATTGGACTTATTAAGCGGGTATCATCAAATTCCGGTGGATAAAAATTCGAGATACTTAACTGCCTTTGTAACTCCACGAGGTCAATACCAATACAAAAGGGTCCCCTTTGGGTTAACAAACGCGCCAGCCATATTTCTTCGTTTAATGAATTCAATCACACGAAAGTTATCTCACCGCAATGTATCCATATATATGGACGACATCGTTGTATTCGGAGAAGACATAGGGACCATTCTGACGTCCTTTCAGAACTTGTTGGAACTGCTAAGGGAAGCCAAGCTGACACTCAACCTAAGCAAATGTAAGTTTTATTCTGACTCAATAACCTATTTAGGACATGAGATTAGTGCCGCAGGCGTAAGACCGGGAACTTGCAAAACAGAAGCAGTTAAATCATTTCCAGTTCCCTGCGAAGCTAAGCACGTCAAGCAGTTCCTTGGTTTATCTGGGTACTTTCGGCGCTTCGTCCCCAAATACTCTTCAATAGCCGCACCGCTCAATGCTCTGTTAAAGAAGGGTACAGTCTTTAACTGGACACCAGTAGAACAGTCAGCATTTGACCAACTAAGGGAGAAATTGTCAACATCACCAATTCCTACTATATACAATCCCTTGAGAAATCATCAACTTCACACCGATGCCTGCACTTCAGGTCTTGCTGGTGTTCTAATTCAAGTCGAAGAACGAGGTGAGAAGAAGGCAGTGTCATACTTTAGTCGAACCACGACAAACTTGGAGAAGAAATACCATAGCTACGAACTAGAAGCCCTGGCAGTTGTAGAAAACCTACAACGATTCCGGTATAATTTGTTAGGTAAAAAGTTTACTATATTCACCGATTGCAACTCTCTCAAGTTAACACAAAAAAAAGAGAGATCTTGTACCAAGAATAGCTGGGTGGTGGCTAAAGATACAAGACTTTGACTTCGACTTAGAGTATAGACCGGCTCCTCAAATGTTGCATGCGGACGCACTCAGCCGAAATCCAACAGGAAAATCACTGGAAGTGGAGGAAGTTGGTATATGCATGAATATAATCGGCATGCAAGAAGACGACTGGGTTGCAGCGATGCAATTGCAGCTCACTAACTCCGATGCTAAGAATCCTAAAAGAAAAGACATCGAAAAGAATTATGCATTTAAGTTTGGACGCATCTTCAAAAAGACTCCTAATGGTCTTCGATTTGTAGTTCCGCAGGGAGTACGTTGGCGAGTAATTAAGACTTCACACGATGATATCGGACATTGCGGCCTCGAAAGAACTCTAGAAGAAATATGTAAATTGTATTGGTTCCCTAGAATGCGTCATACAGTTATGAAGTATTTGAATAGTTGCATTCCGTGCCTGTATAACAAAAAATCAAAGGACGAGACGAGGTATCACATTCACCCCATTAAGAAACATCCGATTCCATTCCATACCATTCACATGGATCATTTAGGACCGTTACCCAAGAGCACGAAAGGGAACATTTTACATATTGGGAATAATCGACGCCTTCACAAAATTCCTAGTCATACGCGCAGTAAAAAATACATCCTCTAACGCTGTCATACGAACGCAATATTTTGGGATCCCCACACAAATAGTTAGCGATCGCGGAACCGCATTTACGTCTAAGGCATTCAAAAACTTCTGCGAAGACAACGGAATTCGCCACATTCTAAATGCTGTAAGAATGCCACGAGCAAACGGACAAATAGAAAGGTATTTCCGAACGGTAAGGACAGCAATCTCGACCATGACCTTAAGAAAAGACGGTAGGGATTGGCAAGATCATTTACCAGCTGTTCAATGGGGGTTGAATTCCTTAAAACACCGAATCACTAACCGTACACCTCAGGAGCTGATGTTCGATTTCAAACCCAGAAATAGCTTAGCAAATCATCTCAATATCGCGTTACAAGAAAATGACTCCAGCGACGACGAAGAAAATATTCCCCTCTGTAAGATCCGCGAAATGTCCTTACATAGAACGCAGCAATTGCAAAAAGAACAAGCCGAAAAATTCAATAAAGCTCACAAAAGTCCACAATCGTATGCTGTTGGAGATCTGGTCCTTATAAGAGCAGAGCATCCTGCCACTGGACAGTCGCGAAAACTACTGCCCAGATATAAGGGGCCTTATGAAGTAAAAACAGTCCTCCCAAACGATCGATATATCATGAGACACTGCAGCAACCAGTGTCACCTCGAGACGATACGATGCCGTTCACTCCGCCCACCACATGAAACATTGGGGGAAGTTTCAAGATTTCAGCCTGTCCAGATTTGAAGAGATTTCAGAAGAAGAATCGCCCTAAAAAAAAAAAAATAAATAAATAAATAAATAAATAAAAAAAAAAATTGCTAAATTCAAATGTAAATTTTATTTTTCTTACCAAGTTACGTTCTGGAAAATTTTCATACATATTTTAATAAATTTTAATATTTTAATAACCTTGAAGTTGATGTTATTTCAAAACCTCCTCCGTGACATGTAATGTAAATGCTGATGTCTAAATAATGTAGATTTTGGATTCTCTCGTCTCCTTTGACATATAATACTTAACGATTGAAATAAACAAAAACAAAAAAAAAAATTCAATGACTACTTTTTTCCAAAAAAGGGGATATGAGCTCTAATTCAGCAAACGGACAGCTATGATTCGTCAGGTGAGTTTTGATGACACGTCAGCGTGATGTTAGCACCGGTAGGTGCTTTGCTATTGTATTGAGAATACCTTCGATAAGAAGATGAAATGATTCCTTCCACGGTGAAGATGAAGGTATTCCTTCAGTGGTGAAGATGAGTTTAGATAAGATATTGAGAATACCTTCGATAAGAGGATGAAATGATTCCTTCCGCGGTGAAGCTGAAGGGATTTCTTCTGTGAAGAATAGTTTAGGTAGAATATTGAGAATACCTTCGATAAGACGATGAAATGATTCCTTCCGCGGTGAAGATGAAGGGATTTCTTCTGTGGTGAAGAAGACTTCATTAGAATAACGTGAGAATACCGTCAACATAAAATAATCAAGGGGTCGGAGTATTGGCAATAGATATGCATAATGTTGAACACACAAGGATGAACTATACACTGGGGACAGTGTAATGTCGGATGGCCGAATGTAAACCGAGGAAAGAAAAATACAACCTGACCCCTGGTACTGGTACTGAGTAGTGCTAGGAAACGAACAATGGTAGCTCGGGCATATGAGTGGGCAGTTTGAGGTTGTTGAGTTCAACATCGGTGCGCAACAACGAAAGACATATGTCCGAGTTGACTACTTAGTTGCTTAGGCTATTTATCTAAAAAGTTTAACACATCCTATCGGTTAATAAAAGTAATTCGAAGGACCGACCCAACGGCGATGGAGGGAGTCGCGATCTTCACAAATGAACACATTGAAGTGTGGAAGTTAATGACGTACCGCTACCCCATATTTTAACCGCAGAACTCGAGACACTTTCGATCTCTGAATTTCTAGAAAACTCTTAGATTCTGGCTGGCGATTGAATCATCAAACAGTGATTGGAGACACTACTAAACCTAGTACAAAATTACTATCGGATCTCTTCCTACTTGACTCTCGACTGAGACTGGCATACATGGACGAATGATCTACTATCTACCAAACTATACATATACATATACAACAGCCACTATTGCGGATTTCGTGACGTGATGAAAATACCAGACGAATTCGCGGAAATGGCAGAGTGTCCAAGCTCGATGCCATGAATTTATATTGAAATGCGGCACTGCACGAACAGAAACTTCTCAAATTCTGTTGAGATTCAACCTCATGTAGAGACTGTTTACAGACGGGCAAAATTACAGAATATTTGTAAGTTGTTGTAGCTATAAAATTAGTGCTAAAAATTCAAACAGCGCGAATATGTTCCTGCAAATAAATAAAATATTTCGGAGAAACATCAGAATGATATTTAGGTTACGAACAGTCAGCAGTTCGGCGATTTACAGGAAAAAGTGGCGACAGTTGGAGTTGTCTTTCAGAAGTGAATGACAGCATTCGCCCTTATCATGACCTGGAGAACTTCACCGCTTCTGTCCTCGAAATTATTTCGATCATTGTCCTTTTCCTTTCAACGGAGGATCACCAGACGATATTCGAATTACTGAAGAGGAAAAAAATATCCAATGTGCTGATGTTCCTCCTGTGGCTCAGTTTAATGAAAAGGATACCTCAGGACTTGTCCCGGACTACATAGAACACTTATTAGAAGGTTATATAGAATCTGACTATACGTAATTTTACTCTGACGAGGTCCTACACAATATCGGTATTGCTAATCTTCTGCGTATCTCACATAGACATAGACATAAGAACATTGTCTACGTCTATAAAATCTTAGAAAAGTGTATATTTTGAATAAACATATGTTGTATACTCGTATATATTTTATTTAAAGTAGATTAAGTAAGTCTTTTATAATCAGTCAAGATCAGATGCTAATTTTTTCCTTCAAAAATATTCTTAGCTTGTAACACCAATCAACATTTTATTTTTCTATTTTGCTTTTTGAATTATTTTTATTATTATTTCTTATTATTATTTATTATTATTGTTATTCCTTATTATTTCTTATTATTATTTTTCATTATTGCTTTATTTTTAAAATATGAATTAAGGGAATAAAAATGAATTTGTGAATATGGAATTTTATTAAAGAACTTTATACAATATTATATAATAAAAACACTTGACCATCCCTGTAATTAGAACTAAGATCACAATTGTACTAAATTAATAATTGTACTAAAATTAAACTAGTACTAAACTATGTGTTAAGACATGTATTAAGCTCTTCTAAAGCTTTAAGCAAGAGTGGAAAGCTCTGAATTTCGGGTATAAAAGGCCACGCAAATTCAGGGTCAGATCACTTCTGGTTGTGATCGCTTCATGCTCACTTCGACGATACACTACTGCCTTTTGAGTTTGAAGCCCTTACAATTAGAGGACTGAGTTCTATAGTAACGTTCCCAGTGACGGAGGTACACTACCGCCTCTCTGGTTTGAACTTAGATCCAGATCACTTCTGGTTGTGATCGCTTCATGCTCACTTCGACGGTACACTACTGCCTTTTGAGTTTGAAGCCCTTACAATTAGAGGACTGAGTTCTATAGTAACGTTCCCAGTGACGGAGGTACACTACCGCCTCTCTGGTTTGAACTAGATCCGCGTTTACTCTTCCGAATTGAGTTGCCGCCTATTCAGTGGGGTACTGCGTTATTTCGCATATCCTGCGGTAGAGGGCAAACTAATTGTTTTCCCGAAGCGAAAGGTTTTCCACCCTTTCTCGTCAGTAATTCTCTGTAATAAAAATTTAAAAAATCTACCAACCGGGTTTCACTGTCCCTTCAGGGGGATTTTGCAGAGGACAGGCAGACCTACCCCCTACCTGAGAGACAAAGAGCGGAGAAAGAGAGACCACCACCACTCTCCCCATTACAATTTGCCACCCTCACCCTCATAGTCTCCTCCGCTACAATTGGCGCCCAACGTGGGGCCTGAACTCTTCAAAATCTCAAACACGGGCAGAGAAACGAAACAGAGAAGTAGCGAGCGCATTGCCGCAGCTAAAAACAAAACCAGCAAAATGGCAGTATTTTCAGACGCTCAACTGAAGGAGTTCATTGCTGCGATTCAAACACAGAATGTGCGAATCGGCAGTTTTAGCAACTGCACAGCACGATTTAAAGGAGAAAGAGATCCCGTGGTTGTAGAAGCATTTATAGCCACTATAAACGTCTACAAAGACATAGAACGCATAAGCGATTATGACGCTATTAAAGGCTATAAAGGCTATTAAAGACTTCTGCTACTGGATAATGCCATAACTTGGTGGCAAGGTGTGAAAATAGAAGCAAAAACTTGGCATGACGTGCAAACCTCTTACGTAATGCATTTGCTCCCGCCAAGCCCGCTTACCGCATATACATAAAGGTTTTCGCACAAAGTCAAAAGCCAAAAGAGCCAACCGACGAATTTATTTGCACTAAAAGAGCACTACTCTCAAAGCTGCCTGAGGTTCTCAAAGAATCGATGATGCTAGATCTCGTATATGGACTACTTAACATCCATATCAGAGACGGTGTTCCGCGAGAAAGTGTTACCACCTTCCAGGAATTACTGGTAAAAGCAAGAGCCATAGAAATTTCTCGAGCAGAAAAGAGCATGGACCTAGAAGAAAAGACGAAAAACGAGAGCGAAAAGAAACGTACCTTTTGCAAGCACTTAGGCCACACAACTGCTGAATGTCGCAAGAAGGAAAAGCAAAATCCTCCCATTGTATCGGAAAAGTCAACAGTTCAGTGCTACAAATGTAAACCACCAGGATTTATCCGCTCGAACTGCCCAAGTTGCAAGGACTTACCGAAAGGACCAGCCACTGTATCATTCAATTGCATTCGAACAACTTTGTGTACAGATCTACCAACGGTTTCAATAGCTTCACATGGTGAAAAGGGTATTGCGTACCTGGATACCGCAGCTCGTACAAGTGTTGCCGGTAGAGAGTTATTCCTGCATCTGCTACGAAATGGTACACGATTTAAGAGCATGCAAACTGTAGTAACCCTGGCCGATGGAAACTCAGTATAACAAGATGTTTTAGTCGCTGACACTACCATCATATTTGGAAATCGGTTAAGGCCCATCAAATTTATTGCGTTACCAAATGCAAAAGATAACCGAACACTAATCGGAATCGATTTTTTGGAACAAAATGGAGTTGTCATGGATCTCGGACAAAGAATGTGGTACTTTGCGGATCAAACATACAACAAATTTGATTTTTATGACACATCTCATACAAAGTTGTCTACCAAGAGCAAAGCAACTAAGTTTGAAAACACTGCGTCCATCTTTCCGTATGTTCCGTTTAAACCAGTTTCCCCACTTGCTAAAACACCAATTTTTCAACTATCCCCACAAAATCAAACGGTTATGGCTGCGGAGAAAAATAAAGCAAGCACTTCTGCTTTCTTGTCTTGGTTCGAGCCCAGCTCATCTTCAGCACTAGCTGCCACGCCCAGACGTTTGAAGGGAAGCACCAACAACGGCTACTCACCTAATACCATTCAGAATATTTTTGGAGACACACTTAGGGCAACAGATGTTACTCCGGATCGAAATCAGCGCAATAAGGAAAACCTTTTTCCTGACCTTATTCGAACACCGATGGATTTTGAAATGGATTTAGATTTTATCCCATTAAACTACATTGACATCGGCTTAAGAAAAGATGAAGCTGTCGATTCAAATTTTGGTCCAGGGGGAGAGATCTGAAGCACATCCCATCTAACATTCCAGACTACTAACCGCCGCTGAACGTCCAAGTCGCCTCCAAGGGAGAACCAACTATACCACTCGGTACATACCATGTTTCATCTCTTATGAAATATGTAAACGAAGGAGACACCGATGTACAACCAATTCGCACCCTACGAAGACGAGGAAGACCTAAGCATTCAACAGTTTCTGCCGCATCGTCGAGACGATCTCAGCGCCATAGGGGGAGAATGTAACACCAATCAACATTTTATTTTTCTATTTTGCTTTTTGAATTATTTTTATTATTATTCCTTATTATTTATTATTGTTATTCCTTATTATTTCTTATTATTATTTTTCATTATTGCTTTATTTATAAAATATGAATTAAGGGAATAAAAATGAATTTGTGAATATGGAATTTTATTAAAGAACTTTATACAATATTATATAATAAAAACACTTGACCATCCCTGTAATTAGAACTAAGATCACAATTGTACTAAATTAATAATTGTACTAAAATTAGACTAGTACTAAACTATGTGTTAAGACATGTATTAAGCTCTTCTAAAGCTTTAAGCAAGAGTGGAAAGCTCTGAATTTCGGGTATAAAAGGCCACGCAAATTCAGGGTCAGATCACTTCTGGTTGTGATCGCTTCATGCTCACTTCGACGGTACACTACTGCCTTTTGAGTTTGAAGCCCTTACAATTAGAGGACTGAGTTCTATAGTAACGTTCCCAGTGACGGAGGTACACTACCGCCTCTCTGGTTTGAACTTAGATCCAGATCACTTCTGGTTGTGAACGCTTCATGCTCACTTCGACGGTACACTACTGCCTTTTGAGTTTGAAGCCTTTACAATTAGAGGACTGAGTTCTATTGTGACGTTCCCAGTGACGGAGGTACACTACCGCCTCTCTGGTTTGAACTAGATCCGCGTTTACTCTTCCGAATTGAGTTGCCGCCTATTCAGCGGGGTACTGCGTTATTTCGCATATCCTGCGGTAGAGGGCAAACCAATTGTTTTCCCGAAGCGAAAGGTTTTCCACCCTTTCTCGTCAGTAATTCTCTGTAATAAAAATTTAAAAAATCTACCATACGGGTTTCACTGTCCCTTCAGGGGGATTTTGCAGAGGACAGACAGACCTACCCCCTACCTGAGAGACAAAGAGCGGAGAAAGAGAGACCACCACCACTCTCCCCATTACAATTTGCCACCCTCACCCTCATAGTCTCCTCCGATACAAGCTTTGATTACTCTTATTTTAATTCAGTTTATCATAAGGCCGCAAGGCATGATAGAGTCATTAAAGCAAAGATTATCGATGTATTTTTTTCTCTTTTGGAGTTTGATAGAAATCAGTACAATTGCGGTAAATTTTTTCTGTGAATTCTGGATATTAAATTATACTTTTTATTCATTTTTATTCGAAAAGATCTCACAAAGCGCTTTTACATACGAGTATATCGTTTTTTAACTGTAATATTTCCACACAAAAATTTAAATAATAACCATGATCAAATAAAGCATTTATCTTATTGCACCCTAAAAATATCACTTATCCCATCCGATTTGCCTTTCAATTTGCTTGCTCATTGTGTTGTGTTGCAAGAAATGAAAGATTTCAATTGAAACATTTAATTACTATTTCAAGCATTTTGTCTTTTTAGTATTAAATAATACGATTTTTTTTTCAGAATTTCGTGAATGCTTTTACTTGTTCGTGCAATCTAGAGAAATAAAAAGCTTGGATGAATTAACCTTAATTATGAGATCGCTTGGTTTTTCCCCCACAGTCCAGGAGCTCAGGACTTATTTAAGGAAATTTAATGGAAAAATAAGTTTTGCCGAGTTTTTAGAAACGATTCATACCCATTCTCAAATTGAAAATTTACCTGATGAAATCTTAGCAGCCTTTGTAGCAATGGACACTCAAAGTAGTGGCAGAATTGAAAAAAAACAATTAGCTAATTTGATGGAAAATTGGGGCGAAGGACTTTCTGCTCGTGAAGTATTACATTAATTACGTATTTTAAAAATAATGCAAAAACAACTGACTTGTTTATTTTTCTGTTAGGTGGACAATATATTTCGAGAGGCAAATGTGAAAAATAGTGACTCTATTGTTTATGCCGATTTTGTAAAAATAGCGTCTGCTCCTGTTCCAGACTACTATTAAGAAATGTAATATTATTATGAATTTATTTGCTCCACATGTTTTGCAGGCACCACGGGTGAAAAAACACAAAACATTGCCTTGATAGTATTCTTTCTTGATCAACTACTAACATTACTTTGTATTCCCATTGTATGAAATATAGATATTTTTAACCATTTTATTTACAGCACTAACTTTTTTCTCATTTCTTCAGAACTTCTTAAACATGTATGTATCCTATTTGTATTAGGGAAACTTCCCTGTACATATTTCGTGTCCCCACATAAATTTCTACTCAACTTTTAACATTTGAACGTCCGTCATTCGAATTCTCTTGATTTTTTCTTTTGTTTTATCTGTTGTCAAAAGGGTATGCGCAGTTTGGTGAATTTATTCTGAAACCAAAGGGTGCGCTTTGAGCATGCTCCGAACAAAAAAAGAAAGAACTTGCATGGCGGTTTTTTAGCCCTTTTGAATTTCGATCAATAACACTCAAGGAATGAAAATAAAAGGTATATTACGAAATGCACTAAACGAAGTAGCGCAATATAACTATTTTGCAAAAATACTTCAGATAGAAGAGGTCAAGGTCCAACCTAGCGATTCCCAACATTAAACAACCATTCTTAAAATAGTAAAACAAAAGGTACTACACGTACAAGCCTAAAGACAAAGGAGGCTTCAAGGTTATTCTAAAATGCATGTACCCATCTATGGCACAACGTAAGGAACATCTATAACCTAACAAAAAAACACTCCCGAGAGCCTCTACCCATATTCTCAGTAGAATTAGAGAACAACAAAGACATATACAGCATATATTCGATCCTGCGCTGCAAAGTCACTTTTGAACCGACTCATAAAAGGAGGGACATATTTCAATGTAACCACTGCTAAAGATACGACCCCGTACGAAATTACTGCACATTTTTGCCAGTGTGTGTCAAGTACGATAAAGACCACATAACCATTGACTATCCAATATCCAATATAAAGGCTTTGGTTTCCTCTTTTACAACACGTTATTATTGACCATACTGCTTCTGCCTGTATTATTTCATCGTTAGTTTCTATGCCCTTTAGTGGGGTGAACGGGTTATTAATTTCGTCCTGGTATTTTTGCTGCATTCTAATTTCTGATTTTGTTTAAACTTTGTTGTGATCCGCTTCTATGAATTCGGACTCGGCTTTTAATTTTGGCGATGTTTTGAATGTGATCTAAATCGCAATTCATTCCTTTTATGCTTTAACGTCTAGTACTTTGGTATGGTATCTTCTATCAGAAAACGATAGTTTTTTGATGGGCGTTACTCCGCCGGTGATATCCAAGTAGCCTTATGTATTTTCTTGTCTTTGAATGTTGTAGTTTCATAAAACGTCTCCTTTACCTCTTCGTCTTTCCGTAGGACAGTGCGTGTTCAGAAGTACATAGTTATAGCGTGGATCCCGGGTTTTGGCCATCGACATTGCGTCGTTGTAAAATACTACGTTCATTACGTTCTGCACAATTTTGTTGCTAATGAACAACCCTGCTCTAAGATTGTGGATATCCGTACCGCTGCACACGAAAGTATATCCGTCTTTAACGAATGTTCCGTTTGAAAGTGGAATGCTTGCTACAATGTGCAATTATTATTACTAATGTCATTGAGTGCTATTTGAAAAGCTCCCGGTCTGTAAAAGCTGCGTATGTTCCACGAGCCTATCCTTCATTTTTCATGGATGATTTCTACCGGATCTACCCGGAGATCGGGGAATTAGTTTACCTCCGGAGTATATTACTCAAGGGAGACCAACCTTACTTAACGCTGTGGTGGGTCAACGATTTTTGATGTTGTTTTGAGTGTGATGTTGTTATGGTGTAGTGATGTGAGTGTGGGAAGTGCAGATTCATCAGCTCTTCGCCTACCTCTGCCATTTTTTTTTCATGAGGAATTTAGTTGCATTTTATAATTGGCACTTTGAGCTGCGGGCTTATTTTAACACTTATCCCGCAGAGGAGGGGTGTGGTAATATGGAACAGAGAATACGTATGTATCTAATAGCAGGTTTTAAACTGATTTTTTGCAATTAAATAATTTTTGCAAAATCAAGAGGTTCATTTTTATTGCTGTACAACACGCCCCAGCGGGTGGTATCTTGAAATGAAAGATTCCATAATAAATTTTCCCTAAGAAGTAGCTGATTGCAAGGCAAAGATACTTAAATTGCAGCGGATGCAGATACATACAGAAACATCTTCATGTAATAAATTAATTTACAGGTTATTGAAGTTGATTCGCACATTACTTTTACCTACTATTCTTTTCAGACAGTGTTTAGACCAGTCATTGTATGATCCGTTTTCATTAAGTCAGAAACACATTTTTCACATTTACAGGATTCAACATTTCTGAAACGACTGTGAATATGATCCAAACAATTCGTAGAACCCTAAATGATAGTGGATTACACGGAAGAGTGCCGCGAAAGAAACCATGCATTTCTAGTGTTAATCGCCTGAAACGCCTAACCTTCGCAAAAAGCGATTTGAATACTGCTCAAACCTTTTGGGATAATGTCATCTTTAGTTAGCAGAGCAAGTTTGAGATATTTGGTTCAAAACGCAGGACTAAGCTCTGGAGAACATCAAATACCGAGCTTCTACCCCAAAATCTCACTTCGAAGCATGGTGGAGGTTCAGCGATGGTTTGTGGTTGCATGTCGGCTGCGGGAACGGGAAATCTTGTTTTCATTGAGTCAACAAGGATTACCTAGCAATCTTAAAAAAAGTGTGTGTCTAGTGTGCAAAAATTGGGCCTCACATCGCCTTGGGGCTTTCAACAAGCCAATGACATAAGGCATACAGCAAAGATTGTCAAAGAATGGTTGTTGTACCATACCCGCAAATAACTTAACTCTCCTCCACAATCTCCAGACCTTAATCCCATAGAACATCTTTGGAAAGTTTTGGACAGAAATATAAGGAAACGGGCCATAACGTCTTAACAAGGCCTTCGAACGGCATTAACCGAAGAATGGGCAAAAATCTCTCCTGAAGTTACAAAAAACCTGGTTACATCGGTTCCTAGAAGGATGGCTGCAGTTATCAAAGCTCACGGAGGTCCGACGAAGTATTAACGCCGAGCTTTTTAAGCCTATGTAAGACAACAAGTGTATACTAATTTTTGACTTAATTTTGTCTTCAATCGTGGATAATTTTTGAATTCTGTTTTTTTTAAATATTTTGTAGTGGAAAATAGAAAAGTGAATTGTAAGCTTTATTTGGTGTTTGAATTATTAGTCTACTCACTTGCAACATGGCGTATCTTAATTTCTGCACTAGAAGGAGCTGGCTGCATTTTTTGATTCTCACTGTATATTGTTATACAAAACAACAGGCTACCACCTAGCAGCGAATAGAACACGTAATTTGTCGCCGAAATGAACAAATATCTGTTTACAAACAGGCGAAAATACATTTTGTTTATCGTTTTAACATCCTCTTTAGCACACGCCATCAAGCGCATATCTGCGGGAGTATATAGTCCAACGTTCCGAAAACTTACCGTACACTAATTATAAGAAAGTTTTCAATTTATAAATTAAAATACGATAAAAACAACGGTTTTTTTGTTGGTGAAAACAAAAATGCTTTGATTACATTTTTATGATTTTCTTTCAAAAATAAAAAAAAAGATAATTGTGAGAAGGCATGTTTCCATGTAAAACAAAACAAAAACGAACGATCCAAATAAATACAAATGATTTGGCCAAATATGTATTCAAAAAAATACCTTTAAAAAAAATAGCCAATATCGATAAATTAAACCTTAAATATTTTAGCCAATTTTTACGTTAAATTTTGATGATATAACCTTATTTTATTGATTACATCTACTTTGCAGGCAAAATTAACTTAAAAATACTTGACTATAACATAATATGTATCAAATAAGTCGGCCTGACAATAAAGCTCATGGTGGTACAGCAATTATAATAAGACAGAACACTAAACCAATAGAATATGTAGCCTATAAATCCGATCACATCCAAGCGACGACCATTCAAATTGAAGACGCATACGGATCACTCACAATTTCGGCACAGAACAATACAAAAACTAAGTTAACACACTAGGGAAAAGATTCATTGCTGGAGGTGACTTTAATGGAAAGAACACAGACTGAGGCTCATAACATAACCAAAGGTAACAAGCGTACCCACAACACAACGCTGTACAGCAAAAGCACTGATTAACGACCTTGGAAAGACGTATTATCAAAGACCTGCCACTCCCCTAAAATATCCTGACAATCCAGAAAATGTATTGTAATAATTCACCTCAATAACACTATAATACATGCATTGAATAGATCCACACCCCAACTTATCCCTGTAAATGCTATATTCCCCAATTCATACCAAGGAAATTAAATATAAAAACTGCTTCACAAATCAAAAAGACAACAATCCGCATTATTTACGCTTCCAAAATACAGACAAAACCATCCCAATCACATCGACAACTAAAGGAGAAATAAAACATAATATTAAACCTAATAAAAGTCCATGATATGATCTGATAGACGGACAAATCCTAAAAGAATTGCCTGACCATAGAATTATTTAGAAATGTACCCGTATACATATAACGCCATATTTCCAACAAAATACTTCCCAAAAACATGGAAGCTAGCTCAAGTACACGCCATTTAGAGACTAGGAAAAGGCATTTGCTGCCCAATTTGCCTGTTGCTAATCTCATCTAAACTCTTGGAAAAAAACTACACAAAAAGACTATAGAACAAATACATAGAGTAGTAAATAAAATGTCAAGTAGCTAAGGAACTAAAAGATACTGTTCAACAGTATTTCTCGACGTATCCAGAGCTTTTGTTAAAATTTGGCATATGAGACTGCTTTATAAACTCAATCTGTTATTTAAGAGCTAACCAATGACATTTTTATGTTAAATGCGAGGAAGAATACTCCACACTGCATATGGTACAAGCTGGTGTTCTCTCGGGAACGTATTGAGTTGACTTCTTTACTTGATATTGTAATATAAAAGTGCTACCTTACCCACCTAAGTGCAGGTCCTCCAAGGTGTCTCGCAGAGAACTAACGAAGAAGAAAGACATTAATCTCTCTCTTGATCTTATGAGGTACGAAGACCAAGTAGAGAGAGTTGGCTTGGCCTTTTTTCCTTCTTCTTATTCGCCAGCTGATCGGCAACGGATGCTTTCCACTTTGCTAATTTTATAGGTTTGAATTCATAAAAGCTGTGTTTATAAAAGGAGGAAATCTCTTTTATTCATAATTGGCGCAGTCAGTTAACTATACGGGTATAAATCGGCAAAAATATAAAACGCAATCAAATAAAACACGCGTGCTTCTGATAACGCCATTACAACTGAGCTCCCGCTTAATCAAAAACGCATCGACCATTGTAAGAGATATTCACTCCAATTCGATTAAACCAAGGAAAGTACAGAAGCAGAACTTCGGTAAGCCACAATATTGCACAATGGACGCTATTCACGCTGTAGAAAAATATAGATTAATTTTAGATTTAATTAATAAGATTCCCCATTACGACGGTGACGAGACATGTACGGTCGATTTTCTGCACAGGGTAGATTCCCTTGCATGCATTCTGAGTGATTTTGACGTTTTTATAATTACTAGCAAGAATGAAAGCAATCAAATAATTTAACTATTTTCCACCTTTATCAACTATTCTTTGTCTTGCATGGTGATTTCAACTGATTTTTGGAAGGCACTGTAGTTTAGCCCAATTATCTACAAATTATCTCGGACATACTATAGTAAATAATGGCATTAAACCTGATAATAACAGGGTAAAATCTATTTTGTCCATGAAGCAGCCAAAAATTTAAAAAAAGTATTAAGCAGTTCCAAGGCATCACGGGTTATTACCGGACATTTATAAGGGACTACGCAAAGGTTGCATATCCGTTAATAAAGTACCTAAAGAAATCGGTAAAAGTCAATACGTCTGACTTAAATTATATTAAGGCATTCGAAACATTTAAAATATTATTAACATCCGATCCAATCCTAAAAAGTCCAGATTTCGATAAACAATTCGTTTTAACGACAGACGCTTCCAATTATGTCTTGGGTGCTGTTCTTACAACCATGAAAAAAAATATTTAACAATTGAGAAAGAGCTCCTTTCGGTTGTTTGGGCGATAAAATATTTTCGAACGTACCTGTATGGTAGGAAATTCGTGATACGTACAGATCATAAGCCTCTTGTATGGCTAAATAGCATATCTGAACCAAACATGAAGCTTCAACGGTGGAAGATATTTTTGTAATGAGTATGATTTCAATATCGAGTACCTGAAAGGGAAAGAAAATTATGTGGCTGATGGCCTATCTACATAAATTTAAAAATAATTGCGAAATTTGCATTCTGGCAAAACACGATAGAAGGCCGTGGAAAATTCCTCTGCAGGCAACTGAAACACCAAAGTCCTTCAATGACTTCATGCACATAGACATATGATTTCCCGAACGCAAAATGTATTTGACGACGATAGACAAATGTTCAAAGTACGCGACAATACATAAACTCCAAGACAGGAATTAGATTGCTATTCTTCATGCACTTAAAGAAAGAATAAGATACTTAGGTAAACCGAAAAAAATAGTCTCGGATAACGAAACGTGCATCTTACACTGCTCAGTGGAACAGTTCTTAAAAGACAATCAAATTCAATGTCACAGAACAACAAGTGCATGAACACCTAAGAATAAGAAGAGCAGCCAATGACACATCGGACTTAGACGACAAATTATCTCAAATAATAAACATTTATAATAACACAATCCACCCAGCAACAAAATTAAGACCTATAGATTTTATAAACAAAAATATAACTAGGGAAGATATTGAAACTTTGGCGGATATGTTACAAAAAGAAAAGGAACTCAGTATTATGAATTTGAATAGGAATCTAGGTAACGGACGGGACAACAACCTACATATGTCAAACATAGTGAAAAACAGAAGCATGGCCAAATGTAGGGAAACATTTAAGAAACTCAATAAATTTACACACGAGGGCAACTATATTTACGATAAATCTACAAAACGAAACACTACACTCTACACTCGAAACACCATGAAAAACAACTTAAGAGAAAATATAAATATCAAGAAATTTGAGTACCCCAGATAATACGGTTTTGTTTTAAACAGAGATGAAGAACCATCTCTGGTTTTAAATAACAAATGACAACTCGATCCATAAGTACATGTTCGGAAATTGTCCTTATCGCATTCAGCACTATAAGCGAATTGTAAGATATTTTTATGGTGGGAACACATTTCATTTAAGGTAAAAATATTGAAAATTAAACCAAATCTCGCACAAACAATGGACTGGGAAAGTCCAGAAAATCAATCTCAAAATATATAAAACTTGCTGTTACATATAATACTATATATATTTATTGTATATTACATATAAATACTATTATAAGACGATTATTATCAAATGTTTATAGTGAAAGTACAATAAGTTTGTAATAAGGTAATTGATTCAATTGAATAATATTAATAACGTTGGTGAAATATAAAATGAATAAATAAATAACAACTGTAACCTTTTTCCCCTCTTCGCTTTTGTTCTTTGTCTTTTAATTTGATCTGTTACACCAAATAAGAACGTTTGAATTACTATATGAATTATATATCATATTATATAAAATATTATTAACTTAGAACTTAAGAAAATATAAATTAGAGCTTAGAATTTAAGTTAAAACTATGTTAAATTTGTATTGAATTTTAATTAAATGTTCCCTGTTCTTTTTGGGGACCAAAAATAATTAGGGGGGAAGTGTAATATAAAAGTGCTACCTTACCAACCTAAGTGCAGATCCTCTAAGGGATCTCGCAGAGAAGCAGAGAACTAACGAAGAAGAAAGACATTAATCTCTCTCTTGATCTACGAAGACCAAGTAGAGAAAGTATGTTGGCTTGGCCTTTTTTCCTTCTTCTTGTTCGCGAGCTGATCGGCAATGGATGCTTTCCACTTTGCTAATTTTATAAGTTTGAATTCAATAAAGGAGGACATCTCTTTTATTCATAATTTTATACACAACCGAAATACCTACCCCGAAAACGCAACACTCTATGGCCACTCTAGGACGACATAATTATTTACCAGCTAGCAAAGACGTAACGTATTTAAACAATAAATTCTAAAGCCATTTAAACAACACCATACAATGATTCACTAAATGGGGAATTCAGTTTAACGAAGAGAAAACTATCCAGGTAAAGGAAAATCGACAACCCACCTCCTATAACAATTAACAACAGAAGCATAAGAACTGCTCATTTACAAAACCTTGATAAAACCTATCTAGACAATGGGCTACTACTGTAAGGAACTTAGAAAATCTCAAATATTTAAGTAATTCAACGCATGCAAAATAGAATCCTTAGAACTATTATCAACACAGAATGGTATGAACCAAACAAGGAAATTCACAAGGACCTCCACATAATAACCGTCGCCGAGTAAATTAAAATATCTCTCGATAAACACAGGCAAATTATTTTACACATACAAACGGCGAAATACGTAAGCTTCAAAACGACGAATAAACGCAAAGGCGAAGACTTAAACGCTGCAGACCAGCAAACTTAGTTTACAGGTATAGGTCAAACTGGGGCCGCCTTCCAAAATATATTAAACGGAGATATAATAAAAAATAATAAATAAATTATTTAAAAATTATGTGGTGAGAATAAAGAGTGGGACCGCCTTCCAAAATATATTAAACGGAGGTATAATAAAAAATAATAAATAAATAAATAAAATATTACGTGGTGACAATAGCGAGAGGCAAGGGGCGATCGGTGTGAAACAAATCTACCACGTCTAGAGTGGATTAAAACCGACTCATGCTTAGAATACATGGTCATTTAAACACGATGTAAATGACCCTGGTTCAATATCGTAAATGAACCCGTATATACGAAGGTGGTCCGATAAGTACTTAGCCTCACCGCCACATGGCGCCAGTATCGCAAGAGCAACTTACTATCGTCTAGTAGACGGCTACTGTCGAAATTTATGCCGGATAGGAGTTTCGTTTTGACCGCGTTTGGAAGCGGGAGTGTCCGCGGATTTTAGAAAAATGGAAAAAGAGCAATATTGGTCGGTGATTCGATTCTTGTTTTTGGAAGGGAAATCGCGCAGCGAAATTAAGGAGCGTTTGGATGCTGTGTACGGGGACTCTTCTCCTTCGATGGCGACCATCAAAAATTCGTTTAACGGGTTTCAACGTGGTCGCACGTCGGTTTTTGATGACCCACGTCCAAATGCCTCGAAAACGGCTACCACGGAGGATAACGTGACAAAAATCCACGATCTCGTATTGGCAGACCGCCGATTGAAAGTGCGCGAGATAGCTGAGACAGTAGGCATTTCAAGGGATCGCGTGGTTCTTATCCTGCATGAAATTGGGCATGAGAAAGCTGTCGGCGCGATGGGTGCCGCGTTTGCTCAGTCCGGACAACAAGCGCAACCGTGAGACCACTTCAGAGCAGTGTTTGACGCTGTTTAAGCGCAATCCGAAGGAGTTTCTGCGTCATTTAGTGAAAGTCGACGAAACATGGATCCACTGGTACACACCAGAGACCAAGGAACAGTCGAAACAGTGGACTTCACCCGGCGAACGTGCTCCGAAGAAGACGAAGATTGTCCCATCGGCCGGAAAGGTGATGGCCACCGTTTTCTGGGATTCACAAGGTGTGATCCAGATCGACTACCTGGAGAAGGGCAAAATGGTCACAGGGCTGTACTATGCCAAATTATTGGGCCGATTCGACGTCGACTTGAAGAAAAAACGGCTCCACTTGGCGAAGGAAAAAGTGCTTTTTAAAAGTTAGAATTTTGGAATTATTTTTTGTGTTCTTTTTTTAATTGATTTTTATTCATGTTTTACTTAGAACTACCTTTCTAGCTGTACTAGTTTGGATAACCTAATTAACCTAAAATACTGACACTCTAAAGAAGACAGAATAAGTCAATCCTTTGGCTTTATAAAAAAAAATAATTAGAAATTATTCCTATACTGCGTATATTTCAACAAAATTAAGAGAAAAAAGGGGATTAGCATTGTTATCGGCCACACAAATGAATTGAATGAGCGCTTATGGAAAGGAGATTAGGTGACAAAATTAAATCTTAAAACGTGTTCTTTTCTTTCAAAAAACAGCATTTGATATTTACTCAGTGCGCAGTGAACAATGTGCACTTTACAAAATGCGCAGTTTGATGCTTTTAAACAATTGATTCCACAAATATCTTTATTTATTTATTTACTTACTGACAGATGATTCGTAGCTGACGAAATTTAAATGGTGCAATGAATTTCGCAAGATGTAGCTATAGCGTGCTGCCAAGTGACCAAAGGGTTATGTCAAGTGTGACTTTCATATGTTTTTTTAAATGAGTTCTTTTTCCTCAATTTACCTAATCAACTAATATAAGTAAGTAAAGTAACAATAGTAATTTTGGTGTTCGATTTTTAATAATAAAATAAATTATAGGACAATTACAAAAGACTATATACTTATTATTTGAGTTGATTAATCAATGCCTGCAATTTACGTTTTAAAGATTATTTCATGCAAATGTTGATCACGATTATTTAAGTGGTCCTAACGGAAATAGCGCTGTCCTGCTGGAACCACATTGCGATCAAATTCGGCTCATACATTTTGATCAAAAACAAGTTCGAAATCGTTCGATGGCTGGCGCCATTGACGGCAACGTTGTTTTCACGGTCATTTTTAAACGGACCAAGGATTCCGCTGGTCCATAAACCGCATCTTGGTTTAAAACGTTTTTACCCAAAAATGTTATGCTATTTCGTACAAGTCTGCCATTTATGAAGGTTTGGGAGCTGTCTTGATTGCAATTTAAAGCTTGCATGTATGTTTCATTCATAAATTTTCTATTTCGTCAATTGACGTGTAAAATTTACAGGCGGAAAGTTGGCAGTGGAATTAGATGCTGTTAGGAGTTGAGTTTTTCTTTCTTTTGACTTGCTTAACATAGTAAGAATTTGTATCACTATTGTTTGACGCCTAATCCATCACGAACAATGCACAATGATTTTAGAGTAGAAGAATTATCTATGGTGGACCTGAGTCGAAGCTCTCAACCGATAATGTGGTGTGTGATTCATATCTTTTGTTTAGTCTTATATGAATAAGTTGTCTGGTTGAATAAGATATCTTGCAAGCATTTTATAGCCTTTTACGCTAAACCCTTTCTTAGCGGCACGACTGCCATACTTAGCACGTCGGGGTCTACTATGAGGAGTTTACTAAGTCTTCCCACTCTTAATGCTTTAACTAATGGATGCACACTGGAAGCCAATAATCTTAACCAAACTGAACCAGTCAAACTAAATTTAGTACATTAATGCTTATGCAAAACTACTTCACGGCCTCTTTCTATGTATTTCTTTATCGGAAATGGCCATGGAAAGAAGAACAATAATATTCTCACAAGGAGAATATTATTATATTATCGTCTTGACACCATTCATCCACTCCAGGACCGCTTACGCATTACTTCAGAGTGGTGTCGTTTTCTTTCCCCAGTGGGGATCCGGCTTTTTTGTTTCGTCTTCTTTTACTTACGGGCTTAAATCTCTTATAGGTTAGGCTTTCAGCATTCAAGCAGTATGAAGCGGTCGGTGCGATTGTTTCCTCCTTGCTCTTCTTTCTTAGCACTGACCCGATAAACGCGCTGATCCAGCGTGTGTCACTCGAGACCATCTTTTGGATAACGTTTTTTGGAGAGAATACCCCCACATCCACCTTGGACCTCCGCTTTGTCCACCTGCTGCGGACGAAGAAGGTATAATTGGTGTTATTGACCTGTGAGTCACCGTTGGCAAGTTGGACTCGATCCCTTCCCTATTCTACAAAGGTAGGCATGTCTGTTCAGGAATAGATAACTTTAATTTAAAATATTACCGCTCTGTCCATGTTGCAACGTCTATTCTCAGCTTTATGGTTCATCTTCCCCTGGTTTCCGCGTTCCACCGGCTTTGTCACTTGTTTGTCCATTGTCTTATCTAATATCCACTGCTTTATCTAATATCCATTGCTTTTTTTTTTATTTATATAACACCAACCAAATCTTTTAATTTCCAACGAGATTTCCCTTCTCCTCCAGTCAAAACTCTCCCTAGACATCAACCTTCCAACATAATTATCCAGCTAGTTTCACAACCAATTTAAAATAACCTGAGTTTCCCATCAAACACAGTAAGTTCTCAAAAAAGTGACCCACTTATAAATATACTTACCCAACAGAGCTTATTAAACTACTACATGGCCATAACAAAAACAAAACAATTACCGCCGCAACTACGTCAAAAACAATAATAACCACCACAACCAGTACAAAAATCACAGCATCAACATCAGCGTGCGCGAACACCATACCCTCCACACATTATGATGACTTCCTTGGGGATCCTACTATGAGACAAATCATCTCCGCTCTTCAGGCGCCTTGTCATGGCGGAGGTGCTTAAGAGGGCAATGACCTCGAACTAAGACCCGGAGAATTTCAAGTTAACATGGAGGAATGGACAACCACGTGCACGTACTCCAGGTGGCACTTGCAATAATGGAAATCCACCCGCGATCTCCTTGATTGCGGCTGGGCAAGGATTCTGGAGGCCCCACCACTCATTCTTAATTCTCCAACCCAGGAACGAGACCGACTCCTGCGGCTCATTGACCGCCCACCTGGTTGGACTGAGCATTAGTGGTGCAACAAACAGAGGCGACTCCGACGACACGGGAAACCGCTAAGGTTGAAGGAGCTCCAGAATTGGGACGTACTGTACATTGCACTGCTAAGTGCCAAAAAAGAAGGAGAAAGAGGCGTGCCCGAAAATCGTGCAAAGAGGCTGGTACAGCCGAAGACACGAAAAATAAAGGCACACCTCTGGGAAACCAGACAAGAGGATTAAATTGGCGGAGGTATCCCCTACCGAACCCATCCGACCCTTTCATCTGCTGCGGGAGTCAAAAGCACGCCAGCACATTTAGCATACGCCTCAAACATTCATCCTCTTATTGGTGACGATCAAATCCACAATAAATGCGTGCCAGGTTCCCAAACTGACGGAGCCGGAGCTATTCAGGGTCCTGTTATGGACGGCGCTACTGTCGAAAAAGGCGATGACGCTGAAAGACTGACTTTGTTCACAAAAGGCAAAGCGGTTTTGCGTCCCAACAACCCTCAAGCTGGCAGAACTGTCCCAAAGCGGCGTCGAAAGGGAGCAGGAGCCCGAAACAAAAAATGTAGGAGCGCTCGCAAACGGAGGACGGTCGCCGGGAACAACCTTGCTGGGGAGAGACAACTTGATGTTTCCTCCTCCGACGTGGCGGCAGGTAATCGGAGTCCGAAGGTAGATGCGGCGATCAACAAAGTTCAAAGCAAAAATCTGAAGACGGAGAGGACCAAAGACTGCTCCTCGGAGGCGGGCACTTCACACAACAAAACCCTTTCCTTTGGAAAGGAATTACAAATGCCCGTAAAGAGTCGAGACAAGCACCCCTCTTATAAACCCATCTTCTCTGAAAAAGTCTGTTAACGTACTCAGTACAAATCTACAACGTTATTCATTAAGTGTTCTTTATTCCGATGCTTACTGCTCGGTGGTCAAGATAAGAGAGAGCTACAATCGAATGTTTAAAACTATAAGAGTATAAAAGTTAGTGGTACCAGTGTTCAAGTAATTTGCATCGGTTGGTAATATAGTACAGGGTGATGCTAAGTACTTGAACACAACTTTCAATGAAGTTTTATTTAGATTATCTGAATATACTCGTACATAACAAGGTCAAGATAGGGAAAGTTGGCAGTGACAGCGGAATGACCAACGCAGATTGCCAACACTGCGAAGATCGTCTACTGGAGCTAGCTTCAGTAACAGGCTTCTGTATTCAGGCTGAGGGGTCTGCTCTGATGAATGGTACCTTCGTGGTGAGCTGTTCCTCACAGCAGACATCTGCCTGGATCAGAACTACTACCTATCAGGTAGTTAGTCTCCCAAAATCAACGCGCACCATCTGCTGGATTCCGGAGAAACCTGGAAATAAGCTGGATGTGCTGACGCGACTGCGTGCGCAGAACCCGGGACTTGACACGAGGGCCTAGATAGTCTCTTCCTACAAAGAGAGTGTTTCTAATAGTTTTTAGAATTTTAACAAAAAAAAAATGTAATAATTTCTTTAAAAAAAGGCAAAATTAATTTCTTTACGATATTTTCAACGATTTATTCGGCTGCGGTACGATAAAAAAAGAGGCCTTGCTCCCACCAGCCGGGGGTTTTTATTACCTCTTGCTACAAACTCCCATGGGAATCAGTGGGAAATTTCCAGGGAAAGTTTCCGTGAATTTAAAGTAATTTACAATTCACAATGAAATGGTTTCGAAACATTTTTAAGTTAAGTTTACGTATAATTAATTCGGAGGTGAATCATGAACATCATGCCCGTCTTGAAGAGTCGGACAGAATAATAGATCTCTTCAATAAAATGGTAATGGGGCCAGACGATGGACCATTGAAAACCGTTGAAAACTCCTCATAGGTCAGATACGCAAATTTTACGGTCAGATATAAGTGGCCTTTAGCGGACTTTACTGCTGCCTCCTATAGTCCTCCGAAGTGGGGAGATCTGGGCGGTATGTGAGTGAACTTAATGGGTTTAGCAGCACATCAGGATTGTATTTTGATTCGTGTTTGCTGCTCCAAAAATAGGGCACGGAGTTCTTTGAGCTCATTGCGAGCTCCAATAAAGTTCGTGCCATTGCCACAGTGAAGTTCGCTACATAATCCTCTTCGGGCGACAAGCGTTTAAGCGCTTCAATGAAGCCTTGCGTTGATAGGTCCGATACCACTTCTAGATGGGATGCCTTCGTCGCAAAACAAAACATGGAACGGACCACAAAAATCCACACCGGAAATAGTGTTGATTCGAGTTACAGGTATGTCGCCCATGATTTGTTGCCTTAATTTTGGTCGAAACTTAAAGCAAGGAAGGCACTTGCCAACCACTTTCTTGGCTAGGTGACGAGCGTTAACTATCCAGAATCGCTGTCTGATTATAGCGACTAATGCTTGAGGGCCTGCATGGAAATTAGATCTATGTAAATGGACAACGACAATTTCAACAAAGGTGGAATTCTTTGGAAGTAGGATGGGACATTTGGAGTTATAGTTATAGAGTACGCCCACCTACTCTAAGGAGTTCAATTGTGTGCTCAGTATCAAGGAAGGGATTGAGGTTACTGATAACACTTTTTGGGCTAATCTTCTCTCTCTTGTTCAAGTCTCTTATTTCCTCCTTGAAATGAATCTGTTGAATGGTCCAAATCATACGAAGAAATGCCTCTTCTAAGTCTTCCGATGTAAATGTCAAAGTTTGACTGTCTGAGCTTTTAATGGAGCTAGATGATTTAGATGATTTTGATCTAAGGTTTTTATAAAATTTCATTATATATCCGAACCCTATTAATTTTTTCAAAGAGATGTATGACTTTTGCAACTCTGGTACAAAAATGTTGGTCCGCTGAACCAGATATTATTTACGAGCTCTGTACTAAAAGCGCCTCGCGACACGATATCAGCTGGATTGGCCTTAGTATTCACGTATCTCCATTTAGCTGAGGGTAATCAGGATTGGATAATCGAAACTCGGTTGGCTACAAATATTTCCCAAGAAGATGTGTACGCGGAGATCCAACGAAGAACAATTTCAGAGTCCGTCCATAAATAAATATTTTCAATCAACAGGCTAAGGTTAGGGAGTACTTTCAAAACCAGCTCGACAAGTAATGTAGCAGCACAAAGTTCCAACTTAGGGAGGGATTTTGTTTTAATGGGAGCTACTTTCGATTTAGCACTGAGTAATTTTATATTCCCCAAAGAGTTTCTAGGTCTCAAATAACGACGGCAGCCATAAGCCCAAAAGGATGCATCCGAAAACCCATGTATCTCAACGATGATGATATTGTTCGAATTCGGGAATGAAATGTATCTCGGAATTCTAATACGATCGATATTCGTCATTTTCTTTTGAAATTCCTCCCAGCGAGTTTGTATTTCCATGGGAAGCGATTCTTCCCAACTAGTTTTAATGATTCAAACATCTTGCATCACTATTTTTCCCTTTACCACGATTGGGTTTATAAGTCCTAGAGGGTCAAATATTTGTGCCAACTCGGATAGTATTGTTTTTTTTTGTAATTATTTTCAAATTCTTTTCTTTCGGCTCAATGTATTGAAATTCATCATTTACCGGATTCCAAATAATCCCTAAGGTTTTGATGATATTACCGACATTTATCCTCAAGGACGACCTGTCTGCCTTCTCTTCATCCGAAATTTTATCCATTACCTCTGTCGCGAGTCCGGCTCCGTCGTCTGAATAAAACGCTTTTTAACGCAAGAGCATTTATTCTCTACAACAAACAATTGAATTTAGTAGGCAAATACTTACATATATACTCGTACTTACTTTTCAGCGACTTATGTGGCTGCGTCCGGACTCGGCGACGGTTGGCTTCAATTTGAAGTAAGTTCGGTTCGAATTGTCAAACATTGACAATTGTCAACGTCAACTACTATGGTGTACGTTCACTAGAGTCGGTCGCAGCCACATAAGCCACCGATTACATCGAAATCGTTTATACATTTTTAACAACCTCTATATTATTGCTGCACCATTTCCTAAGCTCGAAACCAGCACTCAATAAAATCGTTTCGACCTCTGGATAGATTTTAAATATGGTCTCTAGGAAAACTCCTCCTCCTATAAAAGGCTTCATTTATTACTTTAGCGCCTAAAGGCTAGATATCCTTTCATTTTGATCCACCACATTTTGATCGGCCAAATATTTAAGACACCTTGTTGCAATAAATGGGGCGGAGGTAGTACTGTACGTCACTGTTCGCAATCAAAATACTTCTATTTCCTCTGCAGTAACAACGAATTTATACGTACGGAAACGAAGGATTATATCGTATAAATCATTTCGAATAATTGGACCCTTTAGTAAGAGATCGTTCAAGGAAAGATTCGTAGTTGTCCTGGCACTACAATCGAAAACAACTCTTAATTTTGTGGTCAACGAATCAGGTCGAAGCACAAACTGGTGAGGAGTAAAGTATTTTATCTGATCAGTCTCTTTTTTGGGAACCCTTTCCATGTGACCCAAACTTTCATATTCCCTCATAAACTCAATGTATTGTGCCCCAACCTCTTTATTCTTTCGCAATATTTTCTTAAGGTTAAGAAATCGTGTTCTTGCTTGACCCAACGAATCTCCTAAGTTATCGCTATTTGGTTTCAATAAGTGCCTTTTCACATTGGTGAAAGCGCACCAAATTGCTTGAAAGAGAGGGAACGATTTTTAATAAGTGGAATCGAGAAGGGTTGCTTGCACCGAAAATCTATCTTAAATTTGGATTTTCGGGTGAAGCAAACCGTTCCATTCTAAATTCGTTCCATTTTTGACAGTTTTTCTTCATTTATTCGTGACTGTTGGACAAACAAGTTCATTTGGCTTGCAAAAATGACTACTTGGACGAAGGCGACTGAATGAAAATGACCCGATTCATGCGTTCCACTTGTCAAAAATTCAAGTGTGCTTCCACCAATGTGAACACTATTTGCCTTCTTGCGATTGTCCTTCCCGCGCCAATGTGAACAGGCATTAACAGATTCCCGACTTCCTGCGCACACTTTTAACGAATTCCTTCTCACATTCAGAAACCACCAATGAGACGTCCCACTCAAAATGGCCGCCGACGTTTGCCTACAAGCTCGGGCGAGCACGTGGGTACCTCAAGTGCTGTCAAATTTTTGTAAACAATCACGCACATTGTTATAATTCCAATAGTGTGTGTGGCGGGAGTACACTGCGGTACAATGAAATGAACTCACACGTATTCACGATTAGAGTTTGTTTGTAACGGGTTTTGTCGCTACGCACCTGAACCTCTGTCAAAATCTCGTCAAAATTTCAGGGTGTCACGGGGGAAGACGTACGAAAGACGCACGTCTCATTCTGGTTTCTGCTCACATTCCTCCTCTTCCCTTGACAACCATGAGGGTTGTTTATTCACCTCTTCCATTTCCCAAAACTTTCTTACTATTTCGTTAAAAGACGTATCATGGAAATCGGAACAGGAAACAAGGCTACACGCGGCTGCAGGATTAGAAGAAAGTTCGTATCTGCCAGAAACAATCCAACCAACGTTTTTTGAAGAATTGGTAGTTCCGGCTCAATGTTATTTGACCGACACATAACAGTTGAAAAAAACTATCCGCTCCTATGAGCACGTCGATGTGGCTTGGATGGTGAAAGTTCGGATCAGCAAGTAAAATGTTTTTAGGTATCTTCCAACGCGATACATCCAATTTGCTTGCAGGAAGAACATTGGTAATATTTTTTACAAGAGAAGATCCAGGTTGAGTTGGAACTCCGAAACTCGAGATCTACAGGTAGCTTTTGTTTTGTAATTTATAGCGGCGTTCGCTTTTCCAATACCAGAAACTATTGAATTAGTTTTTTGTACCAAGTCCTCCGTGATAAAATTTAATTGCGATGCGGAATCGCATATCGTGATTTGAGAACGCAGGGGCTAGGATTTGCTGGTAATGCATAATAAGGTTTGGGTGAGACAACAAGGCAACATCTATCGGTAACCTATTGGGTTCAAAATGTATTGGTTCGGTGTGATTTGCGAATTTAAAGTTGAGTGACTCAGTTGCTTCTTTGGTTGTTTTGTTCACGGTGCTAAGAATATTGATATTTAGATCACCACAAATCACAATCTTGGAATATTGAGGGAAAAGCTCTTCGAGCACGTCTCTAATGTGCGAGTAATTCGCAACATCAGGTGCCATATAAATACAATTTACCAATAAGTTACCACCATCACCCGTTAGTTCGATGAAAGCATACTCCACCAGATCATCTGGTTTAGATATCTTTATGACATGAAAATTGTAACATTTTTTAATATAAATGCCTACACCTCCACCCCCTTTCCCGTATCTGTCCGCTCGTACGAGACGCATATTATTAACACTAAACAGTTTGGAACGCATACCTTTCTTAAACCATGTTTCAGAAAGACAAAGAACATCAACTATCGCAAATCGTCAATTTTGTTTTTAATGCTTTGTTCATTCAAGTGACAAATGTGAAAACTGTTCTTTTGTTTGCATAGAGGTTGTAACATGCTGGTCATGATTATGAAAATAAACAACAAAGGCGAGCAACATTAACACTTCTACAATAGTATAGTTTTCACAGACTGGTTAATTTAACAAGGTCGGATTTAAGTGATAAAAAGTACAGCATATTTATAGGCGACATGTGGGAGATGTTGATGCTATGATGAATCTTCCCCCCATTGACATTTGACATATATGTATATCCACTTCAAGAGAAATGGTCTTTGGTACGACTCGCATTGGAGTGACAGTGTTTTTGGGCGAGAAATATTCTACGACCCCTGCTCATGGATATGCCTTCTGACGCAATGACACCTGCCATTCTACTGCGCTGAAATTTCACAGTCACATTTCCATGACGTCAGGACTGGCTTTGCCCAGACACTGAACCTGGAATGAAATGTCTTCGCATTTTCACCGATGGCTCCTGGACTGGGCGGGGGTCCGGCGCTGAAGGTTTTTTTGAGCTTCTCGTTAGGAAAACATGCGTCTGTCTTTAATCAGAGATTTACGCAATCCTAATGGCCTTTTTGAATAAAATCGGAAGATTAAATTCACTTAGGCTTGTATGGGTCCCAGGACACTCTGGAATCCCAGCAAACGAGATCTCCGATGAACTCGCTAGAAGAGGCTCAGAGGAGAGTTTCTCAGGACCTGAACCAGCCTTAGGTCTACCAGCTTCAACGGTTAAATCTGACATCAATGACTGGGTCTTTAACGTACACAGTCGCAGATGGAGGGAATATCCAGGATACTCTACGAGTTCGGAAACCGCCTTAGGTGGCGGGGGTAGTACCGAGTCGTAGGGGAAGTAAGCAGACGCCACGACGAAGTGTTCAATTTCTCCGTGCGCCTTGTAGCTCACTTTCGCAGCTACCAGATCTTGACCACAGAATTGACCAAGTTTGGTTGCCGATAGCGTATTCGATATGATGAGGCAGACCCTGGGCCTTTCGGATCGGTCATCATAAAGGATTGTAGCATCACGTATGCCACCAAGACCACACAGGCGTTTGTTCCACACCCATGGTTCTTGAATGGATACAATGTGATGATTTGTACTACTGCATGCAATTCTGCTACTTAGAAGAGCGTTAGCAGCCTTGCAATGCTGTAGGTTGATCTGAGTAAAAATCATGGGTTCATACTGGGGAACACGTTCCATCCTTCGACTACTTGACATCAAAATGGAATAAAATCCTACCAAGGCCGAAGTAGGGACGTGAGTCGTACGCGGTTTTCAGGGCCTCAACAGAGCCATTGTCCATTGCCACTACCAGAGTGAAGCCCTCTTTTTTCAGAGAGTTCTTTTTCTCCTTGTAGGAATAGACAGTCCAGGCCCTCGTGTCGAGTCCCGGGTTCTGCGCACGTAGTCGCGTCAGCACTTTCAGCTTGTTTCCGGGTTTTCCCGGAATCCAGCAGATGGCGCGCGTTAGTTTCGGGAGACTAACTACTTGATAAGTGCTAGTTCCCAGGGGGGGATTTTCGGCACCATGCTCCTCATCCAGGCAGATGTCTGCTGAGAGGAACAGCTCACCACGAAGGTACCATTCATCAAAGCAGACCTCTCCGCCTGAATACAGAAGCCTGTTGCTGAAGCTAGCTCCAGTAGATGATCCTCGCAGTGTTGGCAATCTGCGCTGGTCATTCTGCTGTCACTGCCAGCCTTCCCTATCCTGACCTTTTCGGAGGAGATGGCTGCCTCTTTGTAGGAGAGGTGCTTGTCTCGACTCTTTACGGTCATTTGTGTTGCCTTTCCAGAGGAAGGGGTTTTTTTTGTGTGGAGTGCCCGCCTCCGATGAGCAGCCTTTGGTCCTCTCCGTCTTCAGGTTTTTGCTTTGATCTTTATTGATCGCCGCATCTGCCTTTGGACTCCGATTTCCCGCCGCCATATCAGAGGAGGAGACATCACGTTCTCTCTCCCCAGCAGGGTTGTCTTCCGTTTGCAAGCGCTCTTACCTTTTTCGGTTCGAGCTCCTGCTCCCTTCCGACGCCGCTTTCGAACAGCTTTGCCAGCCTGAGGGTTGTTATGATCCAAGACCGCTTCGCCTTCTGCGATCAGAGTCTGTCTGCCAGCATCATCACCTTTTTCGGCGGTGGCACCGGCCATGACAGGACCCTGAACATCTTCAGCTCCGTCAGTTTTGGAACTTGGCACGCTCTTATTGGGAGTTTGACCGTCACCAATAAGAGGAGGATTGTTTGAGGCGCATGCCGAAAGTGCTGGCATGCTTGTGCCTCCAGCAGCAGCCTTTACTAGCCGCCGACGTTTTCTGCGCTGCGCGCCGGCAAGAAGTGCGGGATCTGCAGGTGAGACGGTCGGATGGGCTTCGGTAGGGGATACTGCCGCCGATCTGATCCTCTTACCTGCCTTTCCCAGAGGTTCGCCCTCAATCTTCGTGCCTTCGGCTGTGCCAGCCTCTTTGCACGATTTTCGGGCACGCCTCTTCCTCCTTCTTTTTGGGCACTTAGCAGTGCAATCTACAGCACGCCCCAATTCTGGGGCTCGTTCAACCTTGGCGGTTTCCCGTGCCGCACCATCGTCGGTGTCGCCTCTGTCGGTTACCCTTTTACCTCTAACATTTGGCATCCCTTGCGGGGAACCTGATTCCTCGTCGCTCGTTAGAAAATAATAAACCGGGATAAAGTAATCTTGTGAGCATCAATGGCGCTGGCCAGAGGAGAATGAAGTGCAAAGCTAATTCTAAACTTTTCTGCTAACTCCCAGAAAACCGCGAAAGTGAAACAAATGAAGGGTTACTTTGTTAGCAGAAGGAAGTTACTCGAAGAGTACTGGACTAAGTTCAACGCAGCGTATGACTAACCACAAACTCCCATGAGGCGTTAAGTAACTCAACACCCAACCTCACAACTGTAAGTGGCGGGAACATCACCAAATCTATTTTCCCGCAGATTCAGTTACCAACCTTCAGTGGGTTATTTGACGAGTGGCTGAATTTTAAAGATATGTTCACCACGTGTGTAATTGAAGATACCTCGCTGTCCAACGTGCAGCGCCTCCACTTTTTGAACTGCAGTCTTCGTGGAAGTGCAGCACACCTTTTAAAAAACATACGTCTTAGTGGGAATAACTTCCAAATCGCATGGGATATTTTAAAAGGGCGCTACGACAATAAGCGTAAGCTTATTAAGCAGTACCTTCGTGACATTGTAAATCTACCGAATATGACCAGTGAATCACCACATGTTCTTCGTCAACTTCTTGACCGAACAACGGAAGCGATCCGCGCTCTAGAGCAATTGGGCCGACCAACCGACAAATGGGATGACTGGCTCATTCTACTTGTGACCGAAAAATTGGATCCCATCACAATCAAAGATTGGGAAACCTCTCTAGAGAGCCCAAACACCGTTCCTACGTACCGTGACCTGGAAAAATTCATGGAAAGCCGTATGCAATGGCTTGATGCAATGGCCACATGCCCTAGATCGAAGCTGAAGGAGCATGGCCAAAAGGCATCCGGCGTGCAACCCGTTCGCAGTCACCAAGCTAACATCAAGCATTGTCCAAGTTGTTCTGGTAAGCACATTCTTATGTTCTGCCCAAATTTCAGAAACCAAACACCACAACATTTGTGACGAGAGTAAAACTGTGCACCAACTGTCTGAAGGAGGGGCATTCGCAACAACAATGTTCATCAAATTCCACGTGTTTGAGATGTCATAAAAAGCACCACACTATACTGCACGAAGGGATACTGTCGACCGACTCTTCCCAAGTAAATACAAATCACACGCGCACACAAAACACGTTCACCGAAGAGTCCATCAATACGTCATCAATCAAATTAAAACCGGTTTTGTTGGCCACAGCCCAAGTCAAGGTGCGATCTGCCAATGGGTACTATCTGAAACTTCGTGCTCTCTTGGACAACGGGTCTCAGGCGTCCTTTATCAGCGAGTACGCTGTGCAACAGCTGCTTCGGCGAAACCGACTGACCGTCCCTGTAATTGGAGTAGGGGGATCGAGCGTAGGTAAGGCGACAGGTCTGGTTGAGATCTCTGTGTGCTCGCTCAGAGAACCAAACTTTCATATCAACTGCAATGCATTAATTTTGCCGCGCTTGGGACACCTGATGCCCTCACTGCACATTGATACCACGCCATTTGATGAATTTTTAAATTTGGACCTAGCTGATACAAAATTTTATGAGCCTGGGTCAATTGACGTAATTTTGGGAGCTGATTTGTATGGTGAGCTGGTCTGTGGTGAAATCATGCAATCCGCTGCTGTTGCACCTGTAGCCAACCGCACACACCTAGGATGGGTTATCTATGGCCGGTTGCCTGAAGCAACAGCAAGAGAGTTGACTGTCAACTTTTGTTCATTGTCAACCGACCTCGACGATTTAGTTCAACATATGAGGAAGTTCTACGAGCATGAGGACGTCGAATCTGTCGGCAAGCTAACAGCAGACGAGTTGTACTGCGAAGAGTTCTTTAAACGCACCGTTCAACGGACCAGTTCTGGGCGCTATATAGTTAAGTATCCATTTAAAGACTCCATTGAGAGTTGCATGCTGGGAGATTCAAAATCAGATGCATCTAGACTTCTCCAACACCTACTACGCCGGCTCGACAAAGATCCGAAAATGAAAACGATGTACAATGAGTTTATGTCCGAATATTGGCGTCTTGGACATATGGAACCTGTGCATGAAGACATACTTTCCAGACGTGTCTGCTATTTGCCACATCATGGGGTTTAAGAGTCGAGTTCAACGACTAAACTCAGAACTGTCTTCAACGCGTCCCGGAAGTATAATGCAGGTAAATCGCTTAACGATTGTCTACATGTTGGTCCGAAGTTGCAAAACGACCTATCTGCAATTATTTTGAAATGGCGAACGCATCGAATCGCGTTTATGGCAGACATTGAAAAATGTTATAGGCAAATACTTGTAGATAGAAGACGCTGACATGCAGCGTATTATGTGGATCAATGAGGAAGGCAAACATACAACATTTCGATTGCTTACCATCACGTATGGGTTGAACTGCTCTCCGTATCTAACAATTAAAGTTCTCCATACATTAGCTGATGACGAGGGAGTGAATTTTCCGGACGCTGCCGAAGTCCTTAAAAAGTCATTTTATATGGATGATTGTCTGCATGGCAACAGCACGGTGGAGACTGCTCAAAAACTACAACGTGAACTACAGGAGTTGCTGAAGCGAGGAGGGTTTACGTTGCGTAAGTGGTCGTCCAATTCTATGGAGTTTCTACAGGAAATCAACGTGCGTGAGAAACTGGATAGCAGCTGTTGCGATCATAATTTGGATCGTGAGACAAAGGCGCTTGGCATTTATTGGTTTTGACAAACCGACTGCATTGGCTACAAGGTCAACGTTGCAAGACTATCCACGCCAATCACAAAACGCCAACAGCTGTCTGATGTCGCCAAGATTTATGATCCACCTTGTTTGTTAGCTCCAATCGTTATAACAGGCAAGATACTTACTCAGCAACTTTGGCTAGCTGGTATCTCCTGGGATGATCCACTTCCTGATCCTCACCACAAAAACTGGATTAAATTTAGAGAACAACTGCCATTGATTGAAGAGATTAAAATTCCTCGATGGATCTTTACATCACCAGAAGCATTTAACTACCAATTGCATGTGTTTTCGGACGCATCTAAATGTGCATATGCCGCTGTCGCGTACTTGCGAGTACAGGCCGATGATGGCAAATATAAGGTTTCGATTTTGATGGCCAAATCTAAAGTGGCACCATTAAAAAGGGTAACTATTCCTTGTCTGGAGCTGAACGGGGCACTTCTTGCTTTGTGGCTGTAAGAGTTTACTGCTGGACAGACTCAAAAACTACTCTAAGCTGGATACGGTCAAACCCCGGACAACACAAACAGTACGTTGCCAACCGGCTTTTAAAAATTCAAGAACTAACATCAATAGAATCCTGGAGATATGTCCCTACGAAGAGTAACCCGGCTGACGTAGCTTCGCGTGGGATATATCCATGCCAACTTGCGGAACTCGACATCTGGTGGCCTGGTCCAACATGGCTACAGAAGGATGAAAACGAATGGCCAAAACGAACTAACATCACTCCGGAGGAGCCTGAGGTAATCGCGCTATTCACTATCCAAAGTGTTTCGAGATTTCCTGAAAGGGAAATGCTGCAAGATCTGCTGCACAAGTACTCCAACATTAATACCTTAATTGGAGTTACATGTTGGTGTCGTCGATATATTGACGCAAGACTGAAGCGACCACACGCTTGTACCACCTGGTGCACAGCGTCGGAACGACGATATGCATTACAGTTTTGGATCAGGTACATTCAACAAACATATTTTTCTAACGAATATTGTTGTCTCATTAAAGATAAGCCAATCAGTACCAAAAGCAAGCTTCTGAAACTTAACCCGACGATAGACGAGTGCGGTATTCTTCGATTGAATGGACGATTGACGAATGCTTGGTTATCTTCATCCGAACGTTTCCCAATTATCCTGCCAAAGGAGAGCCACTTGTCCAGGTTGTTGATTGCTTCTCTTAACTTTCTGTAAAGACGATACTGGGTTATTGATGCTCGGTCGTCAATAAAGAAGTACATTCAACGATGCATAACATGCTTCCGTCAGAAGCCTCAATCTACTACTCAAATTATGGGAACTCTCCCAACTACTCGTTGTACTCCTGCCGTTGCATTTAAGCATTCCGGTTTAGATTACGGCGGTCCATATGCAATCCGAACAACAAAAGGACGGGGATATCGAAGCTACAAGGGTGCGCTCTTCGTGTGCCTTAGCACTAGAGCAGTACACCTTGAACTCGTCAGTGACATGACAGCAGATACGTTCCTGGCTGCTTTGAGGCGCTTCTTCGCACAACGGGGCTACAGCTCTGATATATAGAGCGACTGTGCAACGACCTTTGTTGGCGCCAATGCTATTCTGAAAGCAGACCTTGCAGCGTATCGCCGACAGGTGGAAGAGGGTGCTCGATACGTGGCTCGTCAAGGCGTTTCATGGCACTTTATACCTCCGGGCTCGCCGAACTTTGGAGGCATTTTGGAGGCCGGAATAAAAAGCATGAAGCACCATCTCAGACAGACTATTGGGGAAACCGTACTCACTTTCGAGGAATTCTACACCGTTTTAAAGCAAATAGAAGCATTGCTGAACTCAAGGCCTATCTCAGCGTTGTCAGATGACCCTACTGACACTGCCGCGCTGACCCCCGGACACTTCTTGGTGGGTGGTGCCATCACGGCTATTCCAGAACCTAACTTGCTCGACACCAAGACTGGTAGACTCACACGGTGGAGACAGCTCCAGCAGATGCAACAAGATTTCTGGAAGAGGTGGAGCTGTGAGTATCTGCATGAACTTCAGATTAGAAGTAGGTGGAACCAAACGAAAGACAACATAAATGTTGGGGATCTGGTTCTGATAAAAGATGAGCGCGCACCACCTACGCAATGGCCACTGGGTCGTGTAAGTGAAGTGCACGCAGGAGAAGATAACTTAGTACGAGTGGCAACAATTCGGACACAAACATCGATATTGAAACGAGCGATATCCAAGTTAGTTGTGCTTCCAATTGAAGTCGATTCTGGACGTGAACACGGTGGGCGGCTTGATATTTCGTCCCAGTAACTGGACGAGGTGGGCGGTTGAGAAGTCTCATCACTACCCGTGACGAAAAGGGCGATAATCAAATCAAACATAGACCAAACGTCAAATGTCAATGTCAAACTACCTTTGTAAAACGTGGAGTCATCGGAAAAAACGTGATTGTAAAATAAAGCGCGGCTCCTTATCGATCCGTCTTTTTCTTTAGTTTTTGGCTTTGAAACCCTTTGCCATTTTCCTCGCTTCCATAGTTTTCATCCCGGTTACCCTTTTACCTCTAACTAATTTATTGCCGGAGGCGACTTCAACGCAAAAAATAAAATAACAAACAAAAAGGCAACCAACATACAGACATGAACAAAAGACCTGCCTTGTAGACTTCTGTATTTATGAAAATATACCAATAAAAAAGTTAACAGCAAAAATATTCCTCGACCTTTCATTTGACCATTTGACATATTATTACTTACGAAAACAAAGCAACTCTTACTGCCAACAATACAAGATCTTGCAGTAAAAAAACTGATTGGTTGACCTTCAAAGGTATCACCTCAGATCTGCAACTCAACATCCCGCTCAAATCCCCTAACAACATGAAATGTGCAATAAAGCTCTACTCATATTCTCCAGTACATTGTAAAGAAAATAAAAAATAAAAACGAAGATTGAGAAAACTGTAGCAAGCTAACCGACGTCAGAATTAAAAGCCAAAGTAAGCAATCCTAGAAAAGAATTAAAGGAACTACCATAAGATCACAAAAAAAAAATGCCTTAACTTTTGATTAGCAAAACCAACCCCATCTTTACAAACGATTAGTAAATCTCTCCATGGAAAGCCACAACGAATATAAAAACAACAATCTTATATCAACCGCCCATACAAAACGACAACAATCTAGAAAAAGCCGCAACACTAGCAAACTTTTTGCCAAAAGCTTTACAAACGAAAAAGATGACTACCCCTATCACCTAAACTTTGAAAATACAAACGAGAATACACAAATAAAACCGACCACTAAAGTAAAAATTAAGTATAAAATAAAACATGAAACAAAACCGAAGAAAAGTCCTGGTTATGATCTAATAACAAGACAAATTCGTAAAGAATTACCTGACCATGGATTAGCATTTACTCGAAATATTTTCAACGCCATCTTCCGACACAAGTACTTGCCAAAGATTTGGAAAGTATCTGAAGTGAAAACCATACCCAAACCTGGCAAGGACGCAACAAAAACTATAGATTATCGACCTATTTTTTTACTACCAATTATATCTATATTACTAGAAAAAGTTATTCAAGCCAGACTACAACCAATTTAGAATCATGCCTAACCACCAATTCGGGCTTAGACAATAACACTCAACAATACAACAGTCACGTTATAAATACATTTTCGAATGATTTAAAAAATAAAAGATATTGTTCTGCCATTTTCCTTGACGTATCTAAAGCTTTCGACAATGTAAGGCACACGGGATAACTCTGTAAGCTAAACAAAACACTACCACTAGACTTGTACATATAACTTAAAAGCTATCTCGAGCAGCGGCTTTTTTATGATAGACACAAGACGAATGTTCGAAGCTGATAACAATCCTATCAGGCGTTCCCCAGGGAAGTGTCCTTGGCCCACTACTCTACCTACTATACTTGTATACCGTCTTTACAGCATACGCTGATGATACTATTATTCTTCAAGCCAGTAAAAACCTAACAATCTCAGATTATAAACTTCAAAGACATCTCAACAATACTATGGGGTAGTTTACAATATAAGGCATCCAAATAAACGAAGAGAAGGCTCTAGAGGTGATATATACTATAAAAAGAATTCACAACAACCTGCTTTAACAATTGGCAAACCCATACAAACTAGCGACTGCGCCAAATAACTGATAATTGACAGTAAATTTACGTGGAAACAGTACATAATACAAAAAAGAAAACAAATAAAAAATTGATTCCGCAAATGTTTCTGGATGCTCGGCAGAAACTCAAGACTTTGAAACTTTTTTATCAAGGATAACAAACTACTTATAAAGGGTGTCTCAGTAAGAGTGCACTTTTTCATTTTAAAATAAAAACAAGTATTTTATGACAGAGTTGTGATATTTTTATTGTATTGTAATGAAGACATGTTCCGATTAAGTATGGAATAAAATATCCGGCAAATGACCTGTTCAGGGTAGAGCTGGTGACTGTACCGAAATCACTTCAAATAAAATTCAAAATAACTCTTTTTAATCACGTTATAATTTATTGTGTCTTCGCACAGAGTCTGATTCAGAAGAAGCTAACAATAAAATCCTGACTTGTATTTATAATCAGCTGTTTTTTGTTTTTGTTATGAAAATGGGGTGAATAACCCAATGACCTACATTTGTTACATTCTGTGTATGTGTACGCTCTGCCATTTCCCCAGGTTTCGGAATGCATTGGGAGAATGGCAGATCGCATTACAATCCACATTCCACAAATTCGATTCTCGCGCATTTGACAAGTTCTCATTTGTCAAGTGCGGGAGTCACATGCACATGTTTTCCTTTTAATTTGTTTTGTTTTACATATTTGTTATTTTTGTTATTTTGTTTATTTTAATTTTTGTTAAATAGTTTTTAAGTTATAAAATTGTTGAGTAGCAACATGCTCCCGGGCCAAACTATGTTTTTTCGTGGTGTCGTCGGGGGTGTGCATCTGTGGTGTTTTCTCGTTCGCGTTTTTTGTGAAATTGTCTCCCTTCCGTGTCTTCTGCGACGTCGTGGTGTCATCTTCGTGTATGTATACTTATGTATGTCACTCGGTTGGGGGTGATTATGTGGAAAGAAAAATAGATTTAATAATGTCATTGATGGTGGTTATTGAAAATGTGCTAGACGGTGAAAGTTAAAATTTATATGGTGTTTGTTATTGTTTCCTTCATGTCGACCTGTCGGTCTAACACGCCCGTCATTGTCGGTTTGGGGCTGTTTCGGTTATCCGGTTTCGATGGGGGTTGTGAGTCGTACGGCGGAGTTGAGACCGGTAAGGGGGATAATTTCGCGATCGGACGTTTTAGAGTGTTTGTTGCGGTTCGTATGGTCACCACGCGCGTAAGACCATCGGCTCCCGGATGGAGTTGTTGTACTCGAGCGAGTATCCACGATGATGGTGGTAAGTTGTCTTCTTTCACCAAGACTATATCTCCAACGTTGATGTTTTGTTGTATTCGTAACCACTTTGGTCGATGTTGAAGCTGCTGAAGATAAGTTTCTTCCAGAAGTCTTGGGTAAGTCGTTGTAAATATTTCCATTTATCCAAATGGTTGACGTTTTTTTCAATTAGGTTTCTCTCAGGTGCGGTCCGAAGCGATGTGCCAATTAGGAAGTGACCCGGAGTTAGAACATCTAAATCGTTGGGATCCTGTGACATGGGACATAGCGGTCTGGGGTTCAAACAAGCTTCAATTTGGGTGAGTAATGTGTAATATTCTTCGAAGGTTAGCGTGGAGACGCCAATGGTCCGTTTAAGGTGAAATTTTATGGACTTTACTCCTGCCTCCCAAAGGCCTTCAAAGTGTGGTGATGACGGGGGGTTAAAGTGCCATGTTGTCTTGAGGGCAGCAAGGCTGTTGGCGACCTCAGATGACCATTCTGTCGTGATGAATTTACTGTCCCTTAGGAGTTCGTTGTTCGCTCCTTTAAAGTTGGTGCCACAGTCACTGAATAGATTGGCACAGGTGCCCCGTCTGGCTATGAATCGTCGATATGCTGCGATGAAGGCTGACGAGCTAAGATCGCTTACCAGCTCGATGTGGATTGCCTTCGTAGATAAAGAGACGAATACGGCTATATACCCTTTGGTTGACTTATTGCATCGACCCTTCCAAAGCTTAATTTCCACTGGATCCGCATAGTCCACTCCGGTGTTCGTGAATGGCCTCGATATGGTTACGCGTTCCACCGGCAAGCTTCCCATGAGCTGCTCCAGCATCTTCGCGTTGAATCTGTGGCAGCGTACGCATCTGTGTATGGTTGATTTCACGACACGTTTGGCGTTTGTTATCCAAAATGTGTTTCGGATCTCTGCCATCATAAGTTGTTGACCGCCATGAAGAGTGTTAAGATGGATGTCGCTTATAAGCAGCTTAGTGAAATGAAGTGTATCCTTCAAGATGATTGGATGCCGTTGACTGTAAGGGCATGTTGAATTTGTCAGTCGTCCTCCTACTCTTAACATATTGTTCGCGTCGAGGAAGGGGTTCAAATTTTGTATTGAGCTCCCCTTTGGAAGCATGCTTCCTGCAGTTAGCGCCTTGATCTCTTCTGGGAACAGTTCTTGTTGAACCAGCTTGATGAGCTGATGTTGGGATGTTTCCAGTTCTTCTGCTGTGAGTGGATGAGTATTAAATGGAAGCTTCTTATTGGCTTGTAGATTGTGGAAATACCTTCTCCATATTGCTACATTGCGAATAAGTCTTTTGAGACTAGAAAACCTTTGAAAGAAAGAGTTATTGATCACAATGTAGTGGGAGACCAAATGAACAAAATGGGTAAGTGTGGTCGTAAGGTTGTTTGTATAAAACATTGAAATATTTTCCTTTTTTTGTCTTTTAGTTTCTAAGTCGGTTTCGACGAGAATTTCTGCTGGGTGTTGCTGTGCAGTGAAGCCCTGCAGAAACTTGGGGCCACGCCACCACATGTCACTTGTGGGAATCTCTTCCGGAGATAGCCCTCTGGATCCGATGTCAGCAGGATTTTCCTTCGATTTAACGTGTCGCCAGACGTTTGATCCGATTAAATTGTGGATCTCTGTCACCCGGTTTGTGACAAATGTTGTACGTGTTGATGGGCTCCCACGAATCCAAGCTAAACAAATGGTCGAGTCGGACCATGCGTACGGTTCTATGGTTGGAAGCTTCATTGTCTTGGAAATCCTATGCAAAAGCTTCGCCAAGAGATGTGCAGCACATAATTCTAAACGCGGGAGACAGATTTTTCTCACGGGAGCAACTCTGGTTTTAGCGGCGATGATACTTATTTGTTCTTTGCCATTGTGTATTACGCGTGCGTAGATGACGGCTGCGTAGACTTTCTCGGAAGCGTCACTGAATCCATGAAGTTGTAATGTTGCTGCGCTTTCATGACCGATCCAGCGAGGAATTTCTATGTCTTGGAGGTTGTTCAGCCCATGCCGAAGGTGCAACCACTCCCTTTTGAGATCTTCAGAGAGAGGAGAGTCCCAAGATGCCTCATTTCGCCAGAGCTCCTGGAGAATTAGTTTAGCCTTGAGGACACACGGTGCGATCCAGCAAAGAGGGTCGAAGATGCGGGCAATGTCTGCTAAGACGGTTCGCTTAGTGTGTGTTTGGGTGTTTGGTAAGTCGATTTTGATTTTAAAGACATCGTTTGTTGGATGCCATTGGATACCTAGTGCCTTAATGGCATCTGATGATTCGAAACTGAGTGGAAGGTTAACTTCTCTATCCTTTTCAGGAACTTGCTCCAGAACCTTTGATGAATTGCTCGCCCATTTGCGAAGTGGAAATCCACCGGAGTTCAATACCGAAATAATCTCCCTTTGGAGATTGATGGCCTCTTCTTCGTTGTCAGCTCCGTATATCAGATCGTCAACATAAAACCCCTAAGTGAGATTTATGTTAGGATGTGAGTGTTTTGTGTCTATGGCCAGTTGATGCAGGGTTCGTATTGCCAGGTATGGAGCTGCTGCCGTGCCGAAGGTGACAGTGTCTAAGGCATCCCCAGAGAATGAGCTGATATTGGGTATCCTCTCGTCCCATTCTAATTTGCCTGTACATCATTTTAATGTCCGCTGAGAAGGCTATTTTGAACCTTCTCCATTTTGCAAGTAGATCTATGATGTCTGGTTGCATGCGTGGGCCAACCAGCAAATGGTCATTGAGTGATTGACCACTTGTTGTTTTGCAACAGGCGTCAAAAACAACTCGAAGTTTCGTCGTAGTGCTTGTCTCCTTGAAAACAGCATGATGAGGCAGGAAATAATGCTTCCTAGGCAGTAGTTGCTCTGATGAAACTTCTCTCATGTGTCCCAATTTAGCATATTCGCCTATGCATTCGGTGTATGCTTCCTTCAGTTTACTGTTCGATTTGAATTTTTGTTCTAGTTGGAGGAATCTTGCTATTGCTGACCGTTTTGAGTCACCAAGAGTAGGATGTTTATTGTCCTTAAACGGAAGTCGAACTTCATACCTTCCGTCCTGAAGACGCCTTGTTGTTTGTTGGTAGTGTTGTAGACACTGTTCTTCTTCCAATGTGAGTTTACGATGTTCGAGAGTCTCCTCAATTTCCCAAAACTGCCTTAATTGGGACTCAAGTGTATTGTGGTGGTTCTGCACCGTGATTGGATTTGACTGCACTGCTTGAGTCGTGTATCCGCTTAAAATCCATCTTAGTTCGGTAAGCTGCGCTATAGGTGTTCCATCTTGACCCTTGACGAGTCCTTCAAGGATGATCGATGAATAGACGTCAGCTCCTAAAAGTAAATCGATATTCCCAGGGTTATAATATGAGGGGTCAGCTAAGTTTAAATTGGACAGATGACTCCATCTGTCGTTATTTAAAGGTTGGGTTGGAAGCACCGATGTAAGGTGAGAGAAAACGAACGCCCTAACTTCGAGACAGAATGAATTTGTTTCGGAATACATTGTGAAGTGGGTCTGGTAAACATGCCGATAAGTGTTTGTCCCAGCCCTGTCACATTCGCGGCGATCTTGGTTCTCTTTAATCGTAGTAGTTGAGTTGCTCGTTCTGTTATAAACGATGCTTCAGAGCCTGGATCCACTAAGGCTCTGAGAGTATGTTTCCTTCCGTCAATAGCCTTAACGTTGACCAAAGCCGTTGTTAATAAAACCTTTGCTTCCAGTTGGTTGAAATTCGTTGTAAATGTTTTACTCGTATTTGTGGTTGAGGGACCAGTGTTCCTGGCTGAGTTGTTGGCTTTAATGTGTAACATCGTGTGATGCTTAAAGCCACATTTGAAACATCGATTACTGCTGTTGCATGTTGATGCAGTTGGAACATACTGCTTTTTCCTTTATTGCTTCTGCTCGATCTTTGGCATCCATGTTTAGAAAACGTTTGCATCGCCGAATGCTATGGGGGCCGTTACACACGCGACAAAGATTTTGTTTAGCCGACGATTTGGTGTGAAATGTGTTGGCCTTCTTAAAAGGATTAGTGGGCGAAGGTTTAAGGGAATGATTGAGCTCCGAAATAATTTTCTAGGGTACTGAAGCGACAGGAGATAAAGGAGAGAAATGTCTTAATGTCAGGGAGGGCTTTCGAGTTGCCTATCTTGTCCTCCCAGTCTCTCTGTGTTTGGGGAGGTAATTTATGAAGTAATATATAGATGAGAATGCAGTCCCAACTATCAACTGATATTCCAAGATTCGATAGTGCATGGATGCATTCCATAGTGGTATCATGCAATGATTTGTAGGACGCGGCGGTTTCATGGGTAAGTTTACTCTGTTCTATTAAAAGGCGTAATTGAGTGTTAACAAGTTTTCTTTTATTTTGATATCTATCTATCAGAATTTTCCAAGCGGCGGAATAATTTTTCCCATCGATCGGAAGGTGCTGAATTAGACGCGCAGCTTCACCTGACACAAAACTCTTTAGGAATTGGAGTTTTTGCACCTCTGAGAGTTCTATGTTCTGGTCGACCATGGTTTGGAATATGTTGTGAAACTCGCACCACTCCTCAAATTGTCGGGAAAAGTTTTTTATCTGTATTCGCGGAAGACGGATATCAGATACGGAAGACCGCGATTGATTGATACGGGAACTGTCCAGATTCGCACCGTTACTCTCATTCAATTTCTCCAAATCATCGTGGAGAGAACCGATAAAGGTAAAATAGATTCTTTTTATTTCGGAGTATGTTTCCTCTACCAAGTATTTTTCTTTTAGGGGATCTGCAGACGCACTAATAATTCTTCCACCTCCACTAAGCGCGCGTTCACATACCCCTTCGATTTTCGCGCCGCGAAAGTCATTTGAAAGTTCCTTGAGGGTAAGCTCTTGGAATTCAATTGATTTGTTTAGTTTCGCCATCTCGGAACTGTTTCAACACAGGGTACGATGCAGGGAGCAAAAGCAGGGACAAAAGCGAGATAGATGTGAGCCAGCGAATTGTTATAGCACGGGATCACTTATGGTTTAAATTCAGATTATTATATATGCACTGTTTCAACAAAGGATACGATGCAGAGAGCGAAGACAAAAGCGAGATAGATTGAAATAGCAAATTGTTATAGCACGGAGTCACTTATAGTTTAAGTTTGGATTATTATATGCACTGTTTGTTGTTTGTATGTATGTTAATTAATGGTAATTAAATCGGTAATAATTATATATAGGTAATTCAATATAGGTAATTTCAATATAGGTAATATATGTAATTTATTTTATTTAATTAAGAAGATATATGTAAATGTTTTTTGTACTCAGCAGATATCCTGTTCTCCTTAGCTGTTGAGTGGTTGGATACCGCTGCCTTCTGGATCACTGCAACTGTAACTTCAACTGCAACTGGAACTGGATCTTCAACTGCAACTGTTCAACTGCAACTATATCTTCAAGTGCTGGATCTTCGACTGCAACTGGATCTCTAACTGGATCTTCAACTGCAACTGTTCAACTGCAACTGGAACTGGATCTTCAACTGCAACTGTTCAACTGCAACTGTATCTTCAAGTGCTGGACCTTCGACTGCAACTGGATCTCTAACTGGATCTTCAACTGCAACTGTTCAACTGCAACTGGAACTGGATCGTCAACTGCAACTGTTCAACTGCAACTATATCTTCAAGTGCTGGATCTTCGACTGCAACTGGATCTCTAACTGGATCTTCAACTGCAACTGGAACTGTGTAACCACGATCACTGATGGGGATCTGGTGGATCTGGACTTTGCACTACTTTTGCACTACTACACTGCAGATCGCTGATTGGGATCTTTAATTGTTGCAGATCGTTGATAGTGATCTGACTTAGCACTTTTTATTGTTTAATTATTATTTAATTTTTATTTGATTATTTCAGATCGCTGATGGGGATCCGGCTCGAAGGACCAATGTTCAGGGTAGAGCTGGTGACTGTACCGAAATCACTTCAAATAAAATTCAAAATAATTCTTTTTAATCACGTTATAATTTATTGTGTCTTCGCACAGAGTCTGATTCAGAAGAAGCTAACAATAAAATCCTGACTTATATTTATAATCAGCTGTTTTTTGTTTTTGTTATGAAAATGGGGTGAATAACCCAATGACCTACATTTGTTACATTCTGTGTATGTGTACGCTCTGCCATTTCCCCAGGTTTCGGAATGCATTGGGAGAATGGCAGATCGCATTACAATCCACTTTCCACAAATTCGATTCTCGCGCATTTGACAAGTTCTCATTTGTCAAGTGCGGGAGTCACATGCACATGTGTAGTGTACCCAACACCATTCATCCATTCATTGACCATCCATCAATTGACTGGTCGCTAATACGTTAAAAAGTACGACATCGCATTGTCATTCGAATCCATGAATCAAAGTTCAGTTAGTGTCACCGAAAAGAAAAGTGCCGACACTTGAGAATCGAAGACAAAAAGAACATAATGATTTCGAGAATGATAGACGACACTGCCGACTGCAATAGAATAGAGTCATGCAGGTACAATCGATATGCATTGGAAATGCGACAATGATTTTTGTATAAATAGAGAACCAATAATTAAATAAAATTAGATTCAACTTGACATCCCAACCAAGTGTTTCTCTGGCATTCTTGCCATCCACCAACCTTACTCCCAAGCAGAACCTTTATGGCATTCGTGCCCTGCTTTTCCAAAACGCAATAACTACGGTAGAACCTTTATGGCATTCGTGCCCTACCTAGTTGTTGCCTAGGTCGCTCCCCCCCCTCAGTTGTTTAGGCTTCTTACATGGCGATCCTGCCACTTCAAAACCAGGAGCAGAAGAGTCCAGGAGTTTCCAAATATTTAGATTGTATTAACGCACCATCAATGTCAAAAGCTGCTGCAGAGTACGTTGTTCAACAACCCGCAGGTGTACCAATATACATACCAACACAGAAGACATCAGGACCACAGAAGCTAACAGTAGAAGACTACAAAAGACGACAACTTCAAAACCAGGAGAGGAGAAGGACAGCCGTTCCTAGAGAAGAAACACAACAACAAAATAAGAGAGGAGGCAAAAAATACTTGCACCGCAAGAGACTAGCTTACCTCAAAGACCTATTGCGAACCCAAGGTGAGACCCCAATAGCCTGGAGTAAGGCCACCGAAATCTGGTGTGAAATCGAAACATTGGAAAAATCTGTGACCAAATACGCTAGATGAACTGGAGAACTAAAATGGGCAACAACACAACAAAAGAGAGCGTGACTGTCAACGAAAAAATCGACCCAATGTCAATCGCTGTATACACGGCAATAATTATATTAATAATAATATATGTTATATATAAAGCTAATAAACATTATAAAAACTATGTTAAGAAACAGGTATTAAGAAATATGCCAAGTAATACACCATAAAAAAAAAAAAAAAAAATAAAAAAAAAAAAAAAAAAAAAAAAAAAAAACTCTGAATATGAAAAATTGTTTGTTAAAAATTGAAAAAAATATTAACCAACATAAGAAAAAGTTCAATTAGAGGCTACACTGAGCAAACGTGGCGCGCAAAACTTGAAGAAATAGAGAAACTAAAAATAGAAGCTACCTATAAAACTGACAAAGCGGACACCCCGACAAGATTCTTTGAAATCTATAGAATAACAAAAGCAACAATACTCTCAAATTTGGAGAAAATAAACAAGATGGCTGACTTTAATATAGAAACTGCAATGAAAGTAATTCCCGTGTTCACAGGATCCTTCAAAGAACTTGACTCATTCTTAACACTGGTCGAGATCATACATAACACCCTTAAAGAAACCGAAAGAGCAACTTACATCGGATTCATCTTCCATGTAAAACTTGCACAAAACGTAAAGACTGCATTGGGATTCGTAACAACATTTACAACATTGACAGCACTAAAAGACAGTTTAAAAGAGAAATTTAAAAACACCACAACACTGTCGCAAGTACATACCAGACTGACTCAAGCAATCCAGAGAAACCAATCAGTAACATCATACAAAGACAGAGTATTATCCCTCATTGCTGATTTGAGCACCCTACAAATAGAAGACTTGCCCTCCGAAGCCACTGAAGCTGAGAAAAAAGTAATTGAGAGAATCAATCAAAATTACGCCCTCACAGTCTTCAAGAATGGCATAAAGGAGACAATAAAACCAGCGATATTTGCCGCTCAGCCAAAATCCCTGTCAGAAGCAGTTAATCTGGCACTAGAACTTGAAAGAGACTCAAACCAAAGTTATAGCCAAATGATGTACGTAAGAAGAAACACGTACAATCACAACCAACAAAATGGTTATACAAACAGAAGAAACGACAACCGAAGGTATACAACAAATAACAATCAACGCCCAGTACAGAGATATAATCAACAAAACCATCCAAGGCAGAGACAAAACTTTCAAACGAATCACCAACAAAATTATAACCATCGAAATTATAACAATTATAACAACCCTCGGGCAAGACAGAATACCTTCAGCTCCAATACAAACAGACCAACAAACAACAGAAGAATAAACATCATAGAGGACCAGGGAAACGTAAATTCCCCGGAGGATTTCACTCCGGGATACCAAAACTAATACTGCGTGTCACACAAAACCCAATTAATTATGTAGCAATGTACATAAACAAATTAAAAAGAAACCTAACATACCTAATAGACACTGGCGCTGATATATCGATATGCAAAGAAGACAACATAGACACCAATGACTTGTTGAACGAGAAATGCAGACTAACTGGAATAACCAATGAAGAAATACAGTCACTAGGCACAACATACATAAATCTCAAACTTGCGAACTACACCATCACACACAAATTCCACATAGTCGATACCAACTTCCCCCTAGCAACAGATGGTATTCTAGGACGAGACTTCTTTACCCAACATATGTGCAAGATAGACTACGAGACGTATACCTTAACAACAACTATAGATGGAGATGAAATAACCATTCCAATGATGTCGAATAATAGAAACACAATAAAAATTCCACCCAGAACGGAAGCAATATACCCAATTAACTTAAATGTAACCGAAGACAGCGTAATACTGAACAAAGAGGTTGAAAAAGGAGTATTTATAGCTAACGCAATAATCCCGGCGAAAGGCACATGCCACATTAGAATACTAAATGTTAACGACTATGAGGTAACACTCAAGAACATCAAACCAGAACTAGAAAAGTTGGACGAATACAATATTATGAAAACAGAAAACCCAAAATACAACAATTACAGACTACAACAATTGACGAAAGAACTAAAGATAGATCACTCTGACCCCGAAGCAAGAAAAACACTAACACGAATACTCGAAGATTATCAGGACATTTTTCATCTAGAAAACGAACCACTGTCAACCAACAACTTCTATACACAGAAACTGGAGACAATAGATAACATCCCAGTATACATTAAAAACTACAGACTCCCACAAATACAAAATTGCGAGATAAAAGAACAAGTCAAAAACCTCCTAGAAAACGACATAATAGAAAACTCAATTAGTCCATACAATTCTCCACTACTCTTAGTCCCCAAAAAAAGTGATGGAAATACAAAGAAATGGCGCTTAGTAGTAGACTTTCGCAAATTAAATAACAAAATTGTCAACGACAAATTTCCGTTAACAAGAATCGAAAACGTGCTAGACAAACTAGGAAGAGCAAAATATTTTTCTACACTGGACATGACAAGTTCTTTTCATCAAATACCATTGGACAAAAAGTCAAGACCACTAACAGCATTCTCTACACAGGACGGTCATTATCAATTTAAGAGACTACCATTCGGTTTAAAAATATCTTCGAATAGCTTTCAACGAATGTTAACAATAGCATTAAGCGGGTTAGAATCCAACGCATTTCTCTACGTAGATGACATTATCATTTTCGGGTGCAGTCTACAACATCATAATGACAACCTTACTAAAGTGTTCGACAAATTAAGACACTACAATCTGAAGTTAAATGCAAGCAAGTGTCAATTCCTAAAATCTGAAGTTGTATATTTAGGACATCTAATAACAAACAAAGGCATAAAAACAGATCCCTCAAAGTATAAAACAATTGAGAACTACCCGACGCCAAAAAACGCAGACGAGGTGAGAAGATTTGTAGCATTCTGCAACTATTACAGACGATTTATACCAAATTTTGCAGATATCGCAAAAAGTCTAAATTCACTTTTGAAAAAGAATCAACCATTTATCTGGTCAAACGAATGCGCGAAAGCATTCACAGATCTAAAACAAAAACTAATCAACCCTCCGATCCTACAATATCCAAACTTCGACAAACCATTTATAGTTACAACCGATGCATCAGATTTTGCACTAGGTGCAATATTGTCACAAGGTGAAATAGGACATGATCTACCAATTTCCTATGCTAGCAAATCCTTACAAAAGCATGATATAAACAAACCAATCATAGAAAAGGAACTGTTAGCAATACATTGGGGAATAAATTTCTTTAAACCCTATCTATATGGAAGGAAATTCATAGTAGTAACAGACCACAGACCTTTAATTTCGCTATTCTCACATAAGAATCCATCCTCGAAAATGATGAGAATCCGACTAGACCTATCAGACTACGACTTTGAGATAGTTTACAAACAAGGAAAGATGAATACAAATGCCGATGCACTATCAAGAATAAAAATCAATAGTGACATTTTAAAATCCATGATGGTAGATAAAAATAATAATACAAGCCAAAATGATGTTGACTCCAAGGAGCAGATCATGGTAATAACAAGGGATATGGCACAAAAGATTGCCAATGAAGAAAATAAAAAGTTGAAATACACATCTCAACAGAAGACTGATCATCTTCACATGTGGGATTGTACATCCATAGCTGACGTCAGAAATATGAAGAAGTTAAAATTTGAAATAACGAGTGATAAAATGAAAAATAGTACTATTGAAATTAAAGAAAATGAAGTTATAGTAAGATGCAGCGATAATCTAGCGAAACACGTTTCGATCCTAGAGAAGCTCGTATCAAAATTAAAGAGGGTACCCGTAAAAGAAGTAGCGCTAAATGAAAATGATATTATATTTGAATATATAGAAAAGGAAGAATTAAAGAAAATATATAATACGTTGCAACGAAATGAAAGACACTCGACAATGAAGATATTAATATATAAACCCCCAAAACAAATAATAAAACATGAAGAAAAAATTAACATTATCAAAGAATACCACAATACACCGCATGGAGGACACTTAGGCATACGAAAAACTATGACGAAAATCAAACAAAGATATGTATGGAAAAATATGAGACAAATGGTTAAAAAGTTTGTAAACGCTTGTGAAACATGTGCTAAAAACAAGCAGACAAGACATACAAGAGAGAAAATGGTTATAACAGATACACCAAGTACAAGTTTTGAAACAATTCAAATAGACACAGTTGGACCTCTCAGAATATCCAACGGATATAGATATATTTTAACAATGCAGTGCGAATTAACTAAATATGTCATTACACACCCTATTGAAAGTAAGGACGCTAAAACAATCGCCAAAACATTAATTGAACAATTTATATTAAAGTACGGATGTTTCAAAATACTCAAATCAGATAATGGTACCGAATTCAAAAACGAACTTATGAAAAATATATGTGAATTGCTGCAAATTGATACAATCTACTCAGCCCCATACCATCATCAAAGTATAGGCTCATTAGAAAGAAACCACAGAGTTCTGAACGAATTTCTACTAAATTTCACAGAAGATTATGAATGGGATATTTGGACACCATATTATGCATTTGCTTACAACATAACACCGCACGTAGACACCGGCTATACACCGTATGAACTTATTTTTGGAAAATTACCGTATGTACCAAGCGATATAATAAACAGCAAAGTAAAAGCATATAATCTAGATAACTATGTAAATGAAGTAAAAACTAGACTTAGACATGCGATACAAAAAGCACGAGATATAATTAGCAATGTAAAATGTAAAAGAAAATTAGAATACGACAAATACACAAATGTATCAAATCTTAGAATAGGAGATTTAGTATTTGTAAAACTAGAAAGTAAGAAAAAATTACAAAGTCCATATCACGGGCCATACAAAATTGTAGCAAAAGATAATACAAATTCAATAATTAAAATAAACGGAGAACTTAAAAAGTTCCACAACAATAGTCTTAAGAAATTTAATAAATTGTAGATTAATGTAAAAATTATAAGACCATTATAAACAAACTAGAAATTAAATAGTTTTAAACATTGTAATTAGTAAGAAAACCTCAATGTAAAGCAAATCCAAAACATATCGATTCCGAAAAATCTTGTAAAATTATTCTTCCAATAATTTTCCGCTTAAGGGTGTAGTGTACCCAACACCATTCATCCATTCATTGACCATCCATCAATTGACTGGTCGCTAATACGTTAAAAAGTACGACATCGCATTGTCATTCGAATCCATGAATCAAAGTTCAGTTAGTGTCACCGAAAAGAAAAGTGCCGACACTTGAGAATCGAAGACAAAAAGAACATAATGATTTCGAGAATGATAGACGACACTGCCGACTGCAATAGAATAGAGTCATGCAGGTACAATCGATATGCATTGGAAATGCGACAATGATTTTTATATAAATAGAGAACCAATAATTAAATAAAATTAGATTCAACTTGACATCCCAACCAAGTGTTTCTCTGGCATTCTTGCCATCCACCAACCTTACTCCCAGGCAGAACCTTTATGGCATTCGTGCCCTGCTTTTCCAAAACGCAATAACTACGGTAGAACCTTTATGGCATTCGTGCCCTACCTAGTTGTTGCCTAGGTCGCTCCCCCCCCTCAGTTGTTTAGGCTTCTTACATGGCGATCCTGCCACTTCAAAACCAGGAGCAGAAGAGTCCAGGAGTTTCCAAATATTTAGATTGTATTAACGCACCATCAATGTCAAAAGCTGCTGCAGAGTACGTTGTTCAACAACCCGCAGGTGTACCAATATACATACCAACACAGAAGACATCAGGACCACAGAAGCTAACAGTAGAAGACTACGGTAAGAAACCAGGAGAGGAGAAGGACAGCCGTTCCTAGAGAAGAAACACAACAACAAAATAAGAGAGGAGGCAAAAAATACTTGCACCGCAAGAGACTAGCTTACCTCAAAGACCTATTGCGAACCCAAGGTGAGACCCCAATAGCCTGGAGTAAGGCCACCGAAATCTGGTGTGAAATCGAAACATTGGAAAAATCTGTGACCAAATACGCTAGATGAACTGGAGAACTAAAATGGGCAACAACACAACAAAAGAGAGCGTGACTGTCAACGAAAAAATCGACCCAATGTCAATCGCTGTATACACGGCAATAATTATATTAATAATAATATATGTTATATATAAAGCTAATAAACATTATAAAAACTATGTTAAGAAACAGGTATTAAAAAATATGCCAAGTAATACACCATAAAAAAAAAAAAAAAAAATAAAAAAAAAAAAAAAAAAAAAAAAAAAAAAACTCTGAATATGAAAAATTGTTTGTTAAAAATTGAAAAAAATATTAACCAACATAAGAAAAAGTTCAATTAGAGGCTACACTGAGCAAGCGTGGCGCGCAAAACTTGAAGAAATAGAGAAACTAAAAATAGAAGCTACCTATAAAACTGACAAAGCGGACACCCCGACAAGATTCTTTGAAATCTATAGAATAACAAAAGCAACAATACTCTCAAATTTGGAGAAAATAAACAAGATGGCTGACTTTAATATAGAAACTGCAATGAAAGTAATTCCCGTGTTCACAGGATCCTTCAAAGAACTTGACTCATTCTTAACACTGGTCGAGATCATACATAACACCCTTAAAGAAACCGAAAGAGCAACTTACATCGGATTCATCTTCCATGTAAAACTTGCACAAAACGTAAAGACTGCATTGGGATTCGTAACAACATTTACAACATTGACAGCACTAAAAGACAGTTTAAAAGAGAAATTTAAAAACACCACAACACTGTCGCAAGTACATACCAGACTGACTCAAGCAATCCAGAGAAACCAATCAGTAACATCATACAAAGACAGAGTATTATCCCTCATTGCTGATTTGAACACCCTACAAATAGAAGACTTGCCCTCCGAAGCCACTGAAGCTGAGAAAAAAGTAATTGAGAGAATCAATCAAAATTACGCCCTCACAGTCTTCAAGAATGGCATAAAGGAGACATTAAAACCAGCGATATTTGCCGCTCAGCCAAAATCCCTGTCAGAAGCAGTTAATCTGGCACTAGAACTTGAAAGAGACTCAAACCAAAGTTATAGCCAAATGATGTACGTAAGAAGAAACACGTACAATCACAACCAACAAAATGGTTATACAAACAGAAGAAACGACAACCGAAGGTATACAACAAATAACAATCAACGCCCAGTACAGAGATATAATCAACAAAACCATCCAAGGCAGAGACAAAACTTTCAAACGAATCACCAACAAAATTATAACCATCGAAATTATAACAATTATAACAACCCTCGGGCAAGACAGAATACCTTCAGCTCCAATACAAACAGACCAACAAACAACAGAAGAATAAACATCATAGAGGACCAGGGAAACGTAAATTCCCCGGAGGATTTCACTCCGGGATACCAAAACTAATACTGCGTGTCACACAAAACCCAATTAATTATGTAGCAATGTACATAAACAAATTAAAAAGAAACCTAACATACCTAATAGACACTGGCGCTGATATATCGATATGCAAAGAAGACAACATAGACACCAATGACTTGTTGAACGAGAAATGCAGACTAACTGGAATAACCAATGAAGAAATACAGTCACTAGGCACAACATACATAAATCTCAAACTTGCGAACTACACCATCACACACAAATTCCACATAGTCGATACCAACTTCCCCCTAGCAACAGATGGTATTCTAGGACGAGACTTCTTTACCCAACATATGTGCAAGATAGACTACGAGACGTATACCTTAACAACAACTATAGATGGAGATGAAATAACCATTCCAATGATGTCGAATAATAGAAACACAATAAAAATTCCACCCAGAACGGAAGCAATATACCCAATTAACTTAAATGTAACCGAAGACAGCGTAATACTGAACAAAGAGGTTGAAAAAGGAGTATTTATAGCTAACGCAATAATCCCGGCGAAAGGCACATGCCACATTAGAATACTAAATGTTAACGACTATGAGGTAACACTCAAGAACATCAAACCAGAACTAGAAAAGTTGGACGAATACAATATTATGAAAACAGAAAACCCAAAATACAACAATTACAGACTACAACAATTGACGAAAGAACTAAAGATAGATCACTCTGACCCCGAAGCAAGAAAAACACTAACACGAATACTCGAAGATTATCAGGACATTTTTCATCTAGAAAACGAACCACTGTCAACCAACAACTTCTATACACAGAAACTGGAGACAATAGATAACATCCCAGTATACATTAAAAACTACAGACTCCCACAAATACAAAATTGCGAGATAAAAGAACAAGTCAAAAACCTCCTAGAAAACGACATAATAGAAAACTCAATTAGTCCATACAATTCTCCACTACTCTTAGTCCCCAAAAAAAGTGATGGAAATACAAAGAAATGGCGCTTAGTAGTAGACTTTCGCAAATTAAATAACAAAATTGTCAACGACAAATTTCCGTTAACAAGAATCGAAAACGTGCTAGACAAACTAGGAAGAGCAAAATATTTTTCAACACTGGACATGACAAGTTCTTTTCATCAAATACCATTGGACAAAAAGTCAAGACCACTAACAGCATTCTCTACACAGGACGGTCATTATCAATTTAAGAGACTACCATTCGGTTTAAAAATATCTTCGAATAGCTTTCAACGAATGTTAACAATAGCATTAAGCGGGTTAGAATCCAACGCATTTCTCTACGTAGATGACATTATCATTTTCGGGTGCAGTCTACAACATCATAATGACAACCTTACTAAAGTGTTCGACAAATTAAGACACTACAATCTGAAGTTAAATGCAAGCAAGTGTCAATTCCTAAAATCTGAAGTTGTATATTTAGGACATCTAATAACAAACAAAGGCATAAAAACAGATCCCTCAAAGTATAAAACAATTGAGAACTACCCGACGCCAAAAAACGCAGACGAGGTGAGAAGATTTGTAGCATTCTGCAACTATTACAGACGATTTATACCAAATTTTGCAGATATCGCAAAAAGTCTAAATTCACTTTTGAAAAAGAATCAACCATTTATCTGGTCAAACGAATGCGCGAAAGCATTCACAGATCTAAAACAAAAACTAATCAACCCTCCGATCCTACAATATCCAAACTTCGACAAACCATTTATAGTTACAACCGATGCATCAGATTTTGCACTAGGTGCAATATTGTCACAAGGTGAAATAGGACATGATCTACCAATTTCCTATGCTAGCAAATCCTTACAAAAGCATGATATAAACAAACCAATCATAGAAAAGGAACTGTTAGCAATACATTGGGGAATAAATTTCTTTAAACCCTATCTATATGGAAGGAAATTCATAGTAGTAACAGACCACAGACCTTTAATTTCGCTATTCTCACATAAGAATCCATCCTCGAAAATGATGAGAATCCGACTAGACCTATCAGACTACGACTTTGAGATAGTTTACAAACAAGGAAAGATGAATACAAATGCCGATGCACTATCAAGAATAAAAATCAATAGTGACATTTTAAAATCCATGATGGTAGATAAAAATAATAATACAAGCCAAAATGATGTTGACTCCAAGGAGCAGATCATGGTAATAACAAGGGATATGGCACAAAAGATTGCCAATGAAGAAAATAAAAAGTTGAAATACACATCTCAACAGAAGACTGATCATCTTCACATGTGGGATTGTACATCCATAGCTGACGTCAGAAATATGAAGAAGTTAAAATTTGAAATAACGAGTGATAAAATGAAAAATAGTACTATTGAAATTAAAGAAAATGAAGTTATAGTAAGATGCAGCGATAATCTAGCGAAACACGTTTCGATCCTAGAGAAGCTCGTATCAAAATTAAAGAGGGTACCCGTAAAAGAAGTAGCGCTAAATGAAAATGATATTATATTTGAATATATAGAAAAGGAAGAATTAAAGAAAATATATAATACGTTGCAACGAAATGAAAGACACTCGACAATGAAGATAGTAATATATAAACCCCCAAAACAAATAATAAAACATGAAGAAAAAATTAACATTATCAAAGAATACCACAATACACCGCATGGAGGACACTTAGGCATACGAAAAACTATGACGAAAATCAAACAAAGATATGTATGGAAAAATATGAGACAAATGGTTAAAAAGTTTGTAAACGCTTGTGAAACATGTGCTAAAAACAAGCAGACAAGACATACAAGAGAGAAAATGGTTATAACAGATACACCAAGTACAAGTTTTGAAACAATTCAAATAGACACAGTTGGACCTCTCAGAATATCCAACGGATATAGATATATTTTAACAATGCAGTGCGAATTAACTAAATATGTCATTACACACCCTATTGAAAGTAAGGACGCTAAAACAATCGCCAAAACATTAATTGAACAATTTATATTAAAGTACGGATGTTTCAAAATACTCAAATCAGATAATGGTACCGAATTCAAAAACGAACTTATGAAAAATATATGTGAATTGCTGCAAATTGATACAATCTACTCAGCCCCATACCATCATCAAAGTATAGGCTCATTAGAAAGAAACCACAGAGTTCTGAACGAATTTCTACTAAATTTCACAGAAGATTATGAATGGGATATTTGGACACCATATTATGCATTTGCTTACAACATAACACCGCACGTAGACACCCGCTATACACCGTATGAACTTATTTTTGGAAAATTACCGTATGTACCAAGCGATATAATAAACAGCAAAGTAAAAGCATATAATCTAGATAACTATGTAAATGAAGTAAAAACTAGACTTAGACATGCGATACAAAAAGCACGAGATATAATTAGCAATGTAAAATGTAAAAGAAAATTAGAATACGACAAATACACAAATGTATCAAATCTTAGAATAGGAGATTTAGTATTTGTAAAACTAGAAAGTAAGAAAAAATTACAAAGTCCATATCACGGGCCATACAAAATTGTAGCAAAAGATAATACAAATTCAATAATTTAAATAAATGGAGAACTTAAAAAGTTCCACAACAATAGTCTTAAGAAATTTAATAAATTGTAGATTAATGTAAAAATTATAAGACCATTATAAACAAACTAGAAATTAAATAGTTTTAAACATTGTAATTAGTAAGAAAACCTCAATGTAAAGCAAATCCAAAACATATCGATTCCGAAAAATCTTGTAAAATTATTCTTCCAATAATTTTCCGCTTAAGGGTAAGGGTGTAGTGTACCCAACACCATTCATCCATTCATTGACCATCCATCAATTGACTGGTCGCTAATACGTTAAAAAGTACGACATCGCATTGTCATTCGAATCCATGAATCAAAGTTCAGTTAGTGTCACCGAAAAGAAAAGTGCCGACACTTGAGAATCGAAGACAAAAAGAACATAATGATTTCGAGAACGATAGACGACACTGCCGACTGCAATAGAATAGAGTCATGCAGGTACAATCGATATGCATTGGAAATGCGACAATGATTTTTGTATAAATAGAGAACCAATAATTAAATAAAATTAGATTCAACTTGACATCCCAACCAAGTGTTTCTCTGGCATTCTTGCCATCCACCAACCTTACTCCCAGGCAGAACCTTTATGGCATTCGTGCCCTGCTTTTCCAAAACGCAATAACTACGGTAGAACCTTTATGGCATTCGTGCCCTACCTAGTTGTTGCCTAGGTCGCTCCCCCCCCTCAGTTGTTTAGGCTTCTTACATGGCGATCCTGCCACTTCAAAACCAGGAGCAGAAGAGTCCAGGAGTTTCCAAATATTTAGATTGTATTAACGCACCATCAATGTCAAAAGCTGCTGCAGAGTACGTTGTTCAACAACCCGCAGGTGTACCAATATACATACCAACACAGAAGACATCAGGACCACAGAAGCTAACAGTAGAAGACTACAAAAGACGACAACTTCAAAACCAGGAGAGGAGAAGGACAGCCGTTCCTAGAGAAGAAACACAACAACAAAATAAGAGAGGAGGCAAAAAATACTTGCACCGCAAGAGACTAGCTTACCTCAAAGACCTATTGCGAACCCAAGGTGAGACCCCAATAGCCTGGAGTAAGGCCACCGAAATCTGGTGTGAAATCGAAACATTGGAAAAATCTGTGACCAAATACGCTAGATGAACTGGAGAACTAAAATGGGCAACAACACAACAAAAGAGAGCGTGACTGTCAACGAAAAAATCGACCCAATGTCAATCGCTGTATACACGGCAATAATTATATTAATAATAATATATGTTATATATAAAGCTAATAAACATTATAAAAACTATGTTAAGAAACAGGTATTAAGAAATATGCCAAGTAATACACCATAAAAAAAAAAAATAAAAATAAAAAAAAAAAAAAAAAAAAAAAAAAACTCTGAATATGAAAAATTGTTTGTTAAAAATTGAAAAAAATATTAACCAACATAAGAAAAAGTTCAATTAGAGGCTACACTGAGCAAACGTGGCGCGCAAAACTTGAAGAAATAGAGAAACTAAAAATAGAAGCTACCTATAAAACTGACAAAGCGGACACCCCGACAAGATTCTTTGAAATCTATAGAATAACAAAAGCAACAATACTCTCAAATTTGGAGAAAATAAACAAGATGGCTGACTTTAATATAGAAACTGCAATGAAAGTAATTCCCGTGTTCACAGGATCCTTCAAAGAACTTGACTCATTCTTAACACTGGTCGAGATCATACATAACACCCTTAAAGAAACCGAAAGAGCAACTTACATCGGATTCATCTTCCATGTAAAACTTGCACAAAACGTAAAGACTGCATTGGGATTCGTAACAACATTTACAACATTGACAGCATTAAAAGACAGTTTAAAAGAGAAATTTAAAAACACCACAACACTGTCGCAAGTACATACCAGACTGACTCAAGCAATCCAGAGAAACCAATCAGTAACATCATACAAAGACAGAGTATTATCCCTCATTGCTGATTTGAACACCCTACAAATAGAAGACTTGCCCTCCGAAGCCACTGAAGCTGAGAAAAAAGTAATTGAGAGAATCAATCAAAATTACGCCCTCACAGTCTTCAAGAATGGCATAAAGGAGACAATAAAACCAGCGATATTTGCCGCTCAGCCAAAATCCCTGTCAGAAGCAGTTAATCTGGCACTAGAACTTGAAAGAGACTCAAACCAAAGTTATAGCCAAATGATGTACGTAAGAAGAAACACGTACAATCACAACCAACAAAATGGTTATACAAACAGAAGAAACGACAACCGAAGGTATACAACAAATAACAATCAACGCCCAGTACAGAGATATAATCAACAAAACCATCCAAGGCAGAGACAAAACTTTCAAACGAATCACCAACAAAATTATAACCATCGAAATTATAACAATTATAACAACCCTCGGGCAAGACAGAATACCTTCAGCTCCAATACAAACAGACCAACAAACAACAGAAGAATAAACATCATAGAGGACCAGGGAAACGTAAATTCCCCGGAGGATTTCACTCCGGGATACCAAAACTAATACTGCGTGTCACACAAAACCCAATTAATTATGTAGCAATGTACATAAACAAATTAAAAAGAAACCTAACATACCTAATAGACACTGGCGCTGATATATCGATATGCAAAGAAGACAACATAGACACCAATGACTTGTTGAACGAGAAATGCAGACTAACTGGAATAACCAATGAAGAAATACAGTCACTAGGCACAACATACATAAATCTCAAACTTGCGAACTACACCATCACACACAAATTCCACATAGTCGATACCAACTTCCCCCTAGCAACAGATGGTATTCTAGGACGAGACTTCTTTACCCAACATATGTGCAAGATAGACTACGAGACGTATACCTTAACAACAACTATAGATGGAGATGAAATAACCATTCCAATGATGTCGAATAATAGAAACACAATAAAAATTCCACCCAGAACGGAAGCAATATACCCAATTAACTTAAATGTAACCGAAGACAGCCTAATACTGAACAAAGAGGTTGAAAAAGGAGTATTTATAGCTAACGCAATAATCCCGGCGAAAGGCACATGCCACATTAGAATACTAAATGTTAACGACTATGAGGTAACACTCAAGAACATCAAACCAGAACTAGAAAAGTTGGACGAATACAATATTATGAAAACAGAAAACCCACAATACAACAATTACAGACTACAACAATTGACGAAAGAACTAAAGATAGATCACTCTGACCCCGAAGCAAGAAAAACACTAACACGAATACTCGAAGATTATCAGGACATTTTTCATCTAGAAAACGAACCACTGTCAACCAACAACTTCTATACACAGAAACTGGAGACAATAGATAACATCCCAGTATACATTAAAAACTACAGACTCCCACAAATACAAAATTGCGAGATAAAAGAACAAGTCAAAAACCTCCTAGAAAACGACATAATAGAAAACTCAATTAGTCCATACAATTCTCCACTACTCTTAGTCCCCAAAAAAAGTGATGGAAATACAAAGAAATGGCGCTTAGTAGTAGACTTTCGCAAATTAAATAACAAAATTGTCAACGACAAATTTCCGTTAACAAGAATCGAAAACGTGCTAGACAAACTAGGAAGAGCAAAATATTTTTCTACACTGGACATGACAAGTTCTTTTCATCAAATACCATTGGACAAAAAGTCAAGACCACTAACAGCATTCTCTACACAGGACGGTCATTATCAATTTAAGAGACTACCATTCGGTTTAAAAATATCTTCGAATAGCTTTCAACGAATGTTAACAATAGCATTAAGCGGGTTAGAATCCAACGCATTTCTCTACGTAGATGACATTATCATTTTCGGGTGCAGTCTACAACATCATAATGACAACCTTACTAAAGTGTTCGACAAATTAAGACACTACAATCTGAAGTTAAATGCAAGCAAGTGTCAATTCTTAAAATCTGAAGTTGTATATTTAGGACATCTAATAACAAACAAAGGCATAAAAACAGATCCCTCAAAGTATAAAACAATTGAGAACTACCCGACGCCAAAAAACGCAGACGAGGTGAGAAGATTTGTAGCATTCTGCAACTATTACAGACGATTTATACCAAATTTTGCAGATATCGCAAAAAGTCTAAATTCACTTTTGAAAAAGAATCAACCATTTATCTGGTCAAACGAATGCGCGAAAGCATTCACAGATCTAAAACAAAAACTAATCAACCCTCCGATCCTACAATATCCAAACTTCGACAAACCATTTATAGTTACAACCGATGCATCAGATTTTGCACTAGGTGCAATATTGTCACAAGGTGAAATAGGACATGATCTACCAATTTCCTATGCTAGCAAATCCTTACAAAAGCATGATATAAACAAACCAATCATAGAAAAGGAACTGTTAGCAATACATTGGGGAATAAATTTCTTTAAACCCTATCTATATGGAAGGAAATTCATAGTAGTAACAGACCACAGACCTTTAATTTCGCTATTCTCACATAAGAATCCATCCTCGAAAATGATGAGAATCCGACTAGACCTATCAGACTACGACTTTGAGATAGTTTACAAACAAGGAAAGATGAATACAAATGCCGATGCACTATCAAGAATAAAAATCAATAGTGACATTTTAAAATCCATGATGGTAGATAAAAATAATAATACAAGCCAAAATGATGTTGACTCCAAGGAGCAGATCATGGTAATAACAAGGGATATGGCACAAAAGATTGCCAATGAAGAAAATAAAAAGTTGAAATACACATCTCAACAGAAGACTGATCATCTTCACATGTGGGATTGTACATCCATAGCTGACGTCAGAAATATGAAGAAGTTAAAATTTGAAATAACGAGTGATAAAATGAAAAATAGTACTATTGAAATTAAAGAAAATGAAGTTATAGTAAGATGCAGCGATAATCTAGCGAAACACGTTTCGATCCTAGAGAAGCTCGTATCAAAATTAAAGAGGGTACCCGTAAAAGAAGTAGCGCTAAATGAAAATGATATTATATTTGAATATATAGAAAAGGAAGAATTAAAGAAAATATATAATACGTTGCAACGAAATGAAAGACACTCGACAATGAAGATATTAATATATAAACCCCCAAAACAAATAATAAAACATGAAGAAAAAATTAACATTATCAAAGAATACCACAATACACCGCATGGAGGACACTTAGGCATACGAAAAACTATGACGAAAATCAAACAAAGATATGTATGGAAAAATATGAGACAAATGGTTAAAAAGTTTGTAAACGCTTGTGAAACATGTGCTAAAAACAAGCAGACAAGACATACAAGAGAGAAAATGGTTATAACAGATACACCAAGTACAAGTTTTGAAACAATTCAAATAGACACAGTTGGACCTCTCAGAATATCCAACGGATATAGATATATTTTAACAATGCAGTGCGAATTAACTAAATATGTCATTACACACCCTATTGAAAGTAAGGACGCTAAAACAATCGCCAAAACATTAATTGAACAATTTATATTAAAGTACGGATGTTTCAAAATACTCAAATCAGATAATGGTACCGAATTCAAAAACGAACTTATGAAAAATATATGTGAATTGCTGCAAATTGATACAATCTACTCAGCCCCATACCATCATCAAAGTATAGGCTCATTAGAAAGAAACCACAGAGTTCTGAACGAATTTCTACTAAATTTCACAGAAGATTATGAATGGGATATTTGGACACCATATTATGCATTTGCTTACAACATAACACCGCACGTAGACACCCGCTATACACCGTATGAACTTATTTTTGGAAAATTACCGTATGTACCAAGCGATATAATAAACAGCAAAGTAAAAGCATATAATCTAGATAACTATGTAAATGAAGTAAAAACTAGACTTAGACATGCGATACAAAAAGCACGAGATATAATTAGCAATGTAAAATGTAAAAGAAAATTAGAATACGACAAATACACAAATGTATCAAATCTTAGAATAGGAGATTTAGTATTTGTAAAACTAGAAAGTAAGAAAAAATTACAAAGTCCATATCACGGGCCATACAAAATTGTAGCAAAAGATAATACAAATTCAATAATTGAAATAAACGGAGAACTTAAAAAGTTCCACAACAATAGTCTTAAGAAATTTAATAAATTGTAGATTAATGTAAAAATTATAAGACCATTATAAACAAACTAGAAATTAAATAGTTTTAAACATTGTAATTAGTAAGAAAACCTCAATGTAAAGCAAATCCAAAACATATCGATTCCGAAAAATCTTGTAAAATTATTCTTCCAATAATTTTCCGCTTAAGGGTAAGGGTGTAGTGTACCCAACACCATTCATCCATTCATTGACCATCCATCAATTGACTGGTCGCTAATACGTTAAAAAGTACGACATCGCATTGTCATTCGAATCCATGAATCAAAGTTCAGTTAGTGTCACCGAAAAGAAAAGTGCCGACACTTGAGAATCGAAGACAAAAAGAACATAATGATTTCGAGAATGATAGACGACACTGCCGACTGCAATAGAATAGAGTCATGCAGGTACAATCGATATGCATTGGAAATGCGACAATGATTTTTGTATAAATAGAGAACCAATAATTAAATAAAATTAGATTCAACTTGACATCCCAACCAAGTGTTTCTCTGGCATTCTTGCCATCCACCAACCTTACTCCCAAGCAGAACCTTTATGGCATTCGTGCCCTGCTTTTCCAAAACGCAATAACTACGGTAGAACCTTTATGGCATTCGTGCCCTACCTAGTTGTTGCCTAGGTCGCTCCCCCCCCTCAGTTGTTTAGGCTTCTTACACATGTTTTCCTTTTAATTTGCTTTGTTTTACATATTTGTTATTTTTGTTATTTTGTTTATTTTAATTTTTGTTAAATAGGTTTTAAGTTATAAAATTGTTGAGTAGCAACAGACCCCCACGGCTCCGATGACAGGCCATTACTCTTTTCATGAAATTTTCGATGACTTTTGCACAGAGATGTGGCTGTATCTCACCGATGACGCGTTGGATTTCCGATTTGAGCTCAGGAATTGTTTCGGGTTTATTCGCATAAACCCCAAAGAAAAAAATCGCACGATCTTGGTGGCCAGTTGACATCAGAAATGCGCTTCATCGGAGAAAATGACTTTTTTCGAAAAATTGGCATCGACTTCACTTTGCTCCATTACCCATTGAACGAATTGCCGGCGCTTTTCGTGGTCTGCTGGTTTGAGCTCCTGAGTTAACTGAATCTTGTACGCATGAAGGTGGAGGTCTTTAGTCAAAATTCGCTGCGTAGTGCTTCGTGAAAAAGAACGATGTCGAATTGATGTTTTCGGGTTTTCGGCGACACTCTCGTTTACAGCAGCAATGTTTTCAAGAGACCGACCGGTACGTTGACGCAAAGGATTCTTATTATCCATAAATGACCCAGTTTCTTCAAATTTTTTGACCACTCTTCGAATGGTTGACATATTAGGTGCACTTTCTCGGCTGAACATTTGGCGAAGTTTGCGAGCGGTTTCAGCGTCTTTCCCCATTTTTGTAATGAGTTTTCACAATTATAACGCGTTGTTCTTTCGAAAAGCGCTCCATTTTTAATAATCGGAATAAACAGAGGTGACAGCTGTCAAATTTCAGAGTTGTCACTTGCATGAAAAAAAAAATATTCCAATTTTAAAAAGTGCACTCTTACTGAGACACCCTTTATAAATACAAGACATATAAAGCCAATATGGAAATACGGGTTACAAGCATGGGGTACAGCAAAGATCTCTAATATCCAAATAATATAACACACAGATCAAAATACCACGGACTATCGTCGACACTGCGTGGTATGTACCAAATTACCAAATGACGAAATTCACAAAAACCTTCACCTAGCACCGTTGCAGAAGAAGCAAAAAATTGTTGCAAAAAGAACCGACTTAAAATCCTACAACACACAAGCCATAAAATACGAACAAGCCCAAGTGACAAGTACGGACCAGACGATTAAAGCCATTTGAATAAACTGAATTAGTTCATAGATTTTCTTAAGGTCTAGGGAATATGCTGGTAGGTCTCAAAGGAATATGCTTAATGGAAAAGTGAAACCAAAATAGGCGACAACAACGAGCGACAAGGGGCGCTCGGAGTCAATATAGCTTTTAACGCTTCGGGTGGATTAAGACTCACCTGTGCCAAGACACAAAAAAAAAATAAAATAAAATAAAATGTTAAACACTAAACATTGTACATATGTAGTACCTTATATTTTGTTAAAACATTAACTAGATGTCAAAAATACATGTTAAATAAATGGTATAAAAAAAAGAAATTTGTCCGTCACGGGACGCCCGGCAGTTTGTGAAACATCTATTTTAATATTAGAATTCATATTCAAACATGGAATAAAAAAACATAAAATAAAGTTTCCTTAACAAAATCAATTTGTTTTTCATATTGTTATACATGGACTCTAAGCTAGTCCTGTATACACTTATGTACTATGCTACACACGATGCGTTCTCTGTGCTGACAAAGCATTTTCTTTTGCATACGCGAATGTATCTTTCGCGTACCTGATCTTGTTCGTAATATAATATCTATGCTGACTCAAACTGTTCTATTTCTTAGCTCCAACCGACGCTATGCATTGGTTTATACGTACATGTTTAGTTTTAAGAATCAATTCTGAATAAACTTCTGAAGAGTACGGACGTCTCCAAAATTCTTATTACAGGCGCAGTCGGGAAACGGCAAAACCAAATTTATTTAACCTCAGTCAAACTGAAGTTACCGAATTAGTTTCAAATAGTTTGTTAAATGAGTTAAATTCATTTAAACAAATTATTAGGGAAAACGGTAAATGCCAAAGAAGTTGAATAAGCCTCAGTAAAATTGAAGTTGAAAGAATTAATCTCAAATAGTTCGTTAAGTGAATGAAATTCATTTAAACAAATTAATACTGAAAACGGTAAATGCCAAAGAAGTTGAATAAATCTTGGTAAAATTGAAATAGTTGGTTAACGAAGGAGATTGAAAATTGTCAAATAAAATTAATCTAACATCAGTGGAATTGTACTGATGCGAAAAGAAAGGAAAAAGAAAACAGAAGACACTACTAACAACAAAAAATGAACAGCCTTTGCGATAAATCGCGAACGACGCGACGGTATCATTGGAAATGACCTACAAAATTGTACGATGGAATGAAAATAAAAAAACTTATAAATTATTTTAATGCGTGTATTTGATATTATATTTTTCCTTGTTTTTAAATTACATTACATTTTTTATTACATACTTTTCCTGCTCTGCCAATACTGAACAGAATTAGGAATATCTTTTAAAAAACGAAATATTTCTATCTAGCGAATCTTTCACAAATTCATGATTATTTATATCAGATCTAGTAATATTTTTTACACCTAATGAATTATTATTTCTAAACATTAACTAATAACCCTCAATTATGCGTAAACGCATAATTTTAGCAGCCATATACAGTATATGATCAGGTTTTACTCCTGGATGATCCATATATAAAATTCATCTCTTCTCCATAATAAATTCCTGGGAATGATAATTCCTCTGCATGCTCATCGAACGAAAGTGCTAGTGGTTGTTTACCCATTTTTGGAAATAAAATCAGCATCATCTCTTCTCTCGAAATCATCGTGTGTTGATGCATGCTAAATATTTTTTCTGGTTCTGATGTTTCTTCAATACCGAGAAATTTTCTTTATATTCTTCTTTAATATCGACATATTTATCATTACTGCAATTTTGTAAAAAATCATCATCAAGTTGGATATTATATTTTTCATATAAAGGCGTCGGTATCAGTTATTTTAACCACGATTTAATTGAGGTTTTTCTTGACACACCCTTCCAAATATCCAGATTTATGGGGTTTATGCCCTTTTATATATACGTTTATACGTTCATCGCATAATCGTCATCCAATTGTCTTGGTAAAGCAGTTACCACATTATTAACATCAATCTGCCCCACCAACTTTTTTGCCCCAGGAAACCAACGTATTTGACCTGTTGTTAAAAAGGCAACCGGTTCGAAATCAATCTTTCGCTAATTTGGAGCAATAGCAAATCTTTGGCATCGGCAGATATTTGAATCCATTTATTTTTGGCATTAGTGAAATGTTGTGCAATTTACATGCAGCATAACATGTTACCACACGATGTAAAGTTCATTTACGGTTTCAACTAGTCCATTTAAGAAGATCATGATTTTCTCTTGGACAAATCATCTGAACACATCGCATTTCCACCACAATCGGTCACAAACATCATAAACACAGTTTAACTTGTTGCCGTAAAATTCCGTTTCAAAATAATTTTGCAATCAAGTTTTGCGATTTTGTGACAGTAACTGTTGCCGATATTGTTTTTTTTTCAGCATTTAATGTTTGATGGTTTTTATTGAATTGCTTCAGCATCTGGTTGTGCTTCATTTTTTTCAAGTTTGCTCATTCTCTGCATAAACGACTTTTTCGGCAACCCGTTTGCGTCTTTCCTTAATGAACGAACAATTTGCACTAATTTCGCGATTCCGAATACCCCAACCACCATC